>CM041793.1:9841973-10056973 GCA_023376895.1 Aspiorhynchus laticeps | reverse complement strand
AAATTTATCAAAACTTAATTTTTGATTAGTTATATGCATTGCTAAGGACTTCATTTGGACAACTTTAAAGGTGATTTTCTCAATATTTAGATTTTTCTTTTTTTGCACCCTCAGAATCCAGATGTTCAAATAGTTGTACCTCGGCCAAATATTGTCATATCCTAACAAACTATACAACAATGGAAAGCTTTTTTTATTCAGCTTTCAGGTGTAAATCAATTTCAAAAATTCAAAAATTGACCCTTATGACTGGTTTTGTGGTCCAGGGTCACAAATGATAACGATATTTTAAACAATAGCACATATACACAGTGTATGCTGGGTCATTCCTGGTATCCAGTAACATTTGGCATCATCATTTTTTGAGAAAAAGGTAAATTTTCATGTTTTTAGCATTCTACCAAAATAGTGACATGTTTAACTATTAGCCGTGACGGACAGTAGTGAAGTAGTTTTACTCTGCTTTAAAAGTATGCTTTTCAAGTGTCTGTACTTTAGCAGAGTGTTTTTCTTTAGAAAAACACAACATTCCAAAGCATAATATTCATATTAAATATCATTTAATACTTAATTACAATAGAAATCTAGTACTTTCTTACTTTTACTCAAGAAAATTAAATGCCTTTAACTGAAAATTGAGTGTTTAATCTTGTCATTTTACATTATTGACACACTATTTCCCTATTTTGATATTGTGAAGTTGCTTTGACACAATCTGTATTGTTAAAAGCGCTATATAAATAAAGGTGACTTGACTTGACTTGAGTACAAGGAAGTGCTAAATTTTTTATGTTCTTAAGTATACAAAAAGAAAAGACTCCAAAGAAAAACACACTGATAATGTACAGATACTTTTAAAATTTATTTGAGTAAAGTAAAAATACTTCACTACTGTCCACCTCTGATTAG
The DNA here is from genome assembly GCA_023376895.1 of Aspiorhynchus laticeps. Taxonomy (NCBI): domain Eukaryota; kingdom Metazoa; phylum Chordata; class Actinopteri; order Cypriniformes; family Cyprinidae; genus Aspiorhynchus; species Aspiorhynchus laticeps. The sequence continues at coordinate 10,056,064 of CM041793.1, read as the reverse complement.
GAATAATATTGGTCAAGCTCATGGAATCAAAAAATAATAATTATGGGTAGATTGTTCAGACGCCAGCTTTGAAAGTATTCCACCCTGTTATGGAAGTATACATAGTTATCACAAAATGTTAATAATGTAAATGTTAAACAATAATGAACTTTTCTTGGATAGTATAAGTCCCTTATGCCATAGTAGTATTTTTTTTTTATTCTTGAAACAATAACAAAACAATTATTGATGAATAGAATATGTCTTGATTTTTAAAAAAGGTACATTTTTTTGTGCCCGTTTTTGCCAACAAGATGGTAAATAATACAAAAATTTTGCTCAAAAACATACTGTATATATGCTGTTAAAGGAGGACTTGACGTGTGGTGTGTGGCCAAGTATGGTGACCCATACTCGGAATTTGTGCTCTGCATTTAACCCATCCAAAGTGCACACACACAGCAGTGAGTAGTGAACAAACACACACACACCGTGAACACACACCCGGAGCAGTGGGCAGCCATTTATGCTGCGGCGCCCGGGGAGCAGTTGGGGGTTCCGTGCCTTGCTCAAGGGTCTCATCTCAGTCGTGGTATTGAAGGTGAAGAGAGCGCTGTACATTCACTCCCCCCACCTACAATCCCTGCCGGACCTGAGACTCAAACCTGCAACCTTTGGGTTACAAGTCCGACTCTCTATCCATTAGGCCACATCTGCCCATGTAATGCTCCTCACCTCACAAAATAACTCAAAAGTATGCCAAACATTTAAAGTTGCTGTCAAATTATTATTTAAAATGACTTGTCTAACAGGGTGGAATGGAGCATAACAGGGTGGAAGACCAGTGTTAACAGGTTCTAACAGTGGATGAGCTTTCTATTTATTATTGTCCTGCATGGTTTGCCATCTGTAATGTGTGGAACTGCACCTATATAATATTGTTTCAAAATAATAATAAAATAAATAATAAATCCAGATTTCCTTTGGGGGAGGGACACAAAAAATAGCTATGTGGTGTAAAGAACCTTTAAAGAACCATCTTCTTTTAGAGTGCAGGTAATATACAGAAATAAAGTTATCAAACACTTTACAGTCTTAACTGCATAAATTATAAAATAAATATTGACTAATCCATAATTAGGGCCCTATGAACTCCGTTTTATTTTTTTCTAAATTCAGTTTTTTCCATTTTAATTTTTCTGGACTCCTTTTTAATGGTCAAATTAAATTTTATTAATCAAAAAGCATGTCTAATTAATTAAAATCATGAAACTTATACAATTTAACACTAATTTATTAAAAGTGTAACAAAAAATTTTTGGGCCGTATGAAATGTTAAAAAATTCTCACCTTATGTTTTATTGTTACAAAATTAAAAATTAGCATGTCTAATTATCTGAATGCATACAAACAAATTTTATTTATTATTACAGTAGCCTTATTAAATGTTTTTTTCTCCCTTAAATTTTACTGGTTATCAGATGAAGGCATAAATCATAGATTTAATTTATATTTTAATTAATGAAAATGAAACATTTAAATTTTGGCAAATAAAGGGGATTTACTATTAAAATTAAAATATTTTGTGAAAAATAAATAATGTTTTATTATTTTACAACAGTAGTAGTATTACGTACATTCTACTAAATAATAGTAATATAGCCTATTTCTGGCACAATGTCTTTAATAAGTTAAACCGAACTTTTATTTTGACGGGTTGCCGTGAATACCTTTTAAAGTTCTGTGTGTATATGATATGACGTTAATTTTACTCAAATGAAATGGTAAAATGCTCGTGAAGTGACTCTCAGATCAGTTTTGGAGATATTGTTCATGTATTTATGTCCTCGTTGAGACGGCAGACGCTGAAATCACCGCGAGTGCCACACGCGCTGTGTGTGTGTGGTAAAAACCGCACGTCTTCTCCATTCATACAGAGATGCGCAGAACATGCAAGATTCATATTTAAATCGACTTTTGCGGCTTAATATTTACAGATACTAGTCCATATCGTGATTTGATTTAAGTGTAATGACCTACTTTTGATTAATTCATCCAAACTTTGACAAATTCCGTGACATTCCGCGTTAAACTGTAAATTCCGTTTTTATGACTGGATTCCGCGATTCTGTCCACGTTTTCTGCATCACGGAAATCATAGGGCCCTACATAATATATCTACAACTATCTCTGTTACTTTTGTTCTTTGATTTGATACCTTTGTTTGCTGCTGTGACTTTAAGACCTGCTGCTGCTGCACATGACATGGATTTGACGCGCATCTCATTTTCTCACAACTATTTACACCATTTCTTATAAATATGTGACTGGTTTTAGAGAAAATATGACTAAGTAAATCACAAAGACATAAAAGTCGCTGTATAACAGGAATGACCCAATTAATGTACATGAATATTACATAAAACATAGTCTGAACAAAATGTGAGAGAGTGGTACTTGCAAAACTCATTGTCACGATGTTAACATTGACTTGACAGTTTCCTAGTATTTAATTTAAGCTGTTGCATTGTTAGTGCATAGCTAGGCATTTGCCAGGCCGGGTTTTTTTTTTCTGTTCTTTTTTTTTTTGTGGGCAAAACGGTCCACTGTCTATCCACCTTTTTCCTACACACCATGATGCAAATTATGGGAGTAACTTCTGTTTACACTGTAAAAATCAGCCAAAGGTTCGCTCTATGAACTGTGGGATTACAAATTGTGTTTAAATGTTTAACTTAGATTCTTATTATCCACTTCCTGAACTGTGCTTTGTCTCAATCAAGTCATGTTGATTGGCAGAGATTCAAAGAACCCAGACGTTGATTCAAAGAACCCCTGGCCCAGACGTGGATTCGTTAGGTTGATTGGATTAGTGTCTATGCATTTGATTATGTTGATTAGATTAGAACCACGGGAAGTAGCAACAAACTAACGCCTCCCTCATGTGCTTGCTTTGTTTGAATTTGTATCCACCTCCAAGAATCCCTCCTCCAAAAATGCCTATAAAATAACCTTGTAAAGTTACTTAAGATTGAGACTTCGATGACTACAGCCACAACAGCTTGTGTTCTCAATAAAGAATCCTGCTGACGATCCAATCCGATTTCTCCTGGTCTTCTCTTCTGAGTTTTCTACACTTTAGAAGAACCAAGTTCACAACAGATGGTGCCGTGACCCGGATAGAGCTCCTCACCTGAATCCAGATTGAAACTTCAAGCTCAACAAAGATCTGACTTCTTTCCAGTCTGAATATTTCTGTACAACCAAGGGTTGGTGAGTTTCACTCTATCCAAAAGAACCTTTAAGACCAGTACAAATTTGTTATCCTCTGCGCCATCAGAGAAGAGTTAACAGACAGCTGTAGGGTTTGGTTAACTAAGTTATCCTCTAAAAAAAAATATTTTTAGAGATGAAGGTTATCCTCTGTCCAGACAGGGAAGATTAGCATTACGTGCTAATATTTGTTATCCTCTGTTTTGGCAAGGAAGAATTGGTTATCCTCTGTTCTTGCAGGGAAGATTAACATTACGTGTTAATATTTGTTACCCTCTGTTTTGGCAGGGAAGAATTGGTTATCCTCTGTTCATGCAGGGAAGATTAGCGTAAAGTGCTAGTAATTTGTGTTATCCTCTGCTTTACCAGGGAAGGTTAACAATAGTTGATGTGTTAACAAGCGTACCCTCTGTTGATCAGAGAAGTTTTAGTGTTTTGATTGTGTGGTAACAAAGAAACTCACAAAATGTTTAGAAAGAATGCTAGACTGATCCCCACAACTGAAAAAGGTGGTCTAGCGACTCCTTTGTGGTCAGATAGCGAATTCAAATCACTGTTAGGAGTGCAAATGAACCTAATAGTCACTGAGAAAGTTAGACAAGAACTAACTCTGTGTGAAAACATGACAAGAACTAACAATGTGAAAGGCATTATCTGCTGCCACAGAGAATTTGGTTTAGCGCTAGCTACACAACAGTCTCAGCGTAACTCAGAGTTAGAGGAACAGAACAAAGAGCTCCGTGCTAGAGTATCCACTTTGACTAAGAAATTGAACCTCAAGAAAGCTGCAGCAAAAACTGATGTGGAAGTTAGTCAGCCTGATAACATTTACCCTGATTTACAAGCATTTTTTGAAACAGATGTAGCTCTCCAATCAGTAACTGATGTGCCTGTAAATTCCGTCAATGTGTGTGGTGCTAGGAGAAGATCTCAGGGAATTGAGGAAACTTGATAGTGTTCCTCTCAATTCTTCTGTTGTGCAAATACAATCTGTTGCCAAAGCTTTATGTCCTAAAGATATAGAGAGACTATCTCAGAGTTTACCGTCAGCACGCACACATTTTTCTGAATTTAGAAGAACATTGATCAGTAAAATGCGTCTTTATGACATGTCGTTGGCAGAAGTCACGCAGCTGATGTCACAAATCCTAACTGAATCTGAATTCAACAGTTTTGAATCTGCTGTTGCTTCTGAACTGCGAAATGCCAGTAAGGGGGATTTACGAGAAGGTATTTTGAAAATCCTAAAGAATATCCTAGGACCCAAAATAGATTGGTCTAAAATTACTACCTGTGTGCAAAGGAAAGAAGAAACTGTGAGTGAATATACTGAGAGATTTTGTCAGTCAGCTGTAATTTACAGTGGAATTGTTGATGACCCTGAAAGTGTGCTAGAGGACAAGGGACCCCTGGTTCGTATCTGGTCAGATGGCCTTGTAGCCGAATACAGAAAAGCTTTACCATTCTTAGATCTAACTTGGTCTAACAGAACTCTCAGAAGTAACCTAGACAGGTTAGCTACATGGGAAAGAGATGCTGATGTCAAGGCAAAAGTAAGAGTAGCAGCAGCTACGTTTAACACAACGAAACAAGACAATAGATGGTCTAAAAGAGAAAGCAAATGCAAATACTGTGGAAAATTAGGACATTGGGAGAAAGAGTGTAGGAAGAAGTTGCAAGATAGTAAAAGAAATGCTATGCATAATTCTGCTCCTTCTCAGCCTGCACACAACCCTGAAGTAGTTCCGCCAGTGACCACTGAAACTGTAGGACAACTAGTTCAGGCTCTTCTAAGAGCACAACAAGACCAAGAAAAAAACTAATTGTTGGGGCTGTGAGTAGCTACCTTTCCCCTGTAATCCAACACAATGACCAAAGTATTTTTGTGAAAGGTAGCATAAAAGAGAAAGAGATTGATTTTTTGCTTGATACAGGTGCAGAAATTACAGTAAACGTAAAATGCCCTCACGCAGTGTCCGCACTAATGAATCAAGCAAAAGTCACTTCTGTCACCTCCTCCCGTTGGGGAAATTGGTTAGCAACTCTCACAGCCCCGAATATTGTTATACAGCGTGCACCAGTCACGAACCCATCCTCATGTATGATGTCTGCAATGACTGAATTTGTGTTAGAGGATGAAGGCGAAATGACTCATGATTGTGTTACGCTTACATATGCAGCGACAATTGAAATAGCAGAAACTCCCATAGAGAACGCAGAATTGGAGTTGTTTGTTGATGGTTCAGCTCAAGTTATTGAAGGTAACAGACGAGCAGGATATGCTTCCACCACTGAAGTAGTTGCTTCAGGTCGTCTTCCAGATCATTTTTCAGCTCAAGCTGCAGAACTAGTAGCCTTAACTAGAGCATGCACGCTAGCTTCAGGATCGGTTGCAAATATCTACACAGATTCCAGGTATGCTTTTGGGGTAATTCATGATTTTGGTGTCATTTGGCAAACCAGAAAATTTCTAACTTCTGCTGGATCCCCCATTAAGCATGCTGGGTTAGTGAAAGATTTAATGTTTGCCATGAAACTTCCAAAGAAATTAGCGGTGATCAAAGTGAAAGCACATCTCACAACTAATACTACGGAAGCTAAAGGTAATGCTCTTGCTGATGTAGCGGCTAAACAGGCTTGTTTCTATGCAACTGTACAAGTGTGTTCAGGTAGTACAGCACAGAAGACAATTCTACCTCCTGAATCAATCGTTAATCTGTATAAAGACGTTCCTCTATATGAAGCATGGACATGGTTAGACAAAGGAGCCACTGTGGATTCATCCGGCTGCTGGACCAAAGGGGGAAAGTATGTTGCTCCCGAATCACTGTTGCCATATTTGGCTCAACAAATACACAGTTTGGGTCATAGTGGTCCAGCAACGATGAATCACAGGTTCTCAAATCAATGGTGGCATCCAAAATTCAGAAACGCAGCCACTGAAACAGTGAAGAGATGTGTTACATGTCAGAAAAATAATGATGTACCAGCAGCCACTACACCAACAGCACATACCCCAGCTCCACCAGGGCCATTTCGTCACCTGCAAGTTGATTACCTATCGTTGCCCCCTTGTAAAGGAAAAACTGACGTTTTGGTAGTAATAGACAAGTTCTCAAGATGGGTAGAAGCTTATCCAACAGGGCGTGCTACAGCTGCACATACTGCTAAATGTCTTGTCACTGATTTCATTCCCAGATGGGGATTACCAGATTGCATTGACTCAGATCAAGGTACCCACTTCACAGGACAGGTAGTCAAGGAAGTGTCTAGAATGTTGAAGATTAAGTGGAACCTTCACTGTCCCTATAGGCCACAAGCATCAGGACAGGTTAAACGATCAAACAGAACAATCAAAACCAGGCTAAGCAAAATGCATCAGGAAGGAGTACCATGGGTGGAAGCACTGCCCGCAGTACTGTGTAGTATGAGAGCATCACCTAACAGATCAGTAGGACTGAGCCCTCATGAGATTATTACTGGACGCCCAATGCAGATGCCAGGTGTGATTGATCTTAGAAATGCTGATGTGCACATTGCTTCAGATGCCCTGATTGCTTACTGTGAAAACCTCACAAAGGCAGTGCAGAGTGCCAAAGAGAGAGTTGAGTCGTGTTGGCAGACTCCACCAGAAGGTGGACACACAATCATCCCAGGTCAATGTGTCATGATAAAGTCATTCAGAAACAAGCCATTAGAGCCTAAGTGGCACGGACCACATCAAGTGATGTTGATTACAGCAGCTGCAGTGTTGTGTCAGGGAAGGAAAGCCTGGACTCATGTGTCACACTGTAAAGTGGTTCCCCCACCTACAGGGATAGGATAGGACACACGGACCAGTGAGGAGCCCAGGGAAGAACCGAATGCAACAGGCTTCAGGGGCCAACCCTGCGGTGAAGACTCCCCCATAGGCCTTCCCCATCCACTAGTCCATCCTTACCTCACTGTTCTTTAGGTGTCGCAGGAATTGAGAAATAGGGAAAGAAGGAACAACAATAGCAGACTATATTTGAACAGAGGATACAACCCTAATGTTTGCAGACTCTACAACAAATACTGCTATGTGCCGTTGTTCTCTATTTTTTTTTTTTTTTTTTTTCTTCCTCTGTGCAGATACCACTTGATGGCTGTCCTGAGATCCATATGCACCGCCCTTCTCACCTGCGGATGAAGCCACAACCTCTAGAAAACAACTAGACCCATTGCCGAGCCAACTATCACACAAGAAAGAGAAAAGAAAGAAGAAAGAAGAAGAAAAAAAATACACAACGCAGAGACTCACATACGGGAACTTCAGTCATCCATCAACATGATCAAGATTTTCGTACTATTAACCATCATGGACATCACGCAAAGTGTAGACCCCAGAAACAACATATTCTTAGAGCTGATGAATATGTCAAGAAATGCCTTGTTTGCTGGAAAGAACGTTTGCATGCCGCACGCACCTTCAGTAGGAGCAGGAATCCCATGGGTGGCACACCCTATCTCCAAATGTGATACGTGTACCTTATTCGATCATCATACCAGTGGATTATACAACAAGGATACATGTCACAACGTAACAATTCCTCCAGCTTCTTCGTGTTGCATTCCTGGACTACCATCCTGCAACCTAACTTCAGCTACTCCCATCATGACAGATCTACTCATGCCAAGGATGTTCTATTGGTGCATGGAAAATCATGCTCCAGCATCGACTACACTGGGTGAAATTCCTCGTGAACATTGCAGCTTTGTGATTGAAAGAAGAACCGAATTCGATGTGTACGTTACTACATCAGATACGAAAGAGGAGAATGAATTAAAAGAGTGTCTCTACGGGAACCCATCCCTACTAGGGTTGTCACGGTACCAAAATTTCAGTATTCGGTACCGATACCAGTGAAAATCCACGGTTCTCGGTACCAATTTCGGTACCAAAGCAAAACACAAAAACATGCTAATTAAAAACATACTATTTTTATTAATAAAGTCAAACAAAAATAAAATGTAAAAAAATCAATGCCATTGTTTATATTTATTTAAAATTGTTTCAAGTTTTTTCGCAAGTAATAAAGTATGAAAAACATTAAACAAATTTCACCCAAATTTAATTTGTCTTTTAATTAATGAAATTTAAAAACATTGTAAATAAAGGGGATTTACTGTTAAAATTAAAATATTGAAGAAATACTGTGTGATTATTTCTTTCAAAATAAATATGTATTAATTTTTTCAACAGTAGTAATAGTATCACATACATTCTACTAAATAATAGTAATATATTTCTGGCACAATGTCTTTTAAGTAAAAACAAACTTTTATTTTGACGGGTTGCCGTGAATACCTTTACATTTCCGTGTGTGTGTGTGTAGCTATGATATGATGCTGGTTTTACTCAAATGAAACGGTAAAATGCTCCTGAAGTGACTCTCATAGCAGTTCTGGAGATGTAGTTTATGTATTTATGTCCTCATTGAGACGGTAGATGCTGAAATCACTGCGAGCGTCACGTGCGCTTCAGTGTATGTAGTAAAAAAACCGCGCGTCTCTGTCATTCATTCATTCACACAGAGACTCGCGGATCATGCGGGATTCATATTTGAATCGACGTTTGCGGCTTAATATTTACAGATACTAGTCCATGTCGCGATTTGATTTAAGCGTAATGACCTTCTTTTGATTAATTCATCTAAACTTTGACAAATTCCGTGACACTCCGTGCTAAACTGTAAATTCCGTTTTTATAACTGGATTCCGAGATTCAGTCCGCGTTTTCTGCATCGAGGAAATCAGAGCTGTACGCGTCAAGAACCGGGTTGACCCGGTACACGGTACCACCGGAACTTGAAAAAAGCTAGTACCGTGACGTTTTTATTTTTTTAGTACTGACTTGGTACCGAAGTACCGGGTCTTTTGACAACACTAATCCCTACCGAAACTTTTTGCCATAAATCAGTGGTGTATGATTCCTCCACCGACTGGCACGTTGTGGTTATGTGGGACTTCTGTCTACAGCATCCTACCCAGCCAATTCAATGGCAGGTGCACCCTGGTTTATGTCCTACCAGCCATCAGAGAAAATACACACTCCACCTCAAGTTCTCCACATCTACAAAATTCAGCTTCTACCAACAAAGATGGCTGCATTCCAGGATTCACTTGTGTACAAACGTGGTGGTCAAGAACTCTTGGTGCATTAATCCCATCGTATGGTGTCATGCAGGCTCTCGATCAAGTCAGAAGCCTGTCGGATTCTGTACAGAAATTGGCCAATGATACGGTTTTGGCCCTGGGCAACATCAAGGACACTCTTGCCTCGCACAAGATGATGATCTTACAGAACAGAGTGGCCTTGGATTACATTCTTGCAACACAAGGGGGAGCCTGTACCATTATCGGTCCTGAATGCTGCACCGGGTTAATGGATCCAACAGAGAACTTGAACAAAATCCAACAAGACATTCTTGGTCTTTCAGCAAAATTACACCAGATGACTGAAGATAATTCTTCATGGTTCGGAAACTTGTTAGGTAAACCCTGGCTGTGGATCAAGGAAATAGCAATTCTGCTGTTGTTTCTCCTACTTACGTACTATCTATGCATCCACAGTATCAAGTGTTTCTTTCAGCAAATGACTCCCGCCTCTCACGAGGAAATGACAGTTCCAACCAGAAAAGATTATTACCCGTAAGAACTTCACGGACCCTAATTGCATGTTTTGTTTTCTGTGTCAGCATGCAATTACATATAAGCAACACAGAACATGTACAATGCGCCTGTAACGATTACAAGTTACAAGAATTAACTTTTAAGTGTCTAAATTTGTATTTTGTGAGAGTTATTAGAACTCTCAAAGGGGGAATTGTGGGATTACAAATTGTGTTTAAATGTTTAACTTAGATTCTTATTATCCACTTCCTGAACTGTGCTTTGTCTCAATCAAGTCATGTTGATTGGCAGAGATTCAAAGAACCCAGACGTTGATTCAAAGAACCCCTGGCCCAGACGTGGATTCGTTAGGTTGATTGGATTAGTGTCTATGCATTTGATTATGTTGATTAGATTAGAACCACGGGAAGTAGCAACAAACTAACGCCTCCCTCATGTGCTTGCTTTGTTTGAATTTGTATCCACCTCCAAGAATCCCTCCTCCAAAAATGCCTATAAAATAACCTTGTAAAGTTACTTAAGATTGAGACTTCGATGACTACAGCCACAACAGCTTGTGTTCTCAATAAAGAATCCTGCTGACGATCCAATCCGATTTCTCCTGGTCTTCTCTTCTGAGTTTTCTACACTTTAGAAGAACCAAGTTCACAACAGATGGTGCCGTGACCCGGATAGAGCTCCTCACCTGAATCCAGATTGAAACTTCAAGCTCAACAAAGATCTGACTTCTTTCCAGTCTGAATATTTCTGTACAACCAAGGGTTGGTGAGTTTCACTCTATCCAAAAGAACCTTTAAGACCAGTACAAATTTGTTATCCTCTGCGCCATCAGAGAAGAGTTAACAGACAGCTGTAGGGTTTGGTTAACTAAGTTATCCTCTAAAAAAAAATATTTTTAGAGATGAAGGTTATCCTCTGTCCAGACAGGGAAGATTAGCATTACGTGCTAATATTTGTTATCCTCTGTTTTGGCAAGGAAGAATTGGTTATCCTCTGTTCTTGCAGGGAAGATTAACATTACGTGTTAATATTTGTTACCCTCTGTTTTGGCAGGGAAGAATTGGTTATCCTCTGTTCATGCAGGGAAGATTAGCGTAAAGTGCTAGTAATTTGTGTTATCCTCTGCTTTACCAGGGAAGGTTAACAATAGTTGATGTGTTAACAAGCGTACCCTCTGTTGATCAGAGAAGTTTTAGTGTTTTGATTGTGTGGTAACAAAGAAACTCACAAAATGTTTAGAAAGAATGCTAGACTGATCCCCACAACTGAAAAAGGTGGTCTAGCGACTCCTTTGTGGTCAGATAGCGAATTCAAATCACTGTTAGGAGTGCAAATGAACCTAATAGTCACTGAGAAAGTTAGACAAGAACTAACTCAGAAATATGAGATCCATCCAGACAAGACTTGGTCTGTAGATGAGTGTAAAAAGGTACTAGGAGCATGTATTCGCAAGAACAATGTGAAAGGCATTATCTGCTGCCACAGAGAATTTGGTTTAGCGCTAGCTACACAACAGTCTCAGCGTAACTCAGAGTTAGAGGAACAGAACAAAGAGCTCCGTGCTAGAGTATCCACTTTGACTAAGAAATTGAACCTCAAGAAAGCTGCAGCAAAAACTGATGTGGAAGTTAGTCAGCCTGATAACATTTACCCTGATTTACAAGCATTTTTTGAAACAGATGTAGCTCTCCAATCAGTAACTGATGTGCCTGTAAATTCCGTCAATGTGTGTGGTGCTAGGAGAAGATCTCAGGGAATTGAGGAAACTTGATAGTGTTCCTCTCAATTCTTCTGTTGTGCAAATACAATCTGTTGCCAAAGCTTTATGTCCTAAAGATATAGAGAGACTATCTCAGAGTTTACCGTCAGCACGCACACATTTTTCTGAATTTAGAAGAACATTGATCAGTAAAATGCGTCTTTATGACATGTCGTTGGCAGAAGTCACGAAGCTGATGTCACAAATCCTAACTGAATCTGAATTCAACAGTTTTGAATCTGCTGTTGCTTCTGAACTGCGAAATGCCAGTAAGGGGGATTTACGAGAAGGTATTTTGAAAATCCTAAAGAATATCCTAGGACCCAAAATAGATTGGTCTAAAATTACTACCTGTGTGCAAAGGAAAGAAGAAACTGTGAGTGAATATACTGAGAGATTTTGTCAGTCAGCTGTAATTTACGATGACCCTGAAAGTGTGCTAGAGGACAAGGGACCCCTGGTTCGTATCTGGTCAGATGGCCTTGTAGCCGAATACAGAAAAGCTTTACCATTCTTAGATCTAACTTGGTCTAACAGAACTCTCAGAAGTAACCTAGACAGGTTAGCTACATGGGAAAGAGATGCTGATGTCAAGGCAAAAGTAAGAGTAGCAGCAGCTACGTTTAACACAACGAAACAAGACAATAGATGGTCTAAAAGAGAAAGCAAATGCAAATACTGTGGAAAATTAGGACATTGGGAGAAAGAGTGTAGGAAGAAGTTGCAAGATAGTAAAAGAAATGCTATGCATAATTCTGCTCCTTCTCAGCCTGCACACAACCCTGAAGTAGTTCCGCCAGTGACCACTGAAACTGTAGGACAACTAGTTCAGGCTCTTCTAAGAGCACAACAAGACCAAGAAAAAAACTAATTGTTGGGGCTGTGAGTAGCTACCTTTCCCCTGTAATCCAACACAATGACCAAAGAATTTTTGTGAAAGGTAGCATAAAAGAGAAAGAGATTGATTTTTTGCTTGATACAGGTGCAGAAATTACAGTAAACGTAAAATGCCCTCACGCAGTGTCCGCACTAATGAATCAAGCAAAAGTCACTTCTGTCACCTCCTCCCGTTGGGGAAATTGGTTAGCAACTCTCACAGCCCCGAATATTGTTATACAGCGTGCACCAGTCACGAACCCATCCTCATGTATGATGTCTGCAATGACTGAATTTGTGTTAGAGGATGAAGGCGAAATGACTCATGATTGTGTTACGCTTACATATGCAGCGACAATTGAAATAGCAGAAACTCCCATAGAGAACGCAGAATTGGAGTTGCTTGTTGATGGTTCAGCTCAAGTTATTGAAGGTAACAGACGAGCAGGATATGCTTCCACCACTGAAGTAGTTGCTTCAGGTCGTCTTCCAGATCATTTTTCAGCTCAAGCTGCAGAACTAGTAGCCTTAACTAGAGCATGCACGCTAGCTTCAGGATCGGTTGCAAATATCTACACAGATTCCAGGTATGCTTTTGGGGTAATTCATGATTTTGGTGTCATTTGGCAAACCAGAAAATTTCTAACTTCTGCTGGATCCCCCATTAAGCATGCTGGGTTAGTGAAAGATTTAATGTTTGCCATGAAACTTCCAAAGAAATTAGCGGTGATCAAAGTGAAAGCACATCTCACAACTAATACTACGGAAGCTAAAGGTAATGCTCTTGCTGATGTAGCGGCTAAACAGGCTTGTTTCTATGCAACTGTACAAGTGTGTTCAGGTAGTACAGCACAGAAGACAATTCTACCTCCTGAATCAATCGTTAATCTGTATAAAGACGTTCCTCTATATGAAGCATGGACATGGTTAGACAAAGGAGCCACTGTGGATTCATCCGGCTGCTGGACCAAAGGGGGAAAGTATGTTGCTCCCGAATCACTGTTGCCATATTTGGCTCAACAAATACACAGTTTGGGTCATAGTGGTCCAGCAACGATGAATCACAGGTTCTCAAATCAATGGTGGCATCCAAAATTCAGAAACGCAGCCACTGAAACAGTCAAGAGATGTGTTACATGTCAGAAAAATAATGATGTACCAGCAGCCACTACACCAACAGCACATACCCCAGCTCCACCAGGGCCATTTCGTCACCTGCAAGTTGATTACCTATCGTTGCCCCCTTGTAAAGGAAAAACTGACGTTTTGGTAGTAATAGACAAGTTCTCAAGATGGGTAGAAGCTTATCCAACAGGGCGTGCTACAGCTGCACATACTGCTAAATGTCTTGTCACTGATTTCATTCCCAGATGGGGATTACCAGATTGCATTGACTCAGATCAAGGTACCCACTTCACAGGACAGGTAGTCAAGGAAGTGTCTAGAATGTTGAAGATTAAGTGGAACCTTCACTGTCCCTATAGGCCACAAGCATCAGGACAGGTTGAACGATCAAACAGAACAATCAAAACCAGGCTAAGCAAAATGCATCAGGAAGGAGTACCATGGGTGGAAGCACTGCCCGCAGTACTGTGTAGTATGAGAGCATCACCTAACAGATCAGTAGGACTGAGCCCTCATGAGATTATTACTGGACGCCCAATGCAGATGCCAGGTGTGATTGATCTTAGAAATGCTGATGTGCACATTGCTTCAGATGCCCTGATTGCTTACTGTGAAAACCTCACAAAGGCAGTGCAGAGTGCCAAAGAGAGAGTTGAGTCGTGTTGGCAGACTCCACCAGAAGGTGGACACACAATCATCCCAGGTCAATGTGTCATGATAAAGTCATTCAGAAACAAGCCATTAGAGCCTAAGTGGCACGGACCACATCAAGTGATGTTGATTACAGCAGCTGCAGTGTTGTGTCAGGGAAGGAAAGCCTGGACTCATGTGTCACACTGTAAAGTGGTTCCCCCACCTACAGGGATAGGATAGGACACACGGACCAGTGAGGAGCCCAGGGAAGAACCGAATGCAACAGGCTTCGGGGGCCAACCCTGCGGTGAAGACTCCCCCATAGGCCTTCCCCATCCACTAGTCCATCCTTACCTCACTGTTCTTTAGGTGTCGCAGGAATTGAGAAATAGGGAAAGAAGGAACAACAATAGCAGACTATATTTGAACAGAGGATACAACCCTAATGTTTGCAGACTCTACAACAAATACTGCTATGTGCCGTTGTTCTCTATTTTTTTTTTTTTTTTTTTTCTTCCTCTGTGCAGATACCACTTGATGGCTGTCCTGAGATCCATATGCACCGCCCTTCTCACCTGCGGATGAAGCCACAACCTCTAGAAAACAACTAGACCCATTGCCGAGCCAACTATCACACAAGAAAGAGAAAAGAAAGAAGAAAGAAGAAGAAAAAAAATACACAACGCAGAGACTCACATACGGGAACTTCAGTCATCCATCAACATGATCAAGATTTTCGTACTATTAACCATCATGGACATCACGCAAAGTGTAGACCCCAGAAACAACATATTCTTAGAGCTGATGAATATGTCAAGAAATGCCTTGTTTGCTGGAAAGAACGTTTGCATGTCGCACGCACCTTCAGTAGGAGCAGGAATCCCATGGGTGGCACACCCTATCTCCAAATGTGATACGTGTACCTTATTCGATCATCATACCAGTGGATTATACAACAAGGATACATGTCACAACGTAACAATTCCTCCAGCTTCTTCGTGTTGCATTCCTGGACTACCATCCTGCAACCTAACTTCAGCTACTCCCATCATGACAGATCTACTCATGCCAAGGATGTTCTATTGGTGCATGGAAAATCATGCTCCAGCATCGACTACACTGGGTGAAATTCCTCGTGAACATTGCAGCTTTGTGATTGAAAGAAGAACCGAATTCGATGTGTACGTTACTACATCAGATACGAAAGAGGAGAATGAATTAAAAGAGTGTCTCTACGGGAACCCATCCCTACTAGGGTTGTCACGGTACCAAAATTTCAGTATTCGGTACCGATACCAGTGAAAATCCACGGTTCTCGGTACCAATTTCGGTACCAAAGCAAAACACAAAAACATGCTAATTAAAAACATACTATTTTTATTAATAAAGTCAAACAAAAATAAAATGTAAAAAAATCAATGCCATTGTTTATATTTATTTAAAATTGTTTCAAGTTTTTTCGCAAGTAATAAAGTATGAAAAACATTAAACAAATTTCACCCAAATTTAATTTGTCTTTTAATTAATGAAATTTAAAAACATTGTAAATAAAGGGGATTTACTGTTAAAATTAAAATATTGAAGAAATACTGTGTGATTATTTCTTTCAAAATAAATATGTATTAATTTTTTCAACAGTAGTAATAGTATCACATACATTCTACTAAATAATAGTAATATATTTCTGGCACAATGTCTTTTAAGTAAAAACAAACTTTTATTTTGACGGGTTGCCGTGAATACCTTTACATTTCCGTGTGTGTGTGTGTAGCTATGATATGATGCTGGTTTTACTCAAATGAAACGGTAAAATGCTCCTGAAGTGACTCTCATAGCAGTTCTGGAGATGTAGTTTATGTATTTATGTCCTCATTGAGACGGTAGATGCTGAAATCACTGCGAGCGTCACGTGCGCTTCAGTGTATGTAGTAAAAAAACCGCGCGTCTCTGTCATTCATTCATTCACACAGAGACTCGCGGAT
Source organism: Aspiorhynchus laticeps (assembly GCA_023376895.1). Classification (NCBI taxonomy): domain Eukaryota; kingdom Metazoa; phylum Chordata; class Actinopteri; order Cypriniformes; family Cyprinidae; genus Aspiorhynchus; species Aspiorhynchus laticeps. Next base: position 10,039,783 of record CM041793.1, on the reverse strand, counting down.
CATGCGGGATTCATATTTGAATCGACGTTTGCGGCTTAATATTTACAGATACTAGTCCATGTCGCGATTTGATTTAAGCGTAATGACCTTCTTTTGATTAATTCATCTAAACTTTGACAAATTCCGTGACACTCCGTGCTAAACTGTAAATTCCGTTTTTATAACTGGATTCCGAGATTCAGTCCGCGTTTTCTGCATCGAGGAAATCAGAGCTGTACGCGTCAAGAACCGGGTTGACCCGGTACACGGTACCACCGGAACTTGAAAAAAGCTAGTACCGTGACGTTTTTATTTTTTTAGTACTGACTTGGTACCGAAGTACCGGGTCTTTTGACAACACTAATCCCTACCGAAACTTTTTGCCATAAATCAGTGGTGTATGATTCCTCCACCGACTGGCACGTTGTGGTTATGTGGGACTTCTGTCTACAGCATCCTACCCAGCCAATTCAATGGCAGGTGCACCCTGGTTTATGTCCTACCAGCCATCAGAGAAAATACACACTCCACCTCAAGTTCTCCACATCTACAAAATTCAGCTTCTACCAACAAAGATGGCTGCATTCCAGGATTCACTTGTGTACAAACGTGGTGGTCAAGAACTCTTGGTGCATTAATCCCATCGTATGGTGTCATGCAGGCTCTCGATCAAGTCAGAAGCCTGTCGGATTCTGTACAGAAATTGGCCAATGATACGGTTTTGGCCCTGGGCAACATCAAGGACACTCTTGCCTCGCACAAGATGATGATCTTACAGAACAGAGTGGCCTTGGATTACATTCTTGCAACACAAGGGGGAGCCTGTACCATTATCGGTCCTGAATGCTGCACCGGGTTAATGGATCCAACAGAGAACTTGAACAAAATCCAACAAGACATTCTTGGTCTTTCAGCAAAATTACACCAGATGACTGAAGATAATTCTTCATGGTTCGGAAACTTGTTAGGTAAACCCTGGCTGTGGATCAAGGAAATAGCAATTCTGCTGTTGTTTCTCCTACTTACGTACTATCTATGCATCCACAGTATCAAGTGTTTCTTTCAGCAAATGACTCCCGCCTCTCACGAGGAAATGACAGTTCCAACCAGAAAAGATTATTACCCGTAAGAACTTCACGGACCCTAATTGCATGTTTTGTTTTCTGTGTCAGCATGCAATTACATATAAGCAACACAGAACATGTACAATGCGCCTGTAACGATTACAAGTTACAAGAATTAACTTTTAAGTGTCTAAATTTGTATTTTGTGAGAGTTATTAGAACTCTCAAAGGGGGAATTGTGGGATTACAAATTGTGTTTAAATGTTTAACTTAGATTCTTATTATCCACTTCCTGAACTGTGCTTTGTCTCAATCAAGTCATGTTGATTGGCAGAGATTCAAAGAACCCAGACGTTGATTCAAAGAACCCCTGGCCCAGACGTGGATTCGTTAGGTTGATTGGATTAGTGTCTATGCATTTGATTATGTTGATTAGATTAGAACCACGGGAAGTAGCAACAAACTAACGCCTCCCTCATGTGCTTGCTTTGTTTGAATTTGTCTCCACCTCCAAGAATCCCTCCTCCAAAAATGCCTATAAAATAACCTTGTAAAGTTACTTAAGATTGAGACTTGGATGACTGCAGCGACGCACAGCGAGTTCTCAATAAAGAGTAACTTCTGCTTGAAAGATATCCCAACGTCTCCTGGTCTCTGCTTCGAAGAGGAAAACAGAACAGAACGAAATAATCATTTTCAAAAACCGGGTACAATAAGGTGACGACATTTTACTCTCCCTTCAACCATCGATCATTAAAAGGAAATTTAAAAGTGTAAAAGCATTAACAAATTACTTCCAACATACCATCCCTGATAGCAAACGTACATCACAACACAGACGTGACGTCTGCATTTACATCTGCAAGATGTATTTATTAGAGTGTTTGCTCATCTGCAATAAGTCAATAGGACGTTTCCTATCAGATGTCAAATAGACATTTATTAGATGTCTTTAAGATGTTTATGATTTAGAATGCATGTAAAACTGACATCTTACAGACGTCTGTCACTACGTGCTTGAACCCCTAATGATTATAAGAAAAAGAAGAAACATATGTCTCGGTAAAATAAGCAAATAGTCATTATTGTCACAGTCACTAAGCAATGACAGCTTGTCTAACTTTATTGTTTTTAAAACCTTCAGCCTCAAAATAGTTGAAAAAGGGCCTTCTGGAAATGGGTGGAATAATATGTGCTGAATATAAAATTTTGCTAGTAAGAAAGCCAGGCTTAAATACAGTAAACTGAATTATGAATCTGTCCATAAGAAAAATCTTCCATTTTAGTTTTCATTGTGAATAAGAAGGCAGCTGGTGTTAGAGAACTGCTATGCTGTCTTTCATTTGTCGTGTGTTATTGTTCTCTAAACTCATCCAGGTGTGAGTAATTATCCATATGCACACATGACCATCATCATGTGAAGAGAGGCCTCACCCAGGGGCCATGTTACTGTCAGGGGGGACGCCAGACAAAAAGGCACCTGAGATAAATGCATTCTTCAGGGAATATCACACAACGAGGAGCTCCAGCCATATGCCAGACAGTTATTGCATCATCAATAGTAATAATCTTTCTAAAGGAGTTTAATCTCAAGAGGTTCTTCTCTATCTAATCTAGACTGACTGTAATATTTATTATTTTATTCATTATAGTTTCATTAAAATGTACTTTTATTCAGCAAGGATGCATTAAAGTGATCAAAAGCAACGCAACACTGATAATAATCAGAAATGTTTCTTGAGCAGAAAATCAGAATATTAGATTTCTGATTTCTGAAGGATCATGTGACACCGAAGGCTGGAGTAATAATGCTGAAAATTCAGCTTTGATCACTGAAATAAATTACATTTTAAATATATTCAAATATTAAACAGTTACTTTAAATTGTAATAATATTTCACAATTTTACTGTTTTTACTGTAAATTATATTTTAAATTCGAAGCCTTGGTGAGCATAAGATACTTAAAAAAAACATAAAAATAATATTACCAACTTCAAACCTTTGAACAGTATCGTGTATGCAGTCAAATGTTTAAGAAAAGCATGGTAGCAGGAAATTGTTTAAGTAAGTAGCCTACTTTGAAAGGTAGTATATTAATTGTCATGTAGACATTGGTAGAGCTGAGTGTTTTTGACATTTGGCTCCCTGTGGTCCTCATTATGAAGATGTGATACACTGCACCAGAGGAACACTAGAGGGACCCAGCAGTCCCTCAACATGTTTTTTTTCCACTGTGTAAAGATAGTAAACATTCAAAGCTGAACTTAAACTTCACACGTTTGCATCAAAACATTTCCTAAACCTAAAGCAAAGCAATTCAGAGCTGAGGGTATTACTACCCTCATGAATAAAGAGGTCTCTTCTGCTCACCAAGCCTGCATTTATTTGATCCAAAGTACAGCAAAACAGTTAAATTTTTAAATATTTTTACTATTTAAAATAGCTGTTTTCTATTTGAATATATTTTACAATGTAATTTATTTGCTGTGATCAAAGCTGAATTTTCAGCATCATTACTCCTGTCTTCAGGGTCACATGATCCTTCAGAAATCATTCTAATATGATGATTTGCTGCTCAAGAAACATTTCTGATTATTATTATTATCAATATTTAAAACAGTTCAGTAAATTTTTTTCAGGAATCTTTGATGAATAGAAAGATCCAAAGATCAGCATTTATCTGGAGGGGGGGGGGGGATTATAGAAATTAATACTTTTATTTAGCAAGGATGCATTAAATTGTTTAAAAGTGATGATAAAAACATTTATAATGTTACAAAAGATTTCTATTTCAGATAAATGCTGTTCTTCTGAACTTTCTATTCATCAAAGAAACCTGAAAAAAATATACTCAGCTGTTTTCAACAGAATAATAATTAAAAAATGTTTTTTTGAGCATCAAATCAGAATATTAGAATGATTTCTGAAGAATCATGTGACTGGAGTAATGATGAAGTAAATTAAATGTTTATTTGATTTTCTTCATTTTATTACACACTGTCCATCAGTCAATCTCTCCCATGTATTAAACATGTATTTCCACCCTAACTTACCTTCGAACTCTTCCATATGGCCCTGTGCGCTTTCTTTTCTCATCATTTCTGATTTCTAGAATATAAACTCGCTCTTAAATCCAATCCAATTTTTCCTTTTAATCCAACAGCAACCAAAATAGAAAAACAAAGGTGAAAAACAAACTATAAATAAACATCTTATATCATACATTTCAATACAATACTCGTGAGAGGAAAAACAACAACAAGAAATTAATAAAATGTAAAAGAAACAGAATAAAAGACTTTTATAAACTGAACACTGCACATCTGACAATACAAAACATGTCTTAGCGAGTAAACCTGAACACACTGAAAACCAGCAAGCACGTTTTGGCAAAGATTGCTCTCTTTACAGCATAAATTGTCGATTTCGGCGCACACAAAAACACTATGACAGAGATTTAGCTGATCTGCATGGCACAAGGGATGTTTGCGTGACAGTGCTTTCCAATAAACTGCTACAGAAGAAAGTATGTATAAAACTGATATTTCCGCCACAATGTCAATCAGCTGTCAATCTTCCAAAGCGATACAATTCAGAATCGAGCTCCTTTCAAAGTGCTTCAAAGAATTTGTTTGTGGATTCTTCAAAACGTGACTAAAGTTTTAATATTCATCACTGGATCTGGCTGTGCACTGCAAAAAAAATATTTTCTTCCTTAGTACTTTCGTCTTGTTTTCTAGTATAAATATCTATAAATTCTTCAATCAGAATGCATTTACTTGACAAGTAAAATGAGTTAAGATCTTATGTCTTGTTTTCTGAAAAAAAATCCAAATTTTGTTAGTTTTTGCTTAAGTAAAGTAAAATTATCTGCCAATGGGGTAAGAAAAATTATCTTAATTCAAAGGCTAAACAAGATTATTCTTCTTGCCCCATTGGCACATATTTTTGCTTGTTTTTAGCAAAAACTAGCAAAATTTGGATATTGTTTTCAGAAAACAAGACATAATATCTTAAGCTGGTTTACTTGTCAAGTAAATGCATTCTGATTCGAGAATTTATAGATATTTATACTAGAAAACAAGACAAGAATTTTTTTTTTTGCAGTCTGACATCGACTTACTATCTGAGATTAATATGTGTAATACTGTATATGTTCCTTATTCAGAAATACTATGATCGCCCTTTACGTGTGACTATAGTGAAAACATTCGACTGGTAATTTGTTATTAGTGATTATACTGAACGAACACTAAACACCTGAACAATATTTCACCTTTTACACCGATGTGACTGTTTCCTTGTGCAGACAGTAGTGCATTTCAGTTGCAGTGCGATTAAAGTGAAACGGTGGACCCTCCTCAGTGTCAGTTTCTGAAAGAGTGGACTGCCACAAACAACAGCACAGTGAAAGAAAGGCACGAGAATAACACACAAGTAAAGAACCATCGACAGCATCAGTCTCAGAGAAGTGCTTCCTTTACACGGTGGCATTTCTGTAACACAATACTGAACAGGATCGCAGAGTGGCACATGGTCAGACTTTGACAGGGGTGAGGGTTACGTCTGTCAGGTCCATCTGTGGGCATTCGCTGCTAGCGTCAGTGGTGTCCATCACACTGCAGTCTGAGCAGTCGCTAGGCCTCTCTCTGTCCTGAGGTGCTGTCTGTGCTGAAGGGAACTGTGGGTCAGGTTCTGCAGAGCCCACAGCTTCTTTGGCCTGTCGAATGCAGTTGAGCCACTGCTGTTTATTGAAGGCGTCGCTGGCCTGGAAGCAGTGCATCTGCAGCTGTCCTCCACTGCGAAACGCCACCCGGAAAAAGTTCTTGGCTGGACGGAGAAAAACAGAGATGGACATGTTTAGAGCAGGTGGTTAGGCATCTATAGTTCTGACCTGTGCAAAGTATTCAAAGCATATACATTAAGGTGGGATTTTTATTTTATTTATTTTTACCTTTGAAATGCCATGGACCTCAGATACACCACTGGTCAAACGTTTGGAATAATTACGTTTTTTTTTTATGTTTTTGATACAAGTCTCTTATGCTTATTTATTTGTTGAAATTTAGAGCTGTCAAAATTAACATGTTAACGCAGGCAATTCATTTTTCAAGTTTAAAAATATTAAAAATTTCAAATATTTAAAGGTGCCATAGAACGCATTGATACAATATTTTAAATTGTTCTCTGATATCTACATAGAAGGTATGTGGCTTAGGTAAGGGCAAAAATTCTCCAGAAACAGTTTTACATGTGCATTTACAACCTTAGGATTTCTCTCCAGAATGAAACGTCTGTTATTGGCTTATTTGGAAGGGTCATGAATAATAATGTTGAGCTCTGCTCTGATTGGCTGTTTCACAGTGCAGCTCAATGTTGAGCTCTGCTCTGATTGGCTGTTTCACAGTGCAGCTCATTTCATTAGCTTAACACAGGGAAAATATATATTTCAATACTTTCTCGCACAGTTATATCGTCGGGTAATTATACTGTAAATAAAATGCAGGCATCAGGGAGCCGCTATTAAACTGAAACTGCTTTCAAATGCACGATCGCTTTTTAGTTTCGCTTTTGAGATTCGCGATCGCACAAACTCTGTTTATACTATGGAGCGGCAGTACTCACCACACATTTTACAAGATCAGATGCTTGTCAGTGGTGCTCAGGATCTGTAAATCATTCGCCATCATCCTCAGTCATCTCTCCTTACTCTTTTTATGTGGTAAGTGAAATCTTATGTACTGTAATGTAACAGGCTACAGCTAGCGAGGAGCTAACCATGTCCCTTTAGTGGCTTCCGTTATTTTATTAGAATGCGTTATTTGTTTTCCATTAGAGCTGTCGCGATTCGTCGATTTTAGTCGATTTTGAAAAATCGTCAACTTTATTTTGCTGCGTCGACTAACCGGCAAAATACCGGAAGTGCCGCATTTCACGGAGGAGACTCCACAAAACATATTATTAGACTATTTTCCAAGGCTGCATTACATTAAACCCATTTAAAAATCATAATTAAGCAAATTTGTGAATTCACAAAAGCTATGATTTAATTAAATAATTATATGCCATGCAGTTCTAACACAGTACATGCGCTTTAATTATTTACATGTGTGTAGGTTAAGTACGTGCGTCTCACAGCGGCTCCGTTCACAGCAGTTCCACAGAAACGTATCATTTACATGTGTGGAGCGCCTCAAACTCCATCTCTGCATGTTCTTGTGAGTTTGGGTTTATTATAACGTTCATCTGGGAACGCAACGTGCGCCATTTCATCAGATGTGTAAGGTAAATCATTTATAAACCTGTACGAACACAGGAGAATACATCGCGATTTCAAAATAAAAGCTCAAACCCTCACTCTGAGTTTACACATTTTGATGTCCACATATTCATTAAATTACAGTGGCTATAGAATTTCTGTCCTAAAGAAATGGCCAAATATTAAAGATTAAGTGGACATTTGAATTAAATGGTTCTTGGTCAATATTAAACAAGGATTAGATCGCGCAGTAATGTTCAAAAATAATCATCAGGCCGTCGGCGCCCCCTGCAGACCTTTGTTGTTATGCGTAATCTACATTAGCTCTATTGTTTATAATACATTATGTATTTTAACAGTTTTGTTCAATAAAACCATATGATTTCTTGCTTTTGATACATTATTTGAACTAATTACTATTGCATCATTGCTATTATATATGTATTTTAAGTCATTTTAAAAGCTATTGTTCACTTACAAATATTTTTATTACCACAAAAACATTATTATAATTATAGGGCCCTATGAAATCCGTTTTATTTCCAAATTCATTTTTTTCCATTTAAATTTTTCTATACTCTGTTTTAATGGTTAAATTAAATTGTATTAATCAAAAAGCCCATCTAATTATTTGAGTTTTACAGTTTTATCTTTACCAAATTCTTATTTTCTGGATTCCATTTTAATGGTTCCATTAATTTTATTTTTCAGAAATACTGCACATTTACATTTTTCTCCTAAATAAATTCTGGTAAATAATATTTCTGGTAAATACTCCTTTATTTAAAATACTGATTATAATGTTATTATTAGACTAGAACACGTGGATATGTTGTGATTCTTACACTATAATACTGAACTGATTTCAGTGATTTGGACTGAGATGAGATGGACACTTGCTTCTTGCACTCTGTTACACTTTACTTTTGCTTTAAAAAAGGATTTCATAGAAATTTGGATTTAATTTGGTTCAATAAAATATTCTTAAGTAAAATTGATGTTTTTTTTGGTGGGAAATTAATCGTTTAGATTAATCGATAAATTAGTCGATAGATTAATCGAAATAAAAATAGTCGTTAGTGGCAGCCCTATTTTCCGTGCCTTTCTGAATACAGACACCAACCCATCCCTGCACTTCACATCCCCTGCACAGCCTGGAACATAACATTTATTTCCATGATCTGCCATTTTCTCTGTTGTCCTCGCTTGTTTCTTCACAATACCTGCAGAACTTCTGATGGTTCGGCTGGCGGCTGGCCTAGAACATGGGCGGGTTTATGCAAATGTTGGGGGCGTAACTATTAGTGATCCTGACTGTTACGTCACAGTCGGTGTTATGTTCTGATTCGCCTATTTTTCAGTGGTCTTTTTTATTCACTAGATTTACATAAGGAGGAGGAAACGATGGTGTTTGAGGCTCACTGTATGTCATTTCCATGTAAAGCCAAGGTAAATGCCAAACGTCTTTACGACCACATCAAACAGGAGACTTTTCAGATGCGTGCTCCAGCTTCACTTCAGCGACAGTCGCTTCCGAGCACGGAAACAGTGCAGGTGACGAGGAGCTTCAGTAAAACATCAGTGAACTGCGCTCAGATGGGATGTTTTCTGGCCGTATGTCAGTATAAAAAAAAATCTTCCCCTCCTGTCAGCCGTTATACTGGGCTCTTAGCGCTGTAGCCTGTATCATTTCATATTAAAGCGTGAATGAAACTACGAGCATGCGTTTCAGATCTGCGTCACGTTCAGCAGCGGCAGCTCTTAAAGTAATAGCAGCCAAATAACCAAATAATCAGCTGCTGGGATACCTGTTCATCAAAGAACAAAAGAAAAAAAAGAGGAAATCAATAACTTTAAGGATTCATCTATATTTAATTTAGAATTTAGTGTTTGATAACTTTATTCAATTTCTGTATATTTCCTACTTGCTGAAGGGCAGGTAGCTAAATATGACATTATAATGGGTTTATGTGAAGATTGTTTTAAGTTAAATTAAATTAGAAGTTATTTTTTAAAGTCTAATAAATGCTAAAATTGATAGCTCTCAATTATACTGTAATATTGAATGGCTATGGTCAATGGTTAAATATTAGAGAGAAAAAAGAACAATTTCATTGAGACATCAGTAATATCGGTAACAGTGATTCTCGCCTTCAGTCATAAAAAATATACTGTCTTTATGTTGTTTCTGCATTAATTTGAAGATTGAATGTGAAATTATTGCACTATAACAGTATATGTAAAAACTGTTAGGTGGGATTAATCGATTAATTTCAGAAAAAATGTGCGATTAATTACTTATTTTTTTAATCGATTGACAGCACTATTAAAAATATTCATAGAAATACTGTTAAATATGAATAAAATTCAAAATAATTATTTCTATTTGAATATATATTAAAATGCAATTTATTCCTGTAATCAAAGCAGAATTTTCAGCATCATTACTCAAGTGTCTTCAGTGTCACATGATCCTTCAGAAATCATTACAATATGCTGAATTGTTGCTCCAGAAACATCCTGATTCTTATAATTATTGTTTGTTGAAAACAATAAATTTTGCCTAATATATTTGTGGAAACCTTGGTACCCCAAATTTTTGAATGGCAGTGTAAAAAAAAAAAAAACACAAAACAAAAAACTATTCCGTAAGAATGTATTAAATTACCAGTAAAGATATTTACAATGTTACAAAAGATTGCCATTTCAAATTAATGCAGTTCTTTTGAACTTCTTATTATTCAAAGAATCCTGAATCATGGTTTCCACAAAAACGTTAAGTAGCAACAAATCAGCATATCATATGTGAGCAAATTTAGATTTGTCATCACAGAAATAAATGACATTTTAAAATATAATTTTATAATAAATTTTAAAATACATTTTAATGCTTTTTTATATAATAAAAAAAAGTTATTTTAAACAGTAATAAAATTTCACAATATTAATGTTTTACCAAATTTTTTATCAAATATATCCTTTTTGATGATTTATCAATAAATGACCAAACTTTTGATTGGTAATGTATGATGATCCCCTTACAAACAACCCTCTTCCTAAAATATAAAGGCAGCTATATATTTACATTTACATTTACATTTACATTTACGCATTTAGCAGACGCTTTTATCCAAAGCGACTTACATTGCATTCAAGTTACAGTTTCTAAATTTTATCAGCTCTTGCTTTCCCTGGGAATCGAACCCATGATCTTGGCATTGCTAGTGCCATGCTCTACCATTTGAGCTACAGGAAAGTGTATTTACATGCAAAAAGACAAAAAATGTAAAACTGAAAAAATTGCTATCACATTTTAAATACCCAGGCTTTTTTTGTGTGATTTTGTTAATATTCTTGCCCCAAGCCCTGATGAATTCAGACTCACTCCGCTCATTGTTGCTGAAGGCTCCTCTGATGGATCCTCCCAGTCGGATCTCTCCGTCCTGCAGGTCTTCCCACTCCAGGTCTCTGACAGGGATCGGCTGCCGGTAAAGCTGATACCACAGCTGCTCATTCTGGGTGATGGCCCGTGTGATCACCAACACATCCTGAAACAGGAACACATGCAGCTTCTGCAGAGAGAGAGAGAGACAGAGATTTTGATTCATTACTGAGTACAGTTCCTTAATGCTTGATGCAAATTTATTCATTAACTTGAGTTTTTTTTTTTAGCTGCATAATTTGTCATTGTAGAAGTGAAATGACTTCTCTAGGTAGGTAAGCGACCCTAATAAGCCCATGTACTGTATAAACCTATTTTTGTTTTGAAATAAACATGGAAATCATGAGAGAAAATATTGGTTTCACTGTAAAGGTAAGTATTTGTTCCTATTATTTTAAATTTACATTTTTCTGCTAAATTCTTGAGTTATTTAGTATAAAGTGTTGCTACTGTCCTATAGTCACATCAAAACTTTTTTTTTGCAAAATCTGGTGATTAAACTAGGAAAATTTGATAATTTTTTCTAGGGGTGTCAACTTTAACACGTTAACGCATGTGATTAATCTAAAAATTAATGCGTTAATATTTTTTTGCGCAAATTAATCGTTTGATAAGGTTTGACCCCAACTTCTTCCTGTGAACGCAGCGCAGAAGGTTATCTATCAGTGTGTGATGAGGATACAGCGAACAGTGTTGCCAGGGTAGCGGCTGTGTTCGCTGGGCTATTTTGAAAATGAAAATGTATACCTGGCAACTTCAGAACGGAGAGGCGCTTGTAACATCACAAACAACGTGAGTTTCAGCCAGAACATACAACACAGCATAAATAAACATGACAACAGCCACTATACATTATATAAAATAATAAACACACGATTACGATAGGATATGGTTTCTATGTGATTTTCTTGAGATGAATATGTAACACATCTGAAATGCTCATTTTTGCAGCGATATAAAAGGCCATAAAAAGCATATTTTAACAACAGTAAACGACCAAATTCTACATGTGATCGCAAAAGGAGGTTATTACAAACACTTGATGCTGGTTTGAAGTGATTTCCGAGTAAAAGTGTACTATTAATCTCATAAATTGTCTTATGATGCTAATGTTAGCTCTAATGCACCAGAACAGGTCCAATTCTTCTTCATAATGCATTTTGTCATAATACTTCACGTAAGGTCGCAAGAAAATGTTTTGTTGTATTTATTTAGAAATACTTTTGATAATAGTTGGGTAAATGTATACTGGGATTGAAGTGATGTGGCTTGGTAAATGTTTTATTGCCAGTATAAAGACTGATAATGGCTGAATAAAAACAAAAGAATAATGATAAAAGAATAATAAGGATTATGTCTCATACCTGGCGGAGGTGTGAAAGGTTATGTTTCCTTAAACTAGTTTGTCATGCATTTCTTCATTTCAACACATTTACAGGTAAATCCTAGTATTTTAAATTTGTGATTAATCATGATTAATCACAGTCCATGACTGTGATTAACGCGATTACATTTTTTAATCGATTGACAGCACTAATTTTTTCAAATTAACATAAAATTCAATAGTTTTCTTGCTTTTAAAGATATCTAGATTAAAAACATCCAAAAGTTGACACTTGGAGTTATTGTTGGATCCTTAAAAAAACCCGTTATCCATATTTGTCCAGTCTGCATTTTTTTTTTTAAATGTAGATATGCCGATCAAAAATTTATTAAAACTTCAAATTATATTTAATGAAATATGAAGCATTTACATTAAAAAAGCATGGAGGCTTAAATAATAGAAATGTACCACTATACACATTTAATTTTTTCAGTTTATGACAAATAAGACGTTAGATGAGAGATTAATCATCGACTTAATACCCAATGAATAGAGGGGCGCTCTTGAAGTACTGGAAGTAAAATCACCTGTAATTTTTTAAAAAAATATATTTTTTACTCTTTATTTAACCAGACAGTAAATAATTTGACTAAAAATACACACACACAAAAAAAATTGTATTTCATATATTTACAGTACATTATAGAAATGTTCAATTTTGTGTTCATCCTCACTCTGCTGGATCTGCAATAAACTTCACCAAAGTCTTGCTTTTGTGTCACAGCCTACATATGAGACCTTTGATTAAATTCACATTGTAACTTTTGGCCAAGAATCACTCACTTGCAGTGAAAGAGACCCACAACGGGACTGAAGCAACAACCAACCACAGTTCTGTTTGTTTTTCCTTACCATTGAGAGGCAGATTCGAAATAGATCAGATCAAAAAGTATTAAGTACAGGCTATTTCATACAGACTCACTGATTGTGTCAAACCAAATTTTTGTAATACTTGAGGAAAGTGTTGGGCTCGTTTACTCAAAAAATGCAATATACTACATTACTAGTTTCTCCTTTTAGAAGTAATATTATTACTTTACTTATTACTCCTACCCAACAGTAATTGGTTACACTACTAGTTATATAATTTTTTCCATTACACCCCAAAAACTTTGTAATTGCATAATTTTTGCAGCCTGTGAATCCATGAAAGTTACAGATAAATGAAGAGTGCAACTGGCTCAAACCGATGACAAGTCACAATTTTTTTAAACAACTGATATTTAATAAGCAACGTCATAAAATCTGCAACAGGGCTCAAGCAAGTATAACCAACCAAACATGTTGGCATTCACAGTAGAAAAAGTCTTAGTACCACTACACAATTTACATGTGACAATGATGTTTTTGTCATCCTTTTCTCCGTACAAAATTAAAACAATTGCTGTATTTACAGACTTTTTTCTTCTTACGAAGGTAGCTTGCTGCGTTGGTGACATCATGTGCGTACACTAGGGTTGTCGCGATATACCGGAATTGACGATAACCGTGATATTCAAATAATGAAATATCGACATCGTGTTAATTTTGGGTGTGACGATATACCGGTATTTGCGATAACCATGATATTTAAAATGAACAGGACACTAAAGAGAACATGACACACAAATAGCCTACTACAGCGCCAGTACCTGGTTGAGCTCCAGGTGGCAGTATTGTGCCTTAACGCTGACACCTGTCAAACAAGAAGACGCAGCTCGCGGCCAAGCCAAATAACTTATACTGAGGCGCTACTCTGAGAAGAACCATGTTCAATATTATACAGACAGTAAGTTGTCATTATTTTACTAGTCATGGAATGGAAAATGTTACATTAACCTGTTAACAGCAGTTTCATGTGTTCATATATTTAAATAAAGGGATGATTCTTTTAATAAGTACCGCATTTTCTTTACTCGTCTAGATTTTGTATTTGCAATCAAGTCATGGCCAATACATGTGCGTAGCATTTGATTTCTTTGTTCAAATCTTTTTACACGATTAAAACAAATCTAGAAAAACTGAGCGACCACATTACTACATTAAACTCTGTAATGTTAAGTTGGTTGCAGTGGCATGCACTAAATGCCTCATCTGCGGTCGTTCTAGACACACATTAAAACTGAATTAGAAGCGCGTTAACTGCATAACTTCATTGGCACCGGCGCAACTATAGGTTAAAGAGATTAAAATACGGGTACACAAGTTAACAGGTTAAAGTATCAGTTTTGATGTTAATATATATTCATCAAGCTGTTGAACTTGACAGTATTTCCTCTCTTGTTATTTCATAGGGAGCTTCAAAGAAGACAGAAAAAGCCAGAGTCTCAGGTCAGCTGTGACCTGAAGAAGAAGTGAAAATGCATGTGCCCTGTATTTATCAGTATCCTTGTGTTCATTGGGTAAAAAGAAAAACTAAATAAACAAAGTAAAAATTAATTTGGCCAATTCCCCAAGGTTTCTATAGACATCGCGATATATCGATATCGTGAATTCTTTTGGCCACAATAACCGTGGTGTGAAAAATCTAATATCGTGACAGCCCTAGCGTACACGCACGACAATGATTATGAAAATTGATAGGGATGATTGGATTTTTGAATTTCAAATCATTAGCAATTGTGACAAAAAGTAACTAGCCATTTTTTTCGGATGGTAACTGTAATATTATTAATAAAATTGTATAAGTCATTAGTTACACTACTAGTTATCAGGGAAAGTAATATTATTACTGTAATGTGTTACTAGTCACTAGTTCCTGCCCAACACTGCTTGAGGCCACTATCCTGTAAAATCCAGTGACTAGTTCTTAAGGAATGTGAGGACACAGTTTCGGAGTTTCTCCAATGACTGATAAACGACTAGACTCAAAAACAGGACAAGACATGACTGAGTGCTTACGGCTCCTCTGTTGTTCTTGAGCCCTCCGTGGCAGCTGAGGATCCGTGAGCTGTCGATCAGCAGATCTCTCTGACCGCTTTCCAGATACAGCAAACGCTCTTTATAGTAACGGCACTCCGACTCGCCCGTCTGTGTGTTAATATCAGCCATGATGCTCTGGATCATGTTAATCTGTGAAAGACAAAGAGCATAATTTAGACCACATACACATTGAGGACTCAATTGGGCTCCAGAATCCATTTGGCAAATAAACTGTACAGTGTGAGATGATTTTTTTTTTTTTTCATTTAGAGTTAAAGGGGACCTATTATGCAAAAATCACTGTATAAGGTGTTTGAACACAGTTGTGTGGCCGCAGTGTGTGAAAACAACCAGCCTATAAATGTTAAAAATCCACCAGCTATTTTTTTTATAATACCAATAAATCATGAACAGTCTCTCCAAAAGAGCTGTTTCAGATTCTCCCTCTGTTCACGTCACCAAAGGGAAAAAGTCCCGCCCATTTGCAGTATTGGGAGTAACACGTTACAAAAGTAATGCATTACAGTAAGTGATTACTTTTTGCTGTAACGCAGTAGTTTAAGACATTGCTAATCAATTTTCAGTAATATTGTACTCGGTACATGTTCAGTAACGCTTGCGTTACAACACGCTTTTAGCCCAAAATTTTACCGTTCAAAAAAAACAAAAAAAAAACGCAAGACCACGAGACATTAATTAATCAAAAATGCTGCAAGTATGTTCTATTTCCTGTTTGTGGTCAGTCAATAACCACGTGTGGTGTCCAAGTTTGTAAATAAAGACTAAACAACGACAGCTTCTGATATATTTGTTTAGCAATTTATTTCATTCATCTCCCTCTCGCTGGTGTAACTCTGTATTGTGTGATGTAGTCCAGTGAAGGCGTGTTTAGGGCGGGTTTTTACAGGAGTGCCACGAGGCTACTGGCCGACAGTGGAAGCGCTGCATGATTTCGGCCTCTGTGCTTGAAGTCCGAGGCTATTAGCCCTTATAAAATGCTCTTCTACTTCTGTTTTGGTGAAAGTAACTCAAAAGTAATACAGGAGTCATGTAACGCATTACAATTCTGAGACAGTAATATTGTAAGGTAAGGAATTACTTTTAAATAACAGTAACAAGTAATCTATAATGTATTACAGTTTGGAAGTAACTTGCACAACACTGTCCATTTGTGACGCTCTCTGCCCTATTAGCATAAACACAGCCCTGAGTGAGAAGCAGCAGTCTGCCATTACTGTTTTCTTGCTGGAGATATACAAAGTCAGCGCTACAGAGGCTTTACAAGTGTTGTGTTTTGGGATGCACCAACGAACATAGGAGTCTCCATAGACTCCCTACATCTGAGTCGCTGAGGACACTGTGGTGAAGTTATATTTGTCTAAGGAAATGTCCCGGAAAAAATATGGTAAAGTAAACACAAAGCCTTTTCACTTTGCTGCCATCTGGTAAGCGCTTCCGCTACCTGATGGCAAAAAAACTGAGAGACTTAGGAGGAGCTTCTTCCCCCAGGCCATCAGACTCCTGAACTCAAACTCAGCCTCGTAACATCATCATGACTCCACTTTATAATCACTAACAATCAGTAAGATATTCACATTCATTATTCTCTACCACATACTGACAGTGTCATTTGCACACAACACTTTCTGAGTTTTGGTATCTTATTTTTTAATTTTTTTTTTTTAGATAAAAAGGTAGATTTTTTTGCTACATGTAAACCATGTACAACCTGTTTGCACATTCCTCTCTTGTACAGTCATGCTTATCTTAATATTTAAGTCTACAGTATACTGTCATGCACATTCTTTTATATTTTGTTCTTTATATCTTATTTTTTTATTCATTTCATTTTATGTATATTTCCTCTGTGTTGTATTCTATAATATTTGCACTGTCCATGGAGCGGACCTGACTCACATTTCACTGCTGGTTATATACTCTCTGTATAATCGTGTATGTGACAAATAAATCTTGAACTTGAACTTGACTCTTCTGTAGTTACATCGTGTACTAATACTGGCGGAAAATGAAAAGTTGCGATTTTCTAGGCCGATATGGCTAGGAACTATACTCTCATTCCAGCGTAATAATCAAGGAACTTTGATGCCGTATCATGGGTGCAGCAGGCGCAATGATATTACTCAGCTCCTGAAAATAGTCCCCAGCTATATCATAACTAGTTACCTAGCTGGGGACTAATGAGAGTATAGTTGTATATAAAGCCTATAAAGACTTAATCTTCATGTATTTCACAACACTTCAGCATGTTATTCTTATTAAGCGAGGGTAATATTTTAGGATTTTTTTACTCAAGCAAAGTCTCTGAGAACTTGGCACATTGCACTTCTGGAGACTTCAGGAAGGTTGCAGTTCTGGAAAATGGTGGCACTGCAGACTAAATGGTTCCTGATGGTTTCTCACCTAATTCTTCACCTTAATTCGTAAATCTTTTGCAGTTAACATGTGTCTTTTCTTCTCCACCAGTTTTTTTCTGACCGTGCTGACCCAGTGAGTATTTCGCTGACCAATGGTCATGCCTTAACTGTAATTTAGCAATTTCTGTATTGCATTAGTTTTGAATACTTCTCATGGGGATTTAATAATTTTTTACTTTTCAGTCTGAGTTAAATCTCTTTTTTGGCTCATTTCATCTGTAAAAGAAAACCTGCCTTTAATAATTCTGCACACCTGAATATAAGGAGTTTTTAACTTCCAGCTTCATGGACAATTATATATCACTTATAAATTATTAAATATAAAATTAATAGTAGTTATTAAGATTGATGTGGTTTGGAATTGGTAAAATGTGCTTGGAAAAAAATATGATCAGAATATCAACGTGCCTAATAATTCTGCACGCGGTGTAAGATGTGCTCACTTTACACAGTGCGCGTGATCGCGAAATCGAAAGTGAAAGTGAACAGCAAGAGCACATTTAAATGCGATTTCAATACCCCACATATTGATAGCGGCTCCATGATGTGCGAAAATTATATACAATATTAGAATGTTTGCGGGAGCGGGCGGTAATGGTCAGAAACTCAGCAGGAGCGGGCTTAAGAAAACTGTCCCACGCAGGGCTCTAGGCTGCACATTAACACACACGCTAAGTTTTTTTTTTCTTCACGTTACCCCATTTCCACCCCAATCATTAGTGACGTTTCCTTCTGTCTTTGACAGCACATAAAGGACAGTTTTTGAAATAGCGCCATAAACTAAATTTATTTCAAATTTAATTCAAGCACTTTCAAGGACCTATAATATGTTTGTTTTCAAGTACTTTCCAGGCCTTGAATCCATATGTCTGAAATTCAAGTACTTTCAAGAAGCGTGGGAACCCTGCACACAATAGGCTCATACCCTAAAAAGTGGCAATTTTAACAAGCTATAAATATTCTCTGTGGGGTATTTTGAGCTAAAACTTCACATACACACTCTGGGGACATCAGAGACTTATTTTCCATCGTAATAGGTCTCCTTTAAGTCTAGTGAAGTACCATGAGAGTAACTCACAGCTTCGTCGAGGTGCTGGCGGTCAGGGTGGTCGTTCGACGTGTGTTTGAGGATCTCTCGCAGCAGCAGAGGGTATTTGACCAGTCGACTGCGCGGGATGTCCAGGAAATTCCAGAGGTCCAGTTTGCGACTGAAAGGTGACTCCAGACAGCGCTGGAGGAAGTCGTGCACCCGATGGTCCTGTTTCTTATGGTCCAGCAAAGCTTTGGCTGCTACCTGGTTACTGCAGTAGCTGTTGTAGGTTTCAAGACAAGGGAGCTAAAACCAGAAAGAAAGAGACGTAATCAGTGTCCAGTCCTGCTCCTGGAGGACCTCTGTCTTGTCTGGCTAATGTTCTACAGTGATATTTCGAAGATATCTTTTATCTTAATTTGTTTTTGTAAGAGGAAGGAAAGTCTGATGGGTTTGGAATGATGTGCAGATGAGTAGATGATAACAGAATTTTAATTTCTGGGTCAATTATCCCTTTAAATAAAAAAACAACACCAACACTGGATGCTTCACGCACTTGTCAGCAGAGCTGGGTTGATTACATACAAATTGTAATCTGTTACTGTTTGTAACATAATCCATTACATTACACAGTTTAGGTAATTGAATCAAACTACTTTTAGATTACCTTTGACTTGTCTCGTTTTTCACATTGATTTAAATAAGACAATAAAAAAAGTTGGTGAATTTGTGAATATGTGCATTTTAATGTGTTTGAAAGACAAACAAAAGTAATACATGGTAAAATAACCAACTGAGTGATAATTCAAATAAAAATCAATGTGTTCATCAGTTGATGTAATGCTGAAACACTTCTTAAACCTAAAATGATTTTTGTAAATCAAGTGGTCAAATGCAGCATCTTCCACAAAACTGGAGACTTTCTGAGTGTATATAATTAGTAGGCTATTTTAGAAAGGACAATTTAAAATATGAACCAAGAGGAATTAGGGAGAATCAATAAATTATGAATAATTTATTCTTATTATGTGAATAATATGTAATCAATAAAAAGTAACTGTAGTCTGATTACGAGTATTTTAAAATGTAATTTAACGTAATTACAAGTACTTATTTTTGGAATCTGATTACGTAATCCAGATTACATGCAATCAGTTACTACTCTGCTTGTCAGGACCAATGTATTTGTTATTCTCGCTTTGATGTGTTCAGTGTAGACTGCCAGTGTGGACAGAGTAAGTATTCTGTAGCTGTTGAGTTGTACTCTTATTATTGTGGTGCATTATGCGATATCCAGTATAATGTCGGACACCACTACAAATGGCTTTCGCCTCAAATATATGTAAGGTGTGCTTTCAGACACAGCCAATGATTCAAAATTTGATTCCTTGTACAGCATTTCTTTCAGCAGTTTTTGGCAGTTCATCACGGAGTTTTTGATTCTTAATCATTGTTTTTGACAGACCTTCACACTTTTCAGGAGATTTCATCCAAATGTATTGGCAAGTGAGACAACCCCAAACACAATAGAATTTACATGACATGACTTTTCAAATCTGAATAGATTTTTTTTTTGTCATTTTTGCCTTTATTATGATAGGACAGTTTTAGAGCTGACAGGAAGCGAAGTGGGAGCGAGAGAGGGGGAGGGATCGGGAAAGTTCTGACCAAATCTGAACAGATTTTTAAACACTAAGCATCACACTTGCCATAAATGGTTACAGAAAAAAGCTCGGCATCAAACATTGAACAACTGATGATCACACACTACCAGACTTTCAGGTTGTTCCGAACTTGCACAAAAAACATGCACCTCATTTCTAGGAGACACACGAGAAATTAAAACAATATGTGTTCTAAAAATCAATCTCTGTTCATCAGATGGAGGGAATTTCATACAGCTGAATGAATATATAGCATAGCGGCGAGATGATCTTACCCAGTCTACTAGAATATGGCCCACATGGTCTGTCGAGCCGTCCGGCTTTCTGGCCTCATGAAGTCGACTCAGCAAATCTACAAAATCAGAGAAACAGCTCAGGTCTTTTGTCACCAATTCAATGCGTGATGCAACCTATGACGCTGACAAAGGACTGGTCTATATAAAATTTTTAATATTTCAATCAAAATATTGTTTTGGGAAGGGAGACAGTCTTTATATGAGGTAATTTATGTGAATTGGTCTACATTTATGCATTTAGCAGATGCCTTAGTCACAGAGCCAACAATATTTGCAGTATATAATGCCATTTTTATTAGACAGCTAGATTAGGAGTCAAGCTAGAGCAGATGAGAGATGCAAGATGCAAGTGCATTGGTTTAGGGTTGTGGAGTGGTTAAAGTTGTGATGGTTTCAGCAGTGTGGCTCATGGTACAATTTCCTTTACTTTGTGTTCTGATTTGATGGTGTTGTGTCCCATTGCGCAGCTTTTCATTTTCACTTTGGATAAACAAATACTTGTAGTGGGAAAGGTGTGACACTAAAACACACACCGATGAGAACACATTCACTTCATGCTCACCTTCATGCAGTGGAATGAGGGAGTCCAGCGTGCCGAAGATCTGATTGAGTTCATGTTCGGTCATAATAGATAGCTTCAGCATGGGGTCACGATACGCCTAAGATGAAATCACAGATCAGACAGAAGACACTCAAACCTACTCAAGCAAAACTGATGAAATATTTGGAAATCTGACTGAAAAACACGATAATAAGAATGAGAACAGAAAAAGGCAGCACATAAAATTAGGGATGCAACGAATGTTTGGCAACCGAAATTATTAGGCCGGAAATGGCAAAAAAGCTCTTTTGGTGTCAATTTAAAACACAGAATAAATTGTACCGAACAATGATATCTTTAGTGACGCAATCAAATAGCAACCAGCGTAGAGTGAGAAGCGTGCACTCTTTATAATGTACGGTGGCCGAGAGAGCTCAACGCGCTGCAACTTGCTCACAATGCAAACAAATAAAGAATTTTATTTGCAGTGCATTTCTATATTTGTTTGTGTTGTAACCATTTGCAGCTCGTGTGTTGTCAAATTGATGAAGTTGTTTTCTTCATTTGCAGGTGTTTTTTTTTCTATTTGCAGCGCGTTGAGCTCTCTCGGCCACCGTAATGCTATAAACTTGTCGGCAGTGTGGAAGCATTCAAAACTGTCAGAGAAAGATGCAAAATCATTGCAAGCTGAATTGTGCTTTGTTGGTATAATGTCTGCTAAAATGTTCAAAAAATAAAAAAATGTTCAGTGTTAAATAAATATTTTTAAATTGTTGTTTTGTAATTGATTTTTTCTTTGAAAAGCAAGACAAAACAGTAAAAAGCACATTTTGGCTATTTAATTTATGCAATGGTGAATTTTCTTTTTTAAATACACGGGGCCCTTCGGCCCAGTGTTTCATTTTGTTCGGTTTCGGCCAAGAATTTTCATTTCGGTGCATCCCTACATAAAATCATTTGCTGGAATGGAGTTTTCCAAACGGGGGTTTGCGAGGGAACTGCAGGAGCTTTGTGAGTTGATTAAAAGCTAATAATTATTTAAATAAAGAAATGTCAAATAAATAAATAAGTCTGCAGTTGAAATAACATTGAAACCACAATATGACTCATGCAATTTTCATATTTCAGAGTGAAACACAGCACTGTTTACTGGTGTTCAGATGTTATCAGTGTCTCGAAGCAGCTCAGTTCACAGTAAACATGGACTTAAAAATTTTCCACCAAAATAAATGCTTGAGAGTTTAAAGATTAATGTGAAAGCAAATAATTTAGGACATATTAGTATAGTAACTTGTAGTGTAAAATAAAAGCATCATAATTATCAAATATTCATTTTTTTTTATTCTGGTGAATTTACGAGCCAGGGTAAAACCAGGACTCAAAAGTTTTCATGCAGTATGAATTGATGTGAAAAGCAGAGTGTACCTTCTTGGCCAGCTTCAAGTCCTCAATAAGGTCCTGTTCTCCCTGAGACAGCTCAAAGATGGCCTGATGAACAGATGACAGGAAAGACAACAAAAGAAAGAGAAACTTCAGTGAGATATACAATCTTTGCAGAGGGAAGAAAAAAAATCACATAGGATGCATCTTGCTGACATTTTGATAAACAGAATTGACCAATTTATAAGTCTATTTATAAGTTTATGCATGCATTACTCTGTAGTAATTGGTCCAAGTCAAAAGCCAATCTATTCCCATACGACTACGCAATATATTCTAACCAATTTGTGCTGCGTGGGATAAATTATGCACCAAAGATAAACAGATTTTAGATTTCAGCAGAATATGAGCCTGACCACAAATTCTAATTTTAAATTTCATTTCAGAAGGTCCACTGACCAATCAGATGTGAGTGTGGCTTTGCACTGTGTTGAAGTCACCTCTTGTCTCTTGATCTCTTTGGAGGACAGCATATGTCCAAGTCCCACGTCGAATGTCTCGCTCCACAGCTTGCTGTCGCGGCGTTTGGTGATGGCCGGCGCGATCTGCCTGCCCCACGCCCGCGGTGCCATGATCTCTGGTCTGCTGTCGCTGCGGAAGCTGATGGAGCGCTGAAGAGAACCGGAAAAATTGTTCAATAAACTCTTCAATTTAAAAAAAATTGATTTTTCCAACTATCATTTCATATGTCAGACTTCACAAGGTTAATAAACTCTCTAATGAACACTAATTTGTGCCTAAAAAAAGAACTGGTACAGCAAACTTTGATAACAGCATCAAAGCAGTATTTACGTTTAATGTAATCATGCAGTATCATACTGTTGTTTTTGTTCTATTACTTGTCATTTCTTAAATTGATTGTTTAGTTTAATTATTTGCATTACACCATCAGAGCAGGATGGATTATACGCTAGCACATCTACAATAAGTTAACAGGTTAAATGAGCAGATCCTGCAGTCAGGCCTGTACCTGCAGCGTCTGTCCGATGCGTTTGAGCGGAGCCGCTTTGACTGGAGGGATGAGATTCACCAGCGACGTCACTCGAGACAGAGGCTTCACCCGCTTGGTGCTGGGCTCCTGAAGATCAGAAACGCACCTGATGATCACCTCACACCTTCAGCTTCCTTGAGGCTTCAGTCTGTCTGAGTGACTCCAAATCTGCCTGAAGCATACTGTGACGCATACGCAACTAAGACTATAATTAAAAGGTTTCTGGAAGTCTTTGCCTTACAAGTCATAGATGTCTCTGATTCAATAGTTGCTTCTAGCTATGGAAACTCTTACAAAAGAGTTTGCATGTCACAATGATTTACAATCCATCTCGAGTGGTCCAATGGATGTTGCAGCAAAATTCTGTCATAGAACAATTTCAGCTTCTATCTAGTCGCTCAACAGAGATACTCATGATCATGTACCTTGTAATGTGCTGTAGCTATGACCCTGCTGAGATGACATATTCCATAAATGTCTATATAACCAAAATCTGTTGAGGGCCATGATGCAAACTGGTGGTTTTGGAATAACATCATTACATGGAGGGTAATCGCTTGTAAAACAAGGAAAATTTGTTAAGCAACCTACTTTACAATATTTGGACCACTTAAAATGGCATGACCCCTATAACAAATATTTTCCATGTGACTCTTGCTGTGCATAAATGTACTGTTA
Source organism: Aspiorhynchus laticeps (assembly GCA_023376895.1). NCBI lineage: Eukaryota > Metazoa > Chordata > Actinopteri > Cypriniformes > Cyprinidae > Aspiorhynchus > Aspiorhynchus laticeps. The sequence continues at coordinate 10,015,677 of CM041793.1, read as the reverse complement.
TTTGGAAATGTATAAATGTCTAAATAAAAATGTCTCAAAATCTGTAGTGCATTACTTATAATCTCAACTATTACAACACTAAGGCAACTAGACAATTATCAAGATTCAGGACTGAAATGAGGCTGCACATGCAAAACATGAAGACAAGCACACTGTTATCATATCAAAGCTTTCAATGTCTGTTCATCGACACAATCAGCAGTCAGCCTTTTCATATCTATGTAGGACAGTCATACTGGAGTCTGGAGAACACACACGCACTCACGCACACACACGCACAAATCTATTGATTAGCTGTTTAGAAGAATCAGAATCAGAATTAGCTTTATTGCCAGGTATGTTTACACATACAAGGAATTTGTTTTCATGACAGAAGCTACCGCAGCGCAACAGAATGACAGTGACAGAACAAAAAACACAAATAATAAAAATAATTAAAAAGAACAAGTAAATAAGTAATAACAATATACAAATTGACAATTGTATGTACAGATATATAACAGTAGACCGTTTTGTATGTACAGGTATATTATGTGTAATTGAAATGTAGACTAATGCGTGTTAGATAAGTGTATAAATAGTGTGTGTACCATAATTATTGTCAAGTGTTCATGAGATGGATTGCCTGAGGGAAGAAACTGTTCCTGTGCCTGGATCGTTCTGGTGCTCAGAGCTCTGTAGCGTCGACCAGACGGTAACAGTTCAAAGAGGGAGTGTGCTGGATGTGAGGGGTCCAGAGTGATTTTGCCAGCCCTTTTGCTCACTCTGGATGAGTACAGTTCTTGGAGAGTGGGGAGGGTTGTACCAATGATTCGCTCAGCAGTCCGGACTACCCTCCGTAGTCTTCTGTGGTCAGATTTGGTAGCTGAGCTGAACCAGACAGTTATTGATGTGCAGAAAACAGATTCAATGATGGCTGAGTAGAACTGTTTCAGCAGCTCCAGTGGCAGGTTAAAGTTCCTCAGCTGGCGAAGGAAGTACAACCTCTGCTGGGCCTTTTTCACAATGGTGTCTATGTGATTGTCCCACTTCAGGTCCTGAGAGATGGTGGTGCCCAGGAACCTGAATGACTCCACTGCAGTCACCGTGCTGTTCATGATGGTGAGTGGGGGGAGAGCAGGGGGGTTTCTCCTGAAGTCCATGATCATCTCCACTGTTTTGAGCATGTTAAGCTCCAGTTTGTTAAGACTGCAACAGACAGCCAGCTCCTTAACCTCCTGTCTGTAAGCAGACTCGTCACCGTCCTGGATGAGGCCGATCAGTGTGGTGTCATCTGCAAACTTCAGGAGCTTGACAGAGGGGTCTTTAGAGGTGCAGTCGTTGGTGTACAGGGAGAAGAGCAGTGGGGAGGGAACACAGCCCCAAGGAGCTCCAGTGCTGATGGTGCGGGTGCTGGATGAGAATTTTCCCAGCTTCACTAGCTGCTGCCTGTGTGTAAGGAAGCTGGTGACCCACTGACAGATGGAGGTGGGGATGGAGAGCTGAGTTAGTTTGGGCAGGAGGCGGTTTGGAATGATAGTGTTAATAGGCCGAGCTGAAGTCCACAAACAGGATCCTCAAATAAGTCCCTGGTCTGTCAAGATGTTGCAGAACATAATGCAGTCCCATGTTGACTGCATCATCCACAGACCTGTTTGCTCTGTAGGCAAACTAAAGAGGATCCAGCAAGGGTCCAGTGATGTCCTTCAGGTGGGCCAGCACCAGTTTTTCAAAAGACTTCATGACCACAGAGGTTAGAGCCACAGGCCTGTAGTCATTTAGTCCTGTAATTTTGGATTTCTTTGGGATGGGGATGATGGTGGAGTGTTTGAAGCATGAAGGGACTTCGCACAGCTCCAGTGATCTGTTGAAGGTCTGTGTGAAGATGGGGGCCAGCTGGTCAGCACAGGATTTCAGACAGGCTGGTGTGACACCGTCTGGGCCTGGTGCTTTTTTCCCTTTTCTGTTTCCGAAAGACCTGGCGCACCTCGTCTTCGCTTATCTGAATTGCAGGTGTGGGGGAGAGGGGGGAGGTGTTAATGGTTGTGTGGAGAGGTATAACACAAAATACCAAGCTGCCCTGTTGCAGAGTGGTTAACCTAGGGCTGGGCGATATACTTTATCTCATGCGATATGCATGCACATCTCGTCAGTAAAGCCGGCTCCTTGATTAGCGGTTAATCTCCATCACCTGTATTCAAATGGAGCGGCAGTTAATACACGGAGCCACTGAGTTCACTGAGATATCGCCCAGCCCTAATCCCAACACAAATATTTGGAAGCTATTGTTTTTGGTATTAAATGAAATATATGTTATTATTTTTCTTGCTTAATGAACTAACTTTGATTTATTTATTTTTTTTACCAAGGTCACTGTGATGAATTCTGATTACTTAGCCAGGGATAAAATAACGTCTTAATGTTTGAAAGCATTTACTGTTCTGCAAATTTTCACAGTACAAATCTAAGCATTTCAATAGGAATCTGCATAATTGGGAATTTAGGGCCCGATATACTGAACAGGGCAAATGAGCGTTAGAGCGCATGTCTGCACATGTCATTCCATAAAAGCACCGATGGGAGGGAAAATTCTGCATGTGATTTACTGACAATGCACACATTAAAGAACACAGACGCAGCCAAATAATGTCCATAATGACCAGCGCAATCTACCAAGAGCAGCACAAATTAGCGCCTGCTTTAAGACATGCTTTTTTTGGCCATTAAACAATGGCACAAATACCAATAATTAGACGATCGCAAACGTTAAATCGTGTTGCACGATTCATTTGAATACTCTCCTCCCATAAATTATGCATCTGAAAGGGAAACTCCTACAAATGCATATTCAATAAGGTCAGGTGCAAAAATAACTGTGTCCACGCCTTTTCAGAGCTAATTCTTCACTGCGCGTCTTTAGTAAATCCTGACAGTAGCTACTATTTTAACACCAAATGACGGTTTGCGCTGGCGCAAGCTGTTAGTAAAACTGTCCCTTAGTATAGTGTTTACAACACAGATTTCATATTAGTTTCAAATTGGTCATGCAAATTCGCCACATTGATCCACAGAAAATGCTTGCATTGAAAATTATTTCTGTGTGAGCTACACTACTGTGAATTGACCTTTTTTTGCCTGTGAAATTTGACTGCACCTTTAAAAGTCTATCAAATAACGTAGTGTATCTTAGGTATCCTCTCCAAGTAGGCAGCTTTCTAGGTTTGAACTGAAGCTAATGAACTGAAGAACAAACACTACTACAACCATACAACTGAAAGAAGTTCTCATGGCTACCAGAAGTTCAGATGGGTCTATCGTGGAATGGGCTCCAGTATCAGGTCAAAGCGTATGTGCAGCTGTACGCAGCAATCAAAGAGAAGCTGCAGATGTGCTCTGATGAGAGGGGTCTGAACTGGAGCTCCCGTAATTAAGATGAAAGCATGACGACTGATGGTTATACACATGTCTTTTGATGTGTTCTGCTGAGAGGGAGTCGCTGCTGTGGGAAAGTTTGAGTCACGCACTGATAAGGGTGGAACGACACTAAAACCGGGTTTCCCAAAAGCCTGGTGATTTTTTTTTATCTCGTATTATACGGGAAAAGACTGACTGGCGAATTTTTTAATGTGCAAATAATTAGTAATTCCAATAAGTTTACACAAAATATACATAACAAAATTGATGACTTTAAAAGTAAAATCTAATTCCACATATACTCCAAAAAAGTCTTTAAAAACTGGGACGTAAAAATGTTGAATTATGCATTACATTTTGTTATGTTTTAGGGTTGAATGAAATGTCTTTAAACTTAACTGACAACATGCTGTTAATCTTCTGCCACAATATTATCCATTTTTATATGGATTTATTTTCTTATAGTTTGACATTACCAAGAAAACCACTGCAAGTGCAGCATTCTCGCATTGAAAACGATAAATGAAAAACGTTTTAAATTATAAATGCTTAGCATTTTATGTATAATGGCTTTCTATGGAAAAAAAAAAAAATCTTAATGTTAAACTTTGTATATTGTGTTCATACTGTTTGCCAGCATGCGATATGCTAAATTGCACATTAAGCATACTAAACAAAAAAAAGGTGATGGTAATTTTCTGCCATACATTTTTCAGTTTTTTTTAGAGTGTATACATTTACAGTGTTTTTGCTGTGTGTCCTAACTGATTGCATTTGATCTATAATGTATGATTAATTTACTTTTTTATTTTTATTTATCCTTTATTTTACCAGGATAGTCCCATTGAGATGCAACATCTCTTCTTCCAGGGAGTCCTGGCCAAAATGGCAGCACAAAAAAAAAAAAATTCACAATAAAACAAATTACAAACACCTAAAACTAACAAAATTTTGTCCTGCACTCATGTGATAACAAATAAAATAAAAATATGACAAATAAAACAATTATTAACAAATAAACAAATAAAACTATTTATATAACAAATAACAAATTATTAACAAATTAATTTTTATTTATTGATGTGGGTGACAAAAAAAATAATTGAAAAAAAACTACCTTGCATTTTCACATGTTGCCTGAGAGCAGCAGAAAGTGTGTGGATTTACTGTCATGGCAAACAGATACATGCGTGCAAATTCACTGAAAGACGATGGCATTGTGGACGTATCAGTAAAACAGCTTGCAGTCAACCTTTTCAGCAGTCACTCATGCTATTGCATGATAAAAGCACAGAGATCACAACCAGAGAGGAAAGCTAGAAGGACAGTGAGGATATTCAATTTCAGCCTCACAGCTGAAACCATATTAACCTCATGAAAGCAGAACTGGTCACCCTACTCATTGCTTTTCCCCATGCTGATGTATATCCTGTGAATTTTAAATGCTTATATGTATACAATTATTACTGAGCATTCACAAAGCAAAAGGCTGTGTGCTTCCAGCTGAGCAACTACCATTGTGATGAATGGGAATGTCAACTGATAGTTTTACGGACCTCCCTTCAAACTAACCGCAGTTCACTGTGAAGTGATCCAGAGACCTGCGACTGACACTCATGACGAGGGACATAACGACAATCCCACATGTTCAGAGACGTGACTGATCTGTACAACTCAGTACAAAAAGCCAATTCAACTCCTTAAGTTAACATGCAAAGATGATGATTTCCATATTCCAAAGGTAGTTTCTAAACTTTGCTTTTTGAGAAAAAATAACTTTTTATAATATCCAGTGACAAATCTGGCTAAATAATATCATTTCAAAATTAAGTGATTAATGAATCCAATTCAACCTGATTTATTTTATTGGTAGAGCATTAGTTTGTATTCCATGATAATCTGTGTGTTGCTCACAAAAATATGCAGAAAACAACAGTAAAATATAATAATAATAAAAAAAAATTAAAAGTAAATATAAAAATAAGACAAAGCAGTATCAGTTCTCAGCTTTAGACGTGATTCGGGTTGTGAGTCACTTGCACTGATTCAGTGAGAGTCTGAATGATTCAGTCCATGATTCAGACAAAAGCTTAAATTTAGTCTGATTCACCAATTATTTAATAAAAAAAAAATTATACACAAACTGAGTGATTCATTAACAAAAAGGACAGTGCATTGTGCTGTATATGCTTTTGCATGTGAAATCAGCAGGACAACAAAGTTTATTATTATTATCATCATAGCATGTGCCCAGAAAACACACCATTTCATACACCATGACTTTTGTGGCCTTTTTTGTCCAGTCAACCAGACTATCTCTCAGCTCTTTGGGTCACTATAGTGGTTTAAACACACTTTGAATAAAAAGCCCTAGAGTTTAGCTGACTCAAAAAAATAAATAAAACTACAAACAACAGGAGAGAGAGAGAGATAAAAACATCAGTAGAGGAGTTTCTCTGCCTCACAGCAGCCTTTCACCCTTTGCTGATGCATCTGGACACACGGCACAGCAAAAACATTAGCAGTCTGAGAAGAAATGATGCAGAAAAAACCAGCGCTGACCTACAGATGCAGAAACCACATCAGAAGAAGCCAAACACCACAAACATCTGCTAAACTTCACCACACTGAACGAAACCTGACTTCAGCTTCTGGGAGAATAAAGTCACAAGTCATGATTCAAACTTAAGTCTTGTTCATGCAGATGTGATTATAAATACAGTGATTTCAGAATTTTAGACAAATCAGGCTGGCAACAATAAAACGCGTGAGCCTATTTGTGACAATACACCACAGCAATTATCAAAATAACCCACATAAAGCTCTACGTGTAAATAGACCTATTTAGTTGTCACAAAAGTGCAAATTATTGGCTAAGTTTTATAGGGGCTATATAAAAGTTTTATATATATAGGCTATATATAAAGCTTGCTCACGAATATATATGTTCGAATATTCATTATTATTATTATGGCTAGGGAAATAATAATAATAACAATGATAGATGATAGTATTATTAGAATTAGCCCTCTTTACTGGAGTCAGCTGTGTTTTCTGTGGTGAACAGCTCTCTGGTCAGATATCTCTCACCTGCAGCTCTCTCCTCTCCACACCGCTGCTCGGCTCGTCCCTGCTGCAGTTTGCGCGTTTGATCAGCAGGTAAATCGGGTAATCCTTCGCCACCATACTGACGCTGCTCTCCGCGGCGGAGTGAATAAACGAAGCGAGGCGACAGTCGCACTGCTCTGCGGACTACAGCGGCATCCCCCACAGAGAGACAGAGAGAGGTCTGCGTCTGTTCGCGGCGAGCGCTGGTGGAGAGTGAAGTGAACGCGGGGGCGCGCAGGTAAAGTTCCACTCCAGCTGTTTCACACCGCAAGCGTCAGCGGCGCGTGTGTGCAGAGCAGGAGCAGCGCGCGCCCATTGTGCTTTCATGTCGCGCGCAGCTGAACCGCGGCTTGTACTGCAATACAGAAAAGTATCGTCATTTCTTTCATATTTTCCAGCGTTCTCCTCCGAACACTGTGTGCCATGTGCTTTGATGTATGATGTGGCCAGCATACTCTGTGATGCGACTGTGTCCCCCTCCCCTCTGTCCCACATATGTAAATAACATATATTATATATAGGCAGTTTACACGATAAACTTGAGCCACGTTTTCAAGTTGAGTATACGAAAAAATTGCCGACCCTGTCAGGAAAAATTATGTCTGACCCTTCTCACATTTTGTATGAGGAATATTCATTTTTGCCATCTAACAGAAGGCTAGAGTTGCATATGCTAGATTGAATTGGCTGTTACTTAAAGGTGCACTGTGTAATATTTAGGATGATATGGGATTAACTTTGTGCCAATTAAAATGAATGTAATTTTTCAAGAAACGTATGAAAATATAAATTGAAACGTAATAAAATGTCTTTGAAACTGAAAACATAAATAATTGCATGCAAAATGTTTGACTTCGTTTTTAATACACTGCATGTTTTTCTCCTGTTTCATTCGTTGATCTGTACTTACAAATACGCTTCCAGAGTTTTCGTTTACGATTCTGAAGTTTTCGTTCGCCCTTCTGGCAAAAATCTATCGTGGGGGCGGGGCTAACAGCGGTGTGTTCTCATTGGCTACTGAGTTTTTGATTGACAGCTTCTTGACCTGGAAGTGAAGACGTCAGTGTTGTTGTGTCAGTGTGGATCTGAGCGTCTCTTAGCGGCTTCCTATTTCATTTTAATGATATAAAATAATATATAAATATTTTTATTATTATTATTTTATCAGTATTGTTCTGCTGCTACACTACATTGTTGAGATGATTTCTTAGGAATAGCACAGCGAATGATACCATCATCATCATCATCAATAATCATTGTTGTTATCAGGATACTCACGGTAAGTTGTCTTGATTTAGCCCAATCATTACTGGACCTGGTTATCTACATACAGTTATAGCCTTCAGTTAGATAATATTTGCCTCGATTAGTTCATATTTCCCCCCAGCACATAGCATAATGTACAGTACTAAATGTACTGTATCTGGCATTGACCGATGATATTTTACAAGTGCACTGTCAGTCACTGCGCTGTCAACTTTGGCAATGTAAAGCCTTTTTAACCATGCTTTTTCTGTGTCCAGATTTGACTAATAATAATGCAAAAATGGTCACTTCAGATGAACATTTTCTTTTGGGGGGGGGGGGGGCTCTTACTCAAAACAAACTTTGACAAAAATTATAGTCTTTAATATTGCCTAAATATATATCCAAATGCAAAACCTTATACATACAAATAATTATGACTGAAATCAGTTTCCAGCCACTATGCACAGTCATGGCTATATAGGGCTATACAGCCATCTATTGGTTACACAACAGTATTACAGATGATAAATGGTGCATAATTGTGATGTATTTATTACTAAGTTAAAATTACTAATATATATATCAAATTAAATAATTATATTGTGTATTTATTTGTTTGAAATATTTTAAGTTTGAAATGTGTCATGGGAGTTCAAAGCAGCTGGTATTGTTAGACTATAATACATCTTTATCAATTTCCAGGGAGTGGAGCAACTTTTCCATAAACAAACTTCTGATGCTGACCCAGAGGATGCAGTGATAGTACCAGAGATCCATTGCCCTCATCAGACAAGAATCTTATTTTATTCAGACACATCACCTTTGAACGACTGGGATCTTGATCTTCAGACACCTGATGTTATGCAACTATTTTAATTTCTTTGGAGCTCTAGATTAAAACAAACACAGTTCACACGTACACAAGAGGTTGCACTTTATTCTTATTAGTCTATGCTGATCTTGAATTAGCATACCAACAGCATATGATTGTTAAGGGGATAGTTCACCCAAAAATAAAACTTCTCTCATCTTTTACTCACCCTCATGCTGTCTCAAATGCATATTACTTTCTTTCTACTGGACAGGTAAACACAAATTAAGATTTTTAGGCAAATAATCCATCTTTGTGAGTCCTAAAGATGCTTTAAAAACCACACACAGTGACCGTGACAGTAATCCATCTGACCTTAGTGGTTAAAAAGTAAAACAACAGATAAGAAAAACACTAATAATTTAAACTTTTGACTATTAACAATCGCTTCCGTTCAGCTGTCATACGTGCATGGGTTACAATCCACTTGTGTCATTTGGATTCTCACAGATGGATTATTTTCTTAAAAATCTTTGTGTTTATGTCAAGAAAGAACATCATAAACATCTGGAATGGCATAAAGGTGAGTAAATAATTAGAGAATTTTCATTTTTTTGGATGGACTATCCCCATAAAGACTGATATTGCATTCCATTATAACATACTCATTCACTGTTTTGTAGCTTATACTGTAACAGGAACTGTTGAAAGGATCATTGCAGTGTTTAAAACAATGAATTTTAAACATATTCTGTATACTATGTTCTTGTGCAGTTTGTGTAGTAATGTAAATTATGAGAATACAGTGCATTACATGTATACTATGCAGTTAGTGTTTCGTGGATTCTGGTCTTTCCTGTCATAATTGCATCCAAGTCTTTCACTTTGATACTTGTGTATATGCAATAGTGACAATAAAGAATGTAAATTTATTTGAATTATTTCATATTTCATTTACATTCATTCAAAAGGTTTATAAAAGTCACACTTGAAAGAGTTGATGATTGTTAAAAATGTATTTCCAATTTTAAATGTTAGATGATAATGTTAACTAAATAAAATAACTAAACAAATTTATCAGCATGATAAAAACAATTGGCAGCAAGAACATTCTTTTGTGTGGAATATGTAATAAAATGAGCTTGATTGTCAGGTTGGAGTGAGACTTTCTTGACGTCTGAATATATCACACATATACAGCGGGGAAAATAAGTATTTGACACATCAGCATTTTTATCAGTAAGGGGATTTCTAAGTGGGCTATTGACACAAAATTTCCACCAGATGTAGCCATCAAGCCAAATATTGAATTCATACAAAGAAATCAGAACATTTAAGTATACAAGTTGAGTCATAATAAATAAAGTGAAATGACACAGGGAATAAGTATTGAACACACTTTATTTAATACTTTGTAGAAAAGCCTTTGTTGGTGATTACAGCTTCTAGACGCCTCTTGTATGGAGAGACCAGTCGTCTGCATTGCTCAGGAGTGATTCTGGCCCATTCTTCCACACAAATGGTCTTTAAATCTTGAAGGTTCCTTGGGCCTCTTTTATGAACTTTGATCTTCAGTTCTCTCCATAGATTTTCTATGGGATTTAGGTCAGGTGATTGACTGGGCCATTCAAGCAGCTTGATTTTCTTTCTTTGAAACCACTTCATTGTGTCCTTGGCCTTGTGTTTGGGATCATTGTCTTGCTGAAATGTCCACCCTCTTTTCATTTTCAGCTTTCTGGTAGATGGCAGTAGATTTTATCCAGAATGTCCCGGTACATTTCTCCATTCATCCTGCCTTCAATAATATGAAGTCTGCCAGTACCCCTTGCCGAAAAGCAGCCCCAAACCATGATGCTTCCACCCCCAAACTTAACTGTTGGTATGGTGTTCTTGGGGTGGTGGGCAGTGCCATTTCTTCTCCAAACATGGTGTGTAGAATGACTGCCAAAAAGTTCAATTTTGCTTTCATCTGACCATACTATAGTCTCCCAATAATCCACAGGCTTCTCCAAATGCTCTTTCGCAAACTTTAACCGAGCCTCAACATGCTTTTTGTTCAGCAATGGAGTCTTGCGTGGTGAGCGTGCATGGATGCCATGGCGGTTCAGTGCATTGCTCATAGTTTTCTTTGAAACAACAGTACCTGCTGATGCAAGGTCTTCCTGAAGTTCTGCCCGAGTGGTTCTTGGCTCTTGGAGAACTCTCCTGATTATTCTTTGGACTCCTCGGACAGGGATCTTACGTAAAGCACCTGATCGTGGCCGGTTTATGGTGAACTGATGCTCTTTCCATGTCCGGATAATGGCCCCCACAGTGCTCACAGGAACATTCAGCATTCTGGAAATGCGCCTATAACCATTCCCATCAAAATGCTTTTCAACGATACGATTACGAAGATCTACAGAGAGTTCTTTGCTTTTACCCATCATGAAGTCTTTCCTGTGTGCCTCCTAGGTAATGAGAAGCCTTTATAGGCCATCAATTAGGACTAAAGCAGCTGATATCAACTAGTACTGATAGGGGGCAGGGGTTCTCTCTCAATACTGACAGATTTCAGGTGATCTCCTTGCTTTCTATGCCATTTTGCACCTTGTTATCTTCATGTGTTCAATACTTATTCCCTGTGTCATTTTACTTTATTTATTATGACTCAACTTGTATACTTAAATGTTCTGATTTCTTTGTATGAATTCAATATTTGGCTTGATGGCTACATCTGGTGGAAATTTTGTGTCAATAGCCCACTTAGAAATCCCCTTACTGATAAAAATGCTGATGTGTCAAATACTTATTTTCCCCGCTGTATATGATAGTATTATCTTTCAAATGTAACAGCTCAACCTAATTAGACCCTACAATGCAAAAGAATCATGAGCAATAAACAAATATCCTACGAGAACATTGGCCATTATACAATATTTCCAGTATTATATACAGTACTTTAATAATTAACCCTCAATATGATCTTTTTCTCTCGCGCTCCTAAAAGCTTATGTTGAGAGAGTAGTAGCAACAGATAAATACAGATTGAATTCAAAACCAAAACTCCTAACTTTATATAATTAAAATGAAATAGGAAGCCGCTAAGAGACGCTCACATCCACACTGGGGGCGCAACACTGACGTCTTCACTTCCAGGTCAAGATGCTGTCAATCAAAAACTCAGTAGCCAATGAGAACACACCGCTGCTAGCCCCGACCCCATGAGAGATTTTTGCCAGAAGGGTGAACTAAAACTTCAGAATCGTAAACGAAAACTTTAGAAGCGTAAATGAAAACTCTGGAAGCGTATTTGTAAGTACAGATCAACGAATGAAAGAGGAGAAAACCATTGCAAAACATGCAGTGTATTAAAAACGAAGTAAAACATTTTGCATGCAATTATTTATTTTTTTCAGTTTCAAAGACATTTTATTCCATTTGAATTTATATTTTCATACGTTTCTTGAAAAATTACATTCATTTTAATTGGCACAAAGTTAATCCCATAGATCTATAGACAGAAATGCAATATAATATACATAACTACATTTTCAGAGGAGTATAAAGACCTTACTTAATGAACTGTTATGTTTTTATTACCTTAGAATGAGTGATTTATATCTACATATACCGTGGGTCCCCTCACATGGAAGTCGCCATCATGTTTCTACAGTAGCCCTTAACAGACAAACTGCTCTACAGAGCGAGTATCGTCACTATGTTGTTCTCGCGAAAAAACACTGACACAATGATGAACAAGTAACAGTAATATTCGCAATGACATCGTTTATTGAATAATTAAGTAAATATAATTCCTTAATTTACCTTTGTAAATAAACCTCATTGCTCTCTGCGATCTCAGACGATGCTAAAAACTACACACTGCACCTTTAACTTTTTTGTGTATCAGTCTGTAAAATTAATAAATCAGAATTGGGGTTTAAATAGGGCTCTGGAAAATAGAAAGGACTCACTATTCAAATGCAATGTAGCCGTGTGTTTATGTATACTGTTGTTTTTTGTATTAAAGTGTGTCTATTGTATTGCTTGTTTAGTAATTATCGATGTGAATTGATGTGAGACACGCTGTGAGATCCAAGACAAATTTAGGAAATAATTCCAACAATTAAGTGTGATTGGATTGAATAATTGAATTGAAAAAGTAATATTAAAGCTAACAAATGCCTCTAGTTTTATTAATTTAACAGACCTTTGAAGTTTGGGCAATAACTCGTGGAAGTGATGTGTTTTTGTGCATTTTATTTTTTTCATATGGTGATTGTGAAACACGAAACACATCACTTACATGATTTTATGGTGAAATTGTTCTTTTTAATGTTAATCGGGTTAATTTGGATCACGAACAATGCACTGTGACTTTAATTTAGCGTAAGGCTCATGCGCTGCTCCCGGTGTGAATGCACGCATTTGATTACCTGCATGCCGAAAAAAAATACGTGCTGCTCACGCGCCGCTGGTGTGAAACAGGCGTTACTTCCCGGGTCCGTTATGTCAAGAACACAGATAAACCCCGCGCCCGGGAACCCGCAGCAAAGGGGGTGAGGCCATGCTGCCCTGCTTTAGAGAAGAGGAAGAGAAAACTAGGGGTGCACGTAAAAATCTATTCATATACTGTATGAATCACAATTCTGTCTTCTAACGATTCTAACGAATTCACAAGTTTCAAAATCATAAAGCAGCAGTTCTTAATCCTGTTCCTTGCCCTGCTCTGCACAAGCTCTACATCTCTCTCTCTCTCATTCAGATCGTCAGATCAGCTCCAACAAACTGTTCCAATTCTACACTTATTTTCACACAGCTATGAGGAGCGTTATACATTTAATACAGCATGCGGTTGCTGTGCTGTATTAAAGATTTAATCAGGATAAAACCATATATTAAAAGCTAACAAAGTTTTGGTCATATGGCCCACTCATAATGCTGTTAAATAATCGGGATTAGAATATTGACCAAAATAATCATCGGAATTATGATTTTTACCCTAATTGATCAGCCCTATTAAAAAGAAAAATAAATATTATAAATGAAAATAAGGACATTTAATAAATAAAAATAAGATTGCTAAACTAAATAATAAAAATGAGATTAAACAAAATAAGATTAAACTAAATCAAAATGATTAAAATCAATCAATTAATAATAAAAATAGATTAAAATGAATGATTAAAAACAGATTAAATAATACATCTAACAGAACGGTATAATAATTAGAAAAAAACTATGTAATGGAAAAACATTCAAATAATGTTTTACACATATTTATAATAATTAATTTGCCACAGAATAAATTGGGTCTTTATAAATGAAGATATATCAGATTTTTTATTTTTAGGGTCCCTCATATGTGGATGATTATATATATATTTAGGGGTCTGTGGAATCTCAAGGTTTGAAAACCCTGTTTCAGTGAGCAGCAGCAGGAAATGCGGTCCAGTTTGGCGGGTTTTGTTCTGTCCCGGCTGAGCGGTTCCTGTGATTGTGCAGCTATCAGGAGTGGGGAAGTGTAGCGAGGGGTTAGCGACCGCTCAGATGAACGCCAGCCAAAACACTGACGGTAAACAAACAGTCGCTTTGACGTTCACTCAACGAGGTGCCACTCAAATAACCCAAACAGCTCCTGAATGGTGCTGGTGACCCGCAGCTCCTGACCTTTGGACATGTGCAACTCATAGGTCAACTACAGTTTGTGCACATGCTCAGACTGAACATGCTACAGAACAAAATGCTTCTGTGGCCACGACGGTCATTAATGAAGTGACCTAGTTCTTGCAGACCTAAGACAAAACCACGGGCTGAGGGTTTAATATTTTAGTACTTTTACTTCCTGAGAGGAGTCTTTTTAAAATTTTCATAAAGGAAATGGCTAAAGCATGCTGACAGTGAACAAAGGTTCATAAACGCCTTACCATCATCTTTCTTACTGTCATTGTAGGGACACGGTGGAGATTCTGTGTAAAGCACTGATGTGCAGAAATCACATATCACTGTAATTTCCTGCAGAAACCATAATTTGTTTTTCATAATTGTTGATATGTTACTTTAACATGAGTGAATAAGTGTTAGGGATAGTCTACTCAAATGAAAATGGTAACTAAATGATTTCAGGTCCTAGTGACTTCCATAGTACAGGTGCATCTCAATAAATTAGAATGTCGTGGAAAAGTTCATTTATTTCAGTAATTCAACTCAAATTGTGAAACTCGTGTATTAAAAAAAAATTCAATAAACAACGGACCGAAGTAGAATAAGTCTTTGGTTCTTTTAATTGTGATGATTTAGGCTCACATTTAACAAAAACCCACCAATTCACTATCTCAACAAATTAGAATATGGTGACATCCCAATTAGCTAATCAACTCAAAACACCTGCAAAGGTTTCATGAGCCTTCAAAATGGTCTCTCAGTTTGGTTCACTAGGCTACACAATCATGGGGAAGACTGCTGATCTGACAGTTGTCCAGAAGAAAATCATTGACACCCTTCACAAGTGTCATGGTGCACACACGAGGGAGGAACAGGAACACGCAGACGAGGACATAAACTCAAATAATAGTCTTTAATGAGACATCAAGGTAGAACAAGACAGGACAAGGCAGGACTCAGAGACCAGACCAAACCAAATCAAACTCAAAAGACAGGACTAATATACACAGGGTAATTAACACAATCACATACACACAGCTGGACACAAATTAACTCATAACGACATGAAACAAGGACAGGAAACAAACCAAATATGGACACGAGGCGGGAACACATGACACACACAACAGAACCCTGACAACAAGGAGGGTAAGCCACAAACATTCATTGCCACAGAAGCTGGCTGTTCACAGAGTGCTGTATTCAAGCATGCTAACAGAAAGTTGAGTGGAAGGAAAAGTGTGGAAGAAAAAGATGCACAACCAACCGAGAGAACCGCAGCCTTATGAGGATTGTTAAACAAAATCGATTCAAGAATTTGGGTGAACTTCACAAGGAATGGACTGAGGCTGGGGTCAAGGCATCAAGAGCCACCATACACAGACGTGTCAAGGAATTTGGCTACAGTTGTCGTATTCCTCTTGTTGAGCCACTCCTGAACCACAGACAACCTCAGAGGTGTTTTACCTGGGCTAAGGAGAAGAAGAACTGGACTGTTGCCCAGTGGTCCAAAGTCCTCTTTTCAGATGAGAGCAAGTTTTACATTTACATTTATGCATTTAGCAGACACTTTTATCCAAAGCGACTTACATTGCATTCAACTTACAGTTTTACATTTTATCAGCTCTTGCTTTCCCTGGGAATCGAACCCATGATCTTGGCATTGCTAGCGCCATGCTCTACCATTTGAGCTACAGGAAAGTTTTGTATTTCATTTGGAAACCAAGGTCCTAGAGTCTGGAGGAAGGGTGGAGAAGCTCATAGTCCAAGTTGCATGAAGTCCAGTGTTAAGTTTCCACAGTCTGTGATGATTTGGGGTGCAATGTCATCTACTGGTGTTGGTCCATTGTGTTTTTTGAAAACCAACGTCACTGCACCCGTTTACCAAGAAATTTTGGAGCACTTCATGCTTCCTTCTGCTGACCAGCTTTTTAAAGATGCTGATTTCATTTTCCAGCAGGATTTGGCACCTGCCCACACTGCCAAAAGCACCAAAAGTTGGTTAAATGACCATGATGTTGGTGTGCTTGACTGGCCAGCAAACTCCCCAGACCTAAACCCCATAGAGAATCTATGGGGTATTGTCAAGAAGAAAATGAGAAACAAGAGACCAA
The DNA here is from genome assembly GCA_023376895.1 of Aspiorhynchus laticeps. Lineage (NCBI taxonomy): Eukaryota > Metazoa > Chordata > Actinopteri > Cypriniformes > Cyprinidae > Aspiorhynchus > Aspiorhynchus laticeps. The sequence continues at coordinate 9,999,357 of CM041793.1, read as the reverse complement.
AAAATGCAGATGAGCTGAAGGCCTCTGTCAAAGAAACCTGGGCTTCCATACCACCTCAGCAGTGCCACAAACTGATCACCTCCATGCCACGCCGAATTGAGGCAGTAATTAAAGCAAAAGGAGCCCCTACCAAGTATTGAGTACATATACAGTAAATTAACATACTTTTCAGAAGGCCAACAATTCACTAAAAATGTTTTTTTATTGGTCTTATGAAGTATTCTAATTTGTTGAGATAGTGAATTGGTGGGTTTTTGTTAAATGTGAGCCTAAATCATCACAATTAAAAGAACCATAGACTTAAACTACTTCAGTCTGTGTGCATTGAATTTATTTAATACGCGAGTTTCACAATTTTAGTTGAATTACTGAAATAAATGGACTTTTCCACGACATTCTAATTTATTGAGATGCACCTGTATATACTGTGTGTGTGTGTATATATGTAAGGGATAATCAACGGCCGTGCATTAAAGGATTTTAAATGCACGACGTAGAGGCAAAGAAACTGGTTGCCTCCGCGAAGTGCATTTAAAATCCTTTAATGCATGGCTAGCCGTTGATTATCCCGCTTATTCCATGGTCATTTGCCAAGTTATAGACAAGTTAAAACTAATATTTCTCTTTGCAGCACAATATTTGAACGGAAGGGTAAAAATGACGGTTATTTTTGTCAGTTACAATGCATAGGTTAGTGCTAGCATTCTGCCCGCTTCAAATCATACACGGATATGAAATAGTGTGGTAAGATCACATTTATTTGAATGAATTATAGCATTTATTTGAAGTAATTATCAATCGAGAGAGAGAGAGAGAGAGAGAGAGAGAGAGAGAGAGAGAGAGAGAGAGAGAGAGAGAGAGAACTTCGTAGAGAGAGGACATGGACAACATGAGCTCCTGAACCTTTTAGAGTTTCTTGCTTCGAATATGAGGTAAACCAAAGATAAAAACACAAAATTAACAAAAATGTGCTAGTGAACACAAGTTCACTCAAAAAAAGAAAGTTTTTTTTTTTAAAAAGAAATTAGGAGAAAATCTTATGAAAACAAGGAAAGCTTTTGGAGCCTAAACAAAAGGACACTGAACTGGACCCTACAACAAGACTTCAGAAGGAAACAAACACAGCGCACACTACTGGAAAAGGACCAATCAATAGGCCCTCAACTATTCATTTGGTGGAGGTAAGACAACAAGTGCTCTAATTCAACTAAAATAAATTTTATAATCAACTTGTCAAGAGAGATTTAAATAAAAACTGGATTTTTATAAACTTTGCAAACAAACTTGAGCAAAAGTTTCCTGGCATACTACAGCTGTAGAACTGCATAGCAACTTAAAATAACAAAAGAGGGCCGTTGTCATTCACACCTTCTGATTGGATTAACTGAGCCATCACTATCAATACCAAAGACCTGTAAACAGCATCACCATGACAACACCAGCAATGGGGACTGGAGCTCACACCTTTTCCTACCAGTGTTGCCAGATTGGGCGGGTTGCCGCCCAATTGGGCTTCTTTTGATCGGCTCGGACCGGAGAATAACGCATTGGGCGGGTAGACAAAATTTGGGCTGCTTTTAAAAAATTAAAAGCCGCCCAATCAGCTGCTTTTTTTCCTTCGCATTTATCTTTAGTCATGTTATTTTAATATGTTCGAGCTCAAAGTATCACAGTAAAATAATGTGTAGTGCAGTCATCAACTCATTTTTCCTTAACGCAACCTTATTGGTTCAGTTTAACCGAGACCTGTCAGTGAATTTACCATCTTTTATGTTGGTGAGATGTGATGACTCGTGAGTGACGGGGTTTTGGCGCTATAAAGGGCAAGATTTAAATGTGCAGCTATATATTCATTTTAAGTGATTGCGATGGCAAAGTGGCCTAAATATAAGTTACACGAGAAAGAGTCTAGTGACTCAAATCTCACAACGTGGATTATACGTGATGAGAGATGAAGATTTCTAAATATAATTGTAACTGAAATGACAGAACAGTTGAATGATTTATTAAAAATCAAAACTGAATATGGCGATGCTGTTCTGCATCAGAACATCTTTTAAATCGTCCAGACTCTACTCTGGTATACTTGGCATTGACATGCAGCTGCTGGACTTGAACAGTTTTGACTGCAAACTTCTGCATTATGTTTTAAAATGTGTACTTCGTGAAATACGTCCTGTAGTTCTGTCTGAAGATAAAGCACAAGACAAAGGTAAGCGCATTATTGTTGCTAATTGTTATTATTATTATTTTATTTTTGCTGTCAGATTATCATATACAGATCAATGAATATTTTTTGGCTGTCGGGGGTGTGTGCATGAACGAGAGTAAATGCCAGCTAATTTACATTGCTTTCTGATCACGTTATTGTGCACTTTTTGCACAAAAATTAGCTTATTCTTACTGTAGACATTGAAAATGATGCATTTTTTCAGGGTTAAAGTCATCATTTAATTTCTTGATTGCCGCTTTTAACGCATTTGCCCTCCATGTTCCTGTGAAATTGATTTATCTTTATTTTATTTTGTCATCATTATTTTATTTTAAGGAGATAAAAATGGTCCTTATCAACCTTGATTGACATGGCAATAAAATTCTCTCATCATTTTGGCAGTTAAAAATTTGGGCTGGTTTTTGTTGAAGTGGGCGGGTTTTGGTGAGCTTTTGGGCTGGAAATCGTCAACCCGATCTGGCAACACGGTTTCCTACCCCCCAGAAATCCAGTCTGAGAAGAGCAGACAACATCACAAGCTCAAAATAAAGAAGGAAAACCCAGAGACACTGTTTAAAGACAGTTCAAACAGCAACGGCAAAGCCATCACCACAAACCTGCTCTTCTACACAGAACGCCCAACTGCATGGCACACAGCTTCCTGCACACTGTTCCCATACCACGCCAACCATGGAATCTGTAGAGGCAGACAACTGTGCATTTATGAGGACTCAGACAAGGACCCAGAGAACAGACACCTGACAATAAACCTTTACCAAAATGGAACTGTAATGGTACAGGGAAACAATTCTGCCCTCACAAACTTTGAGCAGACCTTCCACTGCTTAAAAGAAATGGTGGAAAGAGATGAAGTAAACCACACAAACACAGTAGAAATCACTGGGCAGAATGAGCCCTCAACCCACAACAACACAAAGAACAAGACCACTCCAGAAACCACAGAGAACATCAGCATCCCCCCAAGCACAGGATTACACAACACAGTTATTCAGCTACAACACAGCGTAGCACTGCTTGAAATGGAAATAGTGGAGCTGAGTGAGCAAGTCCACGCCCTGACAACTAAAGACACCGAACAACTCAGAGAACAGCTGGACCAGATAAGAAACCAGCTGGAAATGTCCATCCAAGAACTTAACGGAGAAATGGACACTCTGCATCAAGACAGGGAAATGCTAAAAAAAAGACAGCAAAGAACTTAAACGGATTATGGGGAAGGAACTTTCAGAAATTAAAGACTACATGGGGAGGGAGCTCTCAAGCTTCAAAGTTGAGCTACAACAAAGGGACAGACAGATAGAAACCCTATCAACACAGATGAGGTGTCTCTCTAACCCTGCAAATGCCCCAAAAGTCCCCCCACCCTCACCGACACCTTCACAAACAAACCCCAGCAGCACATCTTCGGCACCCACCGAACCATCACAGCCCAGCAACAGCCAAAGGGAAGCAGAAACACCTGAGGCTGACATTGCCATCCTCATGGACTCCAATGGAAAGTTCCTACAAGGAGAAAAACTGTTTCCAGGCCGTAAAACAACAAAACTCTGGTGCCCAAAAACAGGAGATGCCCTCAGAATACTTTCTGACTCCAGCTTTGGCACACCCTCACACATCATCCACACAGGCACCAACGACCTGAGAAGGGAACAGGAGAGAGTTGGGCAGCTGATCTGCAGAGTAGCAGAAAAGGCAACCGAGATCTACCCCAACACCAAAATCACCATATCTACCCTCCTACCCCACAGAGACATTCACCCAGACACCATCCAGAGAGTCAACGCTGCACGCTACACCAGTCCATCAGCAGAACCCCCAGTCTTCACCAGATGATCATCCAAGACACCCCCGACCATAAAAACATCACTCCAGGCAGAGGAGCAACACTAGGATGGGCCCATCACCAGCAGCATCCAGCCTCCCACCCGCTCATGCACCCTCAGCTGATAACACACTGATCTCAGCACCACTACCACACTCCAGGAGCTATGCTCAGGCCCTGAAAGGACCAGCAAAAACACTGGAGATGAGCGAGATCAGACAGCTGCTGAACTACATCAGTGCCCAGCTGACAGCATGAGGGTCCACACAGCATACAAACATCTGCCTAACAATGAGAAGAAAAAATATATATTTTTATTTTCTTCAATATATTATATTACATTAGAAAAGGATTACCTCTATTTTTGAAAACAAGAACTCTATACCTTGAACTCTTGAAATGACTCTCTCAATATCAATGTGGAATATTCAAGGCTTGAACTCAACAGCATTTGGGCTAAAGAGTTTAAACACAGAATTCCAGAAGAGCATCAAGGAGATGGACATTATAATTCTACAGGAGACATGGAGCAGGGCAGACGCAATCACCCACTGCCCACCCAACTACAGAGAAATCATCCTACCATCACAAAAACTCAACAGTCCGACAGGGAAGAGACTCAGGAGGAGTAATAATCTGGTACAAATCAAAATTCCACAACCACATCAACAGTAAAGCAAGGCAAATACTACACCTGGCTTAAAATCCACAAGGAACTGCTCTCATCCAGAAAAGATACATTCCTGTGTGCTATATACATCCCGCCATCAGAGTCCCCCTACTACAGCGAAGACACGTTCTCCACATTAGAGGAAGAGACGAGCCACTTCCAGGCCCAGGGAAACGTGCTCATCTGCGGGGACCTGAACGCAAGAACAGGACTACAGCCGGACTTCACCGACACACAAGGGAGCAAATACATCAACAACAAACTGACTGTTATTAATAACACATTCTCCCATATCCACAGAAATAACCATGATCATACAGTAAACAAGAATGGGAAAGACCTCCTGCAGCTCTGTCCTGGGTCTGTATATCATCAACGGTAGGTTACGAGGGGACACTTTAGGGAGATTCACATTTTGCTCACCTCTTGGGAATAGCACAGTTGATTATATGATAACAGACATAGATCCTTCATCTCTCAGATCATTCACTGTTAGAGAACTGACCCCTCTGTCTGATCACAGTCAAATCACTGCGTATCTCAAAAAGACTGAAAATAACATTAACACAAAGCCCAGTAAGCTGTACAACATCAGAAACCCATACAGATGGGCTGAAAACAGTGCTGAAGAATATCAGAAAGCACTTAGCAGCCAAAAAATACAAGCGCTGATAGATAACTTCCTAAATAACACCTATACCCACACTAATGAAGGGGTCAATCTGGCTATCAAATATATAAATTACATATTTGAAAAATCAGCAAAACAATCCAAATTGAAAACAAAAAATGGAAAAAATCAAATACTCAAAAATGACAAAAATTGGTTTGATCAGAACTGTCAAACTATTCGCAAAAAGCTGAGAACATTGTCAAATCAGAAACATAACGATCCAAATAATGCAGAGATCCGTCTTCTTTACTGCGAAACACTAAAACAACACAAACACACACTCAGAACCAAAAAAGCACAATACACCCAAAAACAACTGACAATAATCGAGAAGTCCGTGAACACAAACCAATTTTGGGATAATTGGAACAATCTGAAAAAAACTGATCATGAAGAATTGCCAATACAAAACGGAGAAATATGGGAAAGTCATTTCCAAACATTGTTTAATAAAGTACAAACAGACACAAACTGTAAGCAAAACCAAACAATCAACCAATTAGAAAAACTAGAATTAACAATCAAAGATAACAAAACCCATTAGATTTCCCAATAACTGAAAAAAATCAAAAACCTCCAACTCAAAAAAGCATCAGGACCTGATGGGATATTAAATGAAATGATAAAACACAAGCAGCAAGCTCCAATTAGCCGTTCTAAAACTATTCAATGTGATCCTGAGTATAGGTTACTTCCCCGACGTCTGGAATCAAGGCTTGATAACACCAATCTTTAAAAACGGAGATAAATTTGATCCTAACAACTACAGAGGAATCTGTGTGAGCAGCAACCTGGGAAAGTTATTCTGTAGCATAATAAATGCTCGACTATTAGACTTCATCACCACACACAATGTACTGAGCAGAAGTCAAATTGGATTTTTACCAAATTACCATACATCTGATCACATCTATACACTACATACTCTAATTGAAAAACACGTTAACCAAGATAAAGTTAAAATATATGCATGCTTTATTGACTTTAAAAAAGCTTTTGACTCAATTTGGCACCAAGGACTATTCTACAAACTTATTGAAAGTGGAATAGGAGGTAAAACCTATGACCTCATCAAATCAATGTACACTGAAAGTAAACGTGGTGTAAAAATCAACACCAAACGTACAAGGTCAGGAGCGTGGCGTGAGACAGGGCTGCTGCTTAAGCCCAACATTATTTAACATCTATATAAATGAACTGGCGCTCAGTCTGGAGCGATCTGCAGACCTGGCCTCACTCTACACGACTCAGAGATCAAATGCCTGCTGTATGCAGATGATCTGGTTCTGCTGTCTCCCACTCAACACGGTCTACAGCAGAACCTGGACCTGCTGGAGCAATACTGCCAGACCTGGGCCCTGACAGTCAACCTGAAGAAAACCAACATTATGATCTTTCAGAAGAGATCCAGATCCCAAGGAACACGACACACATTTTCATTAGGCACAACCCAGATAGCACACATCACACTACAACTACCTGGGTTTGAAAATCACATCCACTGGAAACTTTAATCATGCTGTGAATGAACTGAGAGATAAAGCACGCAGGGCCTTCTACACCATAAAACGGCAATGTCCTATAGAAATCCCTATTAGAATTTGGCTGAAAATATTAGAATCAGTAATTGAGCCCATTGCATTATATTGCAGTGAGGAGTGGGGTCCACTGACAAACCCAAGTCAAGATCTCACTAAATGGGAAAAACAGCCGATTGAGACCCTGCATGCAGAACTCTGTAAAAATATACTACACGTGCACCGGCACACAACAAATAACGCATGCAGGGCAGAATTAGGCAAATATCCTCCAATCATAAAGATACAAAAAAGGGCTATTAAATTCTGGAAACATCTGAAGCTCAGTGACCCCCAATCATACCATTATAAAGCCCTGCAATACCAAGAGATGAGCAAAGAAAGCAAGCCCTTCCTCCATCTGATCCAGAGCTTCAGTCCTGATGCTTCACTAACATCTACTGATGCTCTGACTCACAACATCAGAACCAATCAGATCACTGCACAAATCAAACAGAGTTACATCACTCATTGGCAAACCCAAACTCAACAACAGAGTAAAATGCAATGCTATCTGTCCCTAAAGAGAGAGTACAGTATGGCAGAGTATCTGTACACAGTGTCAGATAAGAAACTGAGAAGCACGTTGACCAGATACAGACTCAGCGGACACAAGCTGATGATAGAGACGGGCAGACACAGACAAACATGGCTGCCCCCGAGCAGAGATTGTTCACACTGTGATCTGAATCAGACTGAAATAGAACTGCACTTCCTAACAGAATGCTCCAAATACACAGATATACGGACAGTGTTCTACAACAAAATACAGCAGATCCATCCCACATTTAAAACTCTTCCAGACCAGGAGAAACTAGCGTATCTGCTCGGAGAACACAAGAGCTGCTGTGTGTTTGCTGCTCAATATGTGTCTCTCTGTCACCACAGAAGAGAAGACACTCCACCTGCCCTGAGCTGATGTTCCCAGCACATCTAGATTATATTAAACCATATTACTCTGTTATATTACATACATGTACATTTTGCTTCTGTAAATCTAATCCCTTATTTTTATTTTTTTCTAGTTTATATACTTGCATACATTAGTAATTCATTTTGCACTACTTGCTTAATACTTTTATATATTATTATTATTACAATTATTATTCTTTTTCTTTCTGTTAATACATATATGCACTATTTGTGAGCAGCCCAGCTGCAATTGCTTTGGCAATACAAATGTATAGTTTTTGTCATGCCAATAAAGCACACTTAAATTTAAAAATTGAAATTGAGAGGCAACTGTGTGTGTGTTACCTGCGTCTGTGTGTCTCTCTCTACAAACAATCAAGTTGTGTTTAGTTACTTCAAAAATAGCGAGTTTACCACCTCGTTGTTGAAGAATATAATGTAGCGATCTAGTATCTAGGTTATTTTATTAATAACAGTCGCAGGGCAGCGTTGACAACAAGTTTGTGTGTGTGTGTACAGCGCAATCTGCGATCTTCTCTCTCTCTCTCTGTGTGTATGTGTGTTGGTTAGTGTGCATTAAAGCAGTGCATTAATATGGAACTGTGATTAAACTGACTTGGAACCACCTGTGCATTAAACAGTTTTAATGCATACCTGCCAGCCAATCAGAATCCAGTATTCAAACAGACCATGGAATAAATAAAACTAATATATATAAAATTGTTATTTTTTTATCTGAATCTGTCTGGTTAACAACATTACTCAAAATATCTTCATAATTGTTCCACAGAACAATGGGGTATAAATACGGTGGCCTAGTAGTGCACAACACAACAAAATCTCCACCAACACCGCAAAATCACCACAATACAATGCATAGGACTAATTCCTTACACAATAAAGAATATCTAATTTCATTGTGTTGCGGCTTGTTACCATTGTGCTGTGGCTTGTTTCTGTTGTGTTGTGCTAATTTCGTTGTGTTGCGGCTTGTTACCATTGTGTTGTGCTAATTTCATTGTGTTGGTTTGTTTTCGTTGTATTGCGACTTGTTTCTGTTGTGTTGTGGCTTATTTCTGTTGTGTTGTGGGTTTTTTTCTGTCGTGTTGCAGCTTGTTTCCGTTGTTTTGAGCTAATTTCCTCTGCCATAGCATGCTGTGATTGTACAGGTTCCCATAGCGTCTTAGCAGACGCAGTACGAGTGAAGTATCGATAAGGAACGTACTTGGTTACTAACATAACCTCGGTTCCCTGAGATACGGGAACGAGTACTGCATTGCTAGCCATGCTATGCAGTAGTGTTGCTTTCGTCAACGAAAATTATGACGAAATATCGTCATCAACGAACCTTTATCACATGACGAAAACGAGATGAGACGCAACGTAAATGCTTGTCATGTGACGATGACGATAATTAAATGTATAATATCAATATCGTTGACGAATAAAAACGAGACTAAATGTGGTTTACAATATAAAAACTATGCTAAAATGTCTCTTCATTTTCGTTGACCAAAATGAGACAAAACGAAATGTTCTAATGTTATTTCATCTCGTTTTGTCGCGTTTCCTGTGTCTCACTTCAGGGGCTGAAATCGCAGGGTTGCCAGGTTTTCGCAACAAAACCCGCCCAATTGCTACTTAAAACTAGCCCAATTGCATTTCAAGGGGGGGGATCCCCAGTAAAGTTCGCATTCCAGGGGCTAAATATCACGTTATTGGGGTCGCTTCAACCCGCGGACATGAAAAACAACCCGCGGCAACAGTGTTAAAGTAGCCCAATTCTGCAGGAAAACCGCAGACTTGGCAACACTCTGCGCAGACGCAGGCGACGTCACTTCCTCAAGCTCCACTCGCACCATTATTTAGAAGATGACAACAAACAAAGTTAAGTATGACACAGAGAAAGGGACCGATGGCCGGTGTTCTGTCGATGTAGCATACTTTGTCAGAATAGCATACCAGTGTTTGTGAAGGGTATGCTGTTTTGATAGCCCCTGGTTTAATAAAAATACAGTTTATAAAGGGGTATGCTGTTTTGATAGCCCCTGGTTTAATAAAAAAATACAGTTTATAAAGGGGTATGCTGTTTTGATAGCCATTACACCAACACTTACCGCTTGTAATCTTAGTATGCTGAAATGGTTTAAATTTAACGCATGCGCAATTCCACAAATTTCACTGCTGCGCATGCGCATTAACCGAAGGTATGCCATTCTGATGGGTATGGTGTTCCGTCAGGACACCTGCTTCATCTGACTTCAGTTTACAAGCAATACAAGTAACAGAGACACACATTTTATTTGCACTTTTTAGTATGTTATTGTAGCTCGAGCATTCAAGCACCTTGTTTCTCTTTGTTAAACTTGAATGTATTCATTTTTTTTCTGGAATTGTCATGTGATGCTATTTTATTTATTGTTTTTATTTATTTAAATTTATGTGTGTGTACTTCTAACATGTTTGGTTGGTAAAATAAATGTAAATTCAAATCAGAGTGTCTTTGGATGTATTCGTGAATCTATAAGGTAACTGTCACGAATCCTGGCCATGAACTTTGCTTCATTCACCACTAGAGGTCACTTTCCCATCATTCACTGCACCCACACAGCTGTTCACAATGATCACGCTTGCACCAGTTCACCATCTCGCACGCGCACGCGCGCGCACGCACACACACACACACACACACACACACACACACACACTATAAACTCTGGACATTCTCTTACACTCTGCCGAGTATTGTTTAGCCTAGCTACAGTCAAAGCGTTTCCCAAGTATTCCTAGTTTGAGTTCCTGTGTTCTGATTCTGCCCGTGCTCCTGGATTATTCTCTCTGCCTAGCCCTCTGGATTAAGTTTGCCGATCGCCGACCTACACTTGCCTAAGGACTACTCTTGTGTCTTGCCCATGCCATACCTGTTTGCTACTGCCCGACCCTGCCTGTATTGACCATTTTTCTCACGTCTCGTCAGCTCCGTCACAGTAACAAGGTAATAATATAATAAGATAACCTTGTTTGAAATGGGTTTGGCTAAAAGAAAATTTTGGTTTCGTCTATACTGCTAGGTACTAATACTATATTGACTGGGTTAAATAGAATTGCATTACTAAAAAGAGACTAAAATACAATTTTCATTGACTAAAACTAGACGAAAATAGTCATGGATAATTCTGACTAAAATAATACTAAAATGCTCAGACTTTTAGTTGACTAAAACTTGACTAGACTAAAAAGAGTATGAACGTGACTAAAACTAATAAAAACTAAAATGACAGCTTCACACAAAGACTAGACTAAAACTAAAATTAAAACAGGCTGCCAAAAACACCACTACTATGCAGCTACACGACTCAGTCGTCGCTTCAGTCAAAGTAACCTGAGGATCCTATGGTGAAACAGCTGCTTATATAGCCAGAAGGCCCTGCCCATTCTGGCGGGCTTTGGCAGGCTTCGTGGCCATAGACTCGTGCAGCACCGCTGCCAAGCCATTGGTTAGTTTTCAATATACTGCACAAACCAATGCAGTTACACTGCGTGATTGAATAAGGCTTTAGTTCAGGAGAAAGAGGACTTTTCTCCATAACGTCTTAGCAGACGCAGTAGTCGTTCCCCTATCTCAGGGAACCAAGGTTACGTTAGTAACAGAGTACGATTTATTTTCATAGCTTTCTTTGATCATATTTACTTAATGTGTCAATAATTCTGACCATAACACTCTCTTTCTCTCTCTATAACAACTTTATATATAACATAAATAAATGATAATAGTAATAAAAATGTTGCAAAACTGACAACAACAACAACTGATTGCAAGAATTTATGCATTAATTCATTAAAAAGATTTCCAGGCATTCCTTTTTCTTTTATTAAAAAAAAAAAAGTGTTCTCTTGTTCAGTAAAGTTTTTTTTTTTTTCTTACTATTTTGGCTATTTGCACATCATTCTCATAGTTCTGTATTATTTCAGGGAAACTGCAGATAATTATTTATAATAGCTATTGTGATAAAAGGGGTTGGGGCACAGATTGGAAACATTGGAGGCTAAAAATGAAACTACCTATTTATGCAATGTGGGAAATGAAGACTAAAAAAAACTGGATTCATTGCTTCTAAACCTTGGTGAAGCATAGGGTGAGCTTACAGAAATCTTAAAATATTTTGGTAACACTTTAGATTAGGGAACACTATTCAATATTATTATACAGTTGCTTATTACTTATTGCATATTACTAGCATATTGGTTGTTTATTAGTTATAAAGCACATATTAATATTACATAATGCCTTATTCTGCATGACCATACTTTAGATCCCTTAACCTTTAACCCAATACCTAAACGTAACTACTACAACAGCTCTTAGTTAATAGTGAATATGTGTTTCATAATATAAAGTGCTACCAATATTAATAATAATATTAATTAATTTAATAGATACTTTTATCTCTTATGTGGCTATTTGCACATCATTCTTATACTTCTGTACTATTTCAGTGAAATTGCTGAAAATGATTTACAACAGCTATTGTGATAAAAGGAGGGTAAGGAACATAAAGAGAGGTCCCAAGACAGAACCCTGGGGGACTCATCTCAATACTAGCCTGCATTTCCTCAGACTCTCCTTGAAAAGGAGGTAGCAGGTGCTTAGGTAGCTAGCTTGAAGCCCGTGGGGCTGTCGGTAAGAACAGGTCCAGTCTAGTCAAACCAGGTATAGGAAAGTACATCCAAGGAGGTTTGTGCATCTAGATGTGCGTATGGTTTCTATAAAGGAAATTGATATACAGAGTTTTAGTTTACCAATAAACAGTGGTAAATAAGGTACAAGGCAACCACAATGTTACATCAACCGCACATTAAATAACTAGGGCACATGCCTAAACAGGAACTAGAACAAGCATGAAAATAAACATTTAGGCCAAACTTAAGTCATACAAAATATTTAAGCATCAAATAAAGGCACTTACATGGTCAACTACGCATACACATGAAAACACAGAAAGAAGTAAACTCAGTCCTCTGCACGGTATAAACCCATGCAACGAAAGGGCAAGCTGTGGACACAGGTGCAGCTAATATAGTCTGCGAGATCGTTCTAATTGGCTTGAGATTGGGTGGGTGGAGCTTTGGGCTAACAGGGAACTGAACAGGCTAAGAGGGGTGTGGCACTGCTTTGAGGGTACAGCTTAGGGACACAAAAACTTCTCAACAGCCGCCCCCAAATTTGTAATGCAAATTTGACAATTCACAGAGGATCAGGTAAGGCTGGGAGAGGAATAAGGTGGGCAACGGGCCTCGTGTCTGTCCTGTCCTTGACTTGAACATCAGCAACCCTACACCGGCCATACTTGCTGGGATGGAGGGAAATGACTTTGCCCACTGACCACTGAGATCGGGGAAGTTGAGGATCAAGAATCAGGATGACAGTGTTAGGTTGCAGGTTAGGATTGTCAGGGCGCCACTTCTGTCTGGACTGAAGAGAAGGGAGGTAATTTCTGTGGAAATGAGCCCAGAAATGGTCAGACAGGATTTGACTATGACGCCATTGACGGCGACTGTGCAGCTCAGAGTCTGGATATGTTACGAGGAAGGGAAGCATCATGCTGCCCCATCAGCAGCAAGTTAGGGGTAACAGGGTCAGGATCAGCAATGTCAGATGACACATAGCCTAAGGGCTTGGAATTTAGAATGCCTTCGATTTCAATCATGACTGTGCGTAGTACCCCTTCGCTGACAGTTTGAGCACCAAGGGTGGTCTCCAGGGCAGTTTTGATGGAACGTATTTCACGCTCCCATGTTCCACCAAAGTGGGGTGTGTGTGGAGGATTGAATTTGAAGGAAATCTTCTGCTTTGCCAGAGCTGCCTGAAGGTCAGGGGTTAAGGATTGATAGGCTTCAAGTAGCTCTTTATTGCCTCCAATGAAGTTGGTACCCCTGTCGGAGAGCAGCTCAAATGGTTTACCTTTGCGAGCAATAAAACGCCTGAGTGCCATCAAGAAGGAATCCGTATTCATGTGACTGATTAGATCAAGGTGCACACACCTAGTATTCAGACCTTTTCTCAGCTCGTCTGCCAATCCTTACTGTGTAGGGCCCGAAGCAATCCATCCCAGTGGAGTAGAATGGAGGTTTGCAAAGGCGGAGGCGGGCTGGAGGAAGATCCGCCATTCAGGGAATAATAGGATGGGCACGGAACTGCTGGCACTTACGGCACCTATGTTGATGTTTTCGGACCACCTCACAACCCCTCAGGATCCAGTACTTTCTCCTTAACTCAGCAAATAGCCTTTCTGCCCCAGGATGGTGTAGGCAGTCATCATAATCCTTAACTATAAGTTTTGTGATAGGATGTGCAGGGTCCAGGACAACCGCCTACCCGAATGAGCCCTAATGCTGGGCCTAATTCTGGGGCAAGGGAGAGTAAACGGCTTGAAGATAAAAGGGGCTTTTGGGTTTGAAGGCAGGCCAAATCATCCCTGAATGAATCCATTTGGGCTTGTTTTAGGATTGCCGTCTCTGCATCACAGTAGTTTTCTGCTGATGGAGGATTTGCCACCCCATGAAGGGAGGTAGCCATACAGTCAAGGAGGTCTTGGAATGTAGTAAATTGACTGGGGTCAGGGATGGAGGGGTATGGATTGAGGAATACAGCACCACAGAAATTGGGCTTGCGCAGCTCTATAGAGTCATCAGACTGATCTATATTAGGGTTACTGGGCCACAGTTCAAGGGATTGAAACAGGAAGGCAGGTCCTTTGTTCCACCTGCAGGGTCTGCCAAGGTCAGATATCAGCTTTCCTCTGGTTAAGTCGTCTGCTGGGTTTTCACTGGTTGTGTTGGGGTAATCAGGTGTGTTTGATCGGCCCCTAAGAGGAGTAAGTGTTTGACTTTATTAAGTTGTTTGAGAGGAAGCTGACGGAGGTGAGGGTAGCGTCGCTGGAGAGATTTCACAGGGTGAGAATATTCGGACAAGGATAACTGGTCAGCAGTGAAAGCTTGACTGATGATATAAGACTAAGTTGGATGCGCTTTAGGAATGATGGTGAAGGACACCGTAGCTCCATTAAGAGTCTGAACATCCCGTCTTACAGTTCTCAGTTTTAAGCTCTCAGATTTTCCTCTTAACTGAAGTGTTCGGGCAGCAGAGTGCAGGAGGATTGTTCTTTCAGACCCATCATCCAGTAAGGCATAAGTGTCTAAGGACTTGTTTCCATTTTGCAGGGTCACTTCAACTACCTTCAGTAGTACTTTATTGCAATCACTAAGATGGTCGAGATATAGATTCTGCACTTGCCTCTGGTTAATGGTGCATAGGATGTGTAGGTGTTTCCCGTTGAATTGGCTGCAGCGTCCCTTCTGGTCACATTGAGTTGCAAAGTGTTCTCGTGCACATCACCAACAACGTCTCTGTTCCGTGATCCTGTTAGTTCTCTGGTCTTTGGTGAGCTGGAGGAAATCACCACATTTACTGACATGATGTTCAGTAGAGTTGCAATAGGCGCACACAGGACAGCCTTCAGATGAGGTATTGGGGAGAGGCTGACTAACTTTAAGTGGGGCAACTCGGGCTTTAGAGGAGGTCACATGAGAGACAGTTTTGGCACCATGGAGTATGGTTGTGCTTTTTAATAGGTGAGGGGGAGGAGGCTTCAGGCAGATGGGCTGTGGTGTCCTTTCCTTTCTGGGCTGACAACGGGCTTCTTGTTGTAGACAGTTGGAAAAATCTAGGAGGTTATAGGAAAGGGGACCTGATCTACTCAAACTCATACATCTCTTAAACTTGCAGAACTGCTCACGGGGAAGCTTCTCTAGAAGCCGCTCAACATGCGAACCACAGGTAAGTTCAGCGAGACCTTCAGAGCCCATAGACTGAAGGAGGCCCACTAATGCCTGAACTCTAAGGGAAAATTGGTCCAGGCCTCTACCATCGCCTATGTGGATAGCGGGCATCGCCATTATAGCTTGGAGCTCCTTCAAAGCAAGTTGTCTAGGTTGACCATAAAGCTCATCTAGGGCCCGAATAGCTTGAGTATATGGATCTGGGGCATAAACATAAGCCAATGCAAGTCTTCTCGCCTGGTCTACCTTCAAATGATCCAATAAGATGTGGTATTTATACTGCTCTGACACTCCAGGATCTAACAAATTGGATAGGGTCATCTTTAACATCAAGTATTGGCTTTCATCCTCCCGAGTGAGATCAGGGAAAGAAGGACCTTCTACCCTCCTATAACTTGACTGCAGGGAGCCAGTAGAAGGAATTAGCTGACCTAAAGGGGGAGCAGATGTCAGGTATGGAGGCTGCACATTGCCTGCTGGCTGAGCAGAGTAAGACATAACACCAGGCAAGGATTGACTTGGCAGAGTATAAGCTGGATACATGGGGTTATACAAAGCTGGTACTTGAGATGTGACCAGCAACTGACCATGACTGGGGGGATGTGTGAGCTGCAAGGGCTGTGGCACAGGCTGGGTAAGAAGGGTGCAGCTTACAGGAAGAGAAGGAAGCTGCTGCTGAAGTTGAAGAGGAGAGGGACTGCTCTTAACCATACACTGCTGGATTAATCTACCCTGATTTCTTACTTCCTCTATCAGTTGTTGTATGAGTGCAGTCTGAGCATCAGGAGCAGGAGCTATTGGAGAAGCATATAGGTGTTCAGAATCAGGGGTTAGCGCTCTCTCGGATAGGACAGGTGAGTGAGAATGTGGAGAACGTGGAATGTCCTCCTGAGTGCCTCCCTCCATAGGCAGTTCTAACTCCTCTGAATTGTCCTCAGAATCCTCCTTTCTCCAAGGTTGATAATGAGGACCAGTTCCAGGCATATCTACAGAATGAAGAGGTTGTTGTGTTTCTGCTGTAGGTAGTGGCTGTTGACTATATTGCAGGATGAAATCATCATAACGTGCAGGGAGCCGAGCTTGGCGGCGTGGGCGCTCATGCTGAGACAATGAGGGCAGGGAGTGACTAGACATATCCACTGATCATCAATGATTCCAGCTCGAAGGACCATGAAAAGGAGGTAGCAGGTGCTTAGGTAGCTAGCTTGAAGCCCGTGGGGCTGTCGGTAAGAACAGGTCCAGTCTAGTCAAACCAGGTATAGGAAAGTTTATTGTACATCCAAGGAGGTTTGCGCATCTAGATGTGCATGTGGTTTCTATAAAGGAAATTGATATACAGAGTTTTAGTTTACCAATAAACAGTGGTAAATAAGGTACAAGGCAACCACAATGTTACATCAACCGCACATTAAATAACCAGGGCACATGCCTAAACAGGAACTAGAACAAGCATGAAAATAAACATTTAGGCCAAACTTAAGTCATACAAAATATTTAAGCATCAAATAAAGGCACTTACATGGTCAATTACGCATACGCAGGAAAAACACAGAAAGAAGTAAAACTCAGTCCTCTGCACGGTATAAACACATGCAACGAAAGGGCAAGCTGTGGGCACAGGTGCAGCTAATATAGTCTGTGAGATCGTTCTAATTGGCTTGAGATTGGGTGGGTGGAGCTTGGGGCTAACAGGGAACTGAACAGGCTAAGAGGGGTGTGGCACTGCTTTGAGGGTGCAGCTTAGGGACACAAAAACTTCTCAACACTCCTCTTTTTTTCTGTTTCCAAGTTATTTAGTTTGTAGACATTATACCAATGTCACAAACTAACTTATTAAGGACTTTAAAAGCAACAAAAGCATGTCAGAAAAAAAGGGCTGTTATCAGGTGCGGATTAACGCACAGGCTTGCCTAGGCTGCAGCCTAGGGCCCCTCACGTGTGCAGGGGCCTCGGATTGGCCAGACAATTTTTTTATTATTTTAAATTTCTTCAGCACAAACAAAAAAATACCCTCAATGGCCCTTAAGAAATGTTAAAGGAGGATTTGTTGCAGAGCGTCTGACAAAATTAATGTCTTGTATTGTAGAATGCACGCTCAGCACTGCCGAGAGTTCGAGCGATCATTAAAGTGAAACCGAAAGTAAAACGCGCAAGCGTAAAAATGTGTTGACCTCATCTCGTTTTTGTGAACCAAACTCGTGTCTCCTCTTGTCTCTTGAGTTAAGTGTCGGCGTTAATGATAATCAAACAACAAAAGACGAGGAGAAAATCACTCCCTGCTCTTGACAGAATAGCATTTGTAGCTTTTATAAGAATTTATATAATGAAAATTTTGCCCAACCATCACATTCACATCTACGCACCCAATAAATAAATTACTAGTAGAGCACAAAATTGTTTACAAGAGCACATATTTCTTCATTGATCTATTCACTTGATTCTGCTCTCAAAATGCACCAGATTTATGTATTTAAATTTAAAATGAACAAAATTTTCTTATGGGGACATACCCCCGGAACCTCCTAGAGGAACCAATGTGCACCCACCACAGTCTCAGAAAATCCTGTGGGGAACCAGGAATGTAGAGGAAACACTGTAGGATTGGGTGTCTCAGTGTGTGTGTGTATATACCAGTTCACCATACTATTTGCATGTGGAGCATGTATGGCACTAAATACATTTCTCCATTAAAGCATAATGATTAAGGGGGGCCTCACACAAAGAGCAGCCTAAGGGCCCCTGACCACCTTAATCCGCCCCTGACTGTCATGCCCTAAATAGCCAAAATTTAAGTTTCTTTTCATAGAATATTTTTCCAGAATATCTTCCCCCATTTCATTCACAGTATTACACTATCAATGATACCAAATGCCATTGATTTCAACCAGAGTTATTATAAAACTAAAACATATGCAAACACAATTGATTTAAATTTTTTGTTAATTGTTTACTAATGATTACTACAACAGTATCATAACTGATTGACACTTTTTAGAGGTCCTTAAGAGATCTTTACATTCTGTGGTGTTTAACTCCCAGTGTCAACATAAAAATTGCTAGAAGTAAAAGCTACTTAATGAACAGTGTTTATGTCAGAATTTTTAAGCCAATGGATAAATTGTGCTCAGTTAAAATAAGTGCTCAGTTAAGTTTATCTGATGAGATTATTATTAGGGAAATACTATTATTAAAAAATATTAATAAAATTATAAATAGTCTGTGTAAATGAAGAAGCCTTTGATTTTTAAACAAGAAATCCCATCCAACCCAAGAAAAATTAAGCTTTTTCACCTGCAAAAACAGTAGGCGCCTGGTTAAAATCAAAATCAGCTGACATATATAAACATATGTTTCTTGCCAACATATGTTGTTTTGTATCTTTAATAAGCAAAAATGACAGCAAAAAAAGACACCTGATTGCGATTCAGCAGGAGGAACTACATACATTGTGTTCTTTTGCTTTGTGGTGAACTCAAACCGGCTGACAAAGCTAGCGAGCTAAAATTGCTAGCGAGGTGATTAGCAAAACTGTGTGAGTAAATGAATGCACAAACAAGGTCAGAGAAAACAAGACTGAGAAAACTAAAACACTTTCTTTTTTAAAAGAAATGGCTAGACTACGTTGAAATGTCTTTTTGACAGTTTTTTTGACTGTATGCGTCAGACTCTTTTCTTACGGCACTATTACCCAGTAAAGATAAGTGCCCACGGTGAGCTATACCAATACATGCGGCGAAACCACCCCACTGGCCCTTGACAGTGATCAATATCTTGTTTTCCACACCAAAGGAACCGCAAGTGGCTGCACAATAAACAATAGTGGTAGCAGTGAACCAGTGACCGCAGGCTCTTTCAATATCTGCCAAGCTATTGTGTAGCACTGGCAGATTCTGGCTCAGCTTAACACATGTCAGGCAGGCACGTGGCTCCAGTCTCCCCCGGTCACTGAGGGTCCAGACAAACTTGAGTGAGAGCTGAATGAAAATCAGCTTTGACATGCAGACACCCCTCAGTCTCAGTGTCGGGACATAAAGTATATAGCATAACAGAATAACAATTACTAAATCATGCACTATTTAGAACGCATGTGCTTAAGGCAAAGTGAGGCAGTGCAAAGGCCTTATATGAAGCTCAAGGGTTATTTTTAGTAAAAAAAAAGATGAGCAATAACGGAATGGATATGGTTGAATATTGCAAAATTAAAAAAAAAATAAAACAATGATCACAGGCAGATTAATCACCACTTCCAAATTTTATGTTACCATCAACTATCTTAAAGACATTTCAAATAATTTTTTGTGATATATTTGAAATTTATAAATTAAATTTTTTATTATTAAAATAGGCTATTTATGTTTTGGCAATGTTCTGTCCAATACTGATCCACTTGAACAGTATTGTTTCTGTGAGTACATTGTCAAAATTTTGTCTATTTTGCGGTTATTGAAATGTTGCCTGAAATGTTGGTCAAACAATTTAATAAGAATACATACATGGACTTGGGAGTCTATAACTCCTGGTTTATATTAGATTTGCGATCATGTTACTGAATGTTAAATGGCAGATATCATATAACTATATTATATAACTGATATCATCTCAAATAACAGGTTAAACTAATTTGTAATATATATATATATATATATATATATATATATATATATATATATATATGTATATAAAAAGTATTAAATACTTATATAATGTAAAAAAAAAAAAAAAATGATTTGGAAAAATTAAAAAACAAATTAAAACTGATGTCCATGTTTTCTATTAGTGTTATAACTTATCCCACCAACCGTTACAACCCACCTTGGTATGTTAATTTACAGTTTAAAGATTCATATTACATTAATAATTTTAATGTGCAGCGGATACAAGCAGGAACATTATATCAAATTTGTTTTCAGTTTTTATTAATTTATTTATAAAAACCCTTTATATATTACTATTTTATTTAAGTTAATGAATAATAAAAAATAATAATTTAATTTTGTTTTGTTTTTTTCTGTTTTAGTTAGCGATTACAACCCTACTTGTAAGACTGCCAACCCCTTTTGTTTTGACTTCCTTTGTGGGGGTCCAAGCTTTAAAAGGTGGGCCAGACACCCTAATCCACATTAGGAACTGTCAGTAATTGGAGTGATGAATTGCCAAGTATGAATAATACAAATTTTAAGGCTTGAGTCACATGTACGGGTAAGGGAGGTGCACTCAAACATGAAAACAATGTCCAGCCATGTCAGAATTCCCCACTCTGACATCACGACACATCCGTAACAAACCCACCTTCTCAGAATAACCCAATCAGAGCTGTCAAGAGAGTCTACCACACTGAAAACTAGCTCCTTTTGTTCAGAGCTAATGCTTCGGTGGTTGAAAGGCAGTCTGGGATAGAAAAAAAATACATGCCTCAAAGCAGATTTCAGGAGTGTTTGGACTCGCTTGCAATACACTTAAAAACAACCGCAAGCTGAAGGTATGGAATTTGTCATTACTGGAGCTGTTCGCCTGACATCCCCTCACAAACGCATTGCATTCTGGGTTGTCTCTCTGATGTCTGCAGATATAAACCCATCAGACCCCTTCAACTAATAGCACAGGAGAGCTGCAATTATGTCCAATTCAGCTGGAATAACTGTTATTACATTCATACAGTGCTTTGACCTCTGCAGAAACCTCAAAGCCTCAAGCTCTGAAATCAATCAAACAGACGCTGCATCACAAAAAAATGGGATGCGTCATTAGAAATATGAATGTGAGCATTTTCAGAGTTCATTTTCCAGGACTTTTCCAGGACATTTCAAATTTCATTACGACGGGAATAAAAGACACGGATCACAGATTCACGGCCTAAAGTAATATATTCCTCCCTCCAGAATTCTTAAAAAATTTACACATTATGGCTATGACTTAACTATAAAATCAGAAATGCACCAAATTCGCACACACACTGAGCTTCTGATGTTAAACACTTCATTTTATTATGATGAACACATTACAACGACTGCCTAGGCTGTTCTCATTAAGTTTCCTCTTCCATCTTTCACCAACTGCAGTCTCAACTCAACTCAACAAAATAAAATAAGGCATTCTAAAAAAAGTCTGCAAAAAGCATCTGTCCCAAACAGACTAAACAACATAAAAATGTCTGTCCAACTGTATATATTATTGACAGTATTCCGTTATTAGGGGTTAAATGGATCGTAGTTGATCCATGATCCGTACTGATCATGAATTTAATGTTTTAAAATAAATACAATTTTGAATAGTAAGAGAAAAGGATACTTTAAAAATTACACTAAAACCACCTGTAGGTGGCAGCAAATAACAGTCTTAATGAGTGAGTCACCAGAGTCATTCTTTTTAAATGATTCATGATTCAAAATGCTTATTCATTTAGGTATGAAGCAAATCACAGTCTTTATGAATGGGTCATCATTGAATCGCTTTCTCAAACGATTCATTCAAAAACGCAGATTCATTCGGCAGCAAAACACTAAGTTAGCTGTTTTCATTCACATAAGACATAATTGATGTGAAAGAGGAATCGGTTTGTTCTTCGCGCGCTGTCTGCAACGCGTCTGTGTGTGTGTGTGTATGTGTGTGAGACTGTGTGCGCACAGAAACGTTACTGTGAGCACGTAACGTTAATGAATTATTTCACCTCTTCTCACGATGGAATCATTTGAAATTGCTTGAGTGTGTAAACTAGCAAGACAAAACAGGTACAACTGATAAACTTTCACTCTGTGATGGTTTTTTATAACTAATCCGCGAACCACATGCGTGGAGAACCGGTGCAGACTGTTCCATACAGATCACGGAACAACTACAATCCATTTAACCCCTATTAGCAAGGTTAGGTACGTGCTTACCAGAATACATTTGCTGAAAACATTTGAGCACTTAATTCCTAGCACCTGCAACTGCCAACACAAGACAGCGTCACTATGTCACAGCGAGATTGCTCACATGTCAAAACTCTGTGTCCCTGAACAGAGCTCTTTCTGTTACTAACTTTAATTGTTTCAGACCATTTGTAAACTGTTCTTCAATGACCAAGAACATTAAAATACTACTACTAGATTCTTCAAGGTTCTTGTTTATTTGTCACATACACAATCATACAGGGTATAATCAGTAGTGAAATGTAGGTATAATTATTACTAATAATAATTTTCCAGGAAAACTGGTCATTAATTTTCCAGGATTTCCAGGTTTTCCAGGACGCCTGGGAACTCTGATTTGCTTCTGTTATGAATCAAAATGAGGATGTTTTGACAGATGGAGCTCAGAGAAACGTGATCTTCTAATATTTTAAGACATATTTACTTTTTAACTTAACTTTTTTAACCTGTGTTGACATTTCTGCAAAAAACTAAATTTCAAAGTGAAATGTCCAGTGGGTGGTGCTTAAAGTGTGTTCAGTTTTATCTGAAACCAACAAGTTTTATTATCTGTTGTATCACTCCAGCTCGGAAATGAAATGTCAAGTGACTGGCTCTAAACGTTTAATGCTTTATTGCATTTGACAATGACATACAACCTACACTAAACCCTACCCTTAACCATACTGACAGTGTTAACAAAAGTTAACGTGTGATAAAAACGCATTTACTGAAGCAACTGCTTCTACATATCTTTGAGCTCTTTTATCATGACTCATATTTCATAAGTCTTGTACCTGAGCGCTCCTCAAGTGCAACGCTGTACCGGGTAAGCTACCAAGCAAGTTTACAAATAGAGCTAGCTCAAAATCTATTAGTTCACAAATCATGGACTA
The DNA here is from genome assembly GCA_023376895.1 of Aspiorhynchus laticeps. NCBI lineage: Eukaryota > Metazoa > Chordata > Actinopteri > Cypriniformes > Cyprinidae > Aspiorhynchus > Aspiorhynchus laticeps. Next base: position 9,975,845 of record CM041793.1, on the reverse strand, counting down.
TGGTAAAGAGTGTTTTGAGGATATAACATACAGTAGTACTGTGCAAGGAACTGCCTGAAAATCCTTAATTTCCTTTCGACTGAAGAAAGAATTGAACATGAACATCTTGGATGACATGGGGGTGAGTAAATTATCAGGACATTTTAATTCTGGAAGTGAACTTCTCCTTTAATTGATAACACAATGTAACAAAAATTAATTTCACTTAAATTTTCTGTAAATCTTCTGTAATTCTGTGGTGTTAATTATTATTGTAGTATTTATTTTCACATAGCATCAATATTTTGGGAAATATTTAAGTCAGGTAAATTTTAGAACTTCTAAGTTGCTAATTTTGCATGCTTTTTTAAAAGATATCTTTTGCATGGATGGGAACATTCTAGAAATTTTCTGGAATATTATGTGATATTCTAGTGCTTTCTGGAACAGAGCTTTGTATAATCTGCTCCTGTTATCATTCGTGTAATGATGAAAAGTTCATGTTTTAGTGCTACAGGTCTTCTGTTCCAATGAAATCTGCAGTGAATTGTATGTATATATAGCTTTCCTGTAGCTCAAATAGTAGAGCATGGTGCTAGCAACGCCAAGATCATGGGTTCGATTCCCAGGGAAAGCAAGAGCTGATAAAATGTAAAAAAAGAAAAACTGTAACTTGAATGCAATGTAAGTCGCTTTGGATAAAAGCGTATGCTAAGTGCATAAATGTAAATGTAGGTACATTTTTGATTGAGGCACACTTTCATATTTCCTATGCTGTCATACTGACAGTTCAGCTTTCTGAATTTCTATCAAATTATCATCTCTGAGCAAATTAATTCTGATGCTGTAAGGTATGTCAAAAAGCCTACTACTGTATATTTGCAGTAAAACAGATGTAGGCATTAAAACCGGCATTTAAAGAAAAATGTGACTGGAGAATCTAACAAACAGTTCAGATAAATGTTGGCTCATGTCAGTTTTATAAGTTCATCTGGACTAAACCATCGGTCCTAAACATGAGATACGCCTGGACAGTTTCCAGTATGATCATGAGACAGATGTGCCGCCCCATTAAACTCCTGCATAAACCAACCAGGAGAATGATAAGAGAAAAATTAAGTATTTTAGATTAATAGTGCATTCAGAAATAACAACCCCAGATAGTGGGAGTTACAGACATTAAAGCAAAAAGTTTCTGAAAGTTTTTTTTGTTAAACCAGAATGGTCCCCCCCTCGAAACCTTTATATGTAAGACTGTATATGAATATAAAGAGCCCCTTGAGCTCTTGTGTGTATAACCCCATTACAACACTCCTCAAACAGTAATTTTCAGAGAGATGTGCACTGTCATTTTGAGTCAGTGATAGTGACATTCAGCAGTTGTGTTCCTCACTGGCTCTGCAGTCACAACTCGCAGTGCCCACAAAAGCAAAAACATGCAATCATACACTTCTATTAATACCTTTCAATTACATGCCTTTTATTCCTGTGCATTAGCAAGCCAGACTGCGACCTGCAGAAGGCTGACCTTTAAGAAAATGTAAGTAATTTTCCTCTTCACACATACCATTCAGTGACATAAAAAGCTTTCGTAGTCAATGTTTTTCATTTCAGTTGCACTGGCTTCCTTTGGCTCATTATCTCAAATAGACCAAAATAGACAATGGCAGAAAAAAACTGAAAATAAATCTTGATGCTCAGTTAGTACCTCTGCGGAATCTGTAAGGTTTTCATGTAAAAGTAACAGAAGATAGAAGAACTGCTTATCTAAATCAGAGGTATTTTTACCCCTATTCATGCAATTCTATTATTGTCAGTAATTCCAGATACCAAGGGTCTATAGAGAGCTGCAGTGATGTATTTTTGTAGGCCAATGGCTTTTGGCTTTTTTTCTTCCATTGACTTTTGGATTATTGCATAAAATAAGCTCTAAGAACACAACTTTAAAAACTTTTTGAAGCCTAAATACAGTCAGCAGAAGTAAAAAGCTAAACATAGGACTAAATAAATGAACTACACCATGGTCACATGACTTCAATGTCACAATCACTACTTAGTTCACACTGCAGGTCTTAATGCTCAGATCGGATTTTTTGCGGATTTTTTTTTGCGCTGTTGTTCACATTGTCATTTAAATGCGACTGCCATCAGTCTCATGTGTGAACTGTATACGGCCCTGAAGTGACCCGCATGCACAGAAGAAGACGTGACGTCAGATGCAGCGCACTGTGTTTGTGGAAATATAAATGGATGCTGCTCGTGTTAGCATGTGTTTAGCAATTTTTAAGTTAATGTGCAATTGGAGCCTTAATAACAAAGTGATAGTATTGTCTATATATTGTCTGCCATTGTGATTTTAATCTTCCCGCCTCATGAAATGCGACATGGCCGTTCAGACTGAAGTCGCATTGCAAAACATCGGATATGTATCCGATTTAGGACCACATATGAAAGTGGCCTGGGCCTGATTTGAAAAAATCAGATTTGTGCTGTTTAGACTGTCATAAGAAAATCATATATGGCAAGGCAAGGCAAGGCAAGTTTATTTATATAGCACATTACATACACAGTGGTAATTTAAAGTGCTTTACATAAAAGAAAGTGAAATAGTCATTCACAGCAATAAAAACAAGGAATTAAAAATAATAAAAACAAGGAATTTTAAAAAGTTATAGAAATTGATTTAAAATGAAATTTAAAACAGTTAAATAGAATATGATTATACATAAAATACAGTGCAGTCAGTTCGGACGTAGCACAGTGTTCATTCAACAAATGCACAGCTAAACAGATGAGTTTTCAGTCTGGATTTAAATGTGCCTAATGTTTTAGCACATCTGATCTCTTCTGGAAGCTGGTTCCAACTGCGGGCGGCATAATAGCTAAAAGCAGACTCCCCTTGTTTTGTGTGAACCCTTGGTATTTCTAACTGACTTGATCCTAATGATCTGAGTGGTCTGTTAGGTTTATATTCAGTGAGCATATCTGCAATGTATTTTTGCATTGAGTATTGAGTGTATTGAGTGACTTATAAACGAGTAAAAGTACTTTAAAATCAATCCTAAATGTAACTGGAAGCCAGTGTAAGGACCTGAGGACTGGTGTGATATGCTCAGATTTTCTGGTTCTAGTCAGAATCCTGGCAGCAGCGTTCTGGATGAGCTGCAGCTGTCTAATGGTCTTCTTTGGAAGGCCGGTGAGGAGACCATTACAATAATCCACCCTGCTGGTGATAAAGGCATGAACAAGTTTCTCCAAGTCGTGACTGGAAACAAAACATCTAATTCTTGCAATGTTTTTGAGATGATAGTATGCTGATTTAGTTACTGCTTTGACATGACTACTAAAACTAAGGTCTGTCTCCAGAATCACCCCAAGATTTCTGACTTGATTTTTAGTTGTTTGACCCCTAGAGTCAAGGTATGCATTCACCTTGAGAACTTCATCTTTGTTTCCAAATGCAATGACTTCAGTTTTCTCCTTGTTTAGCTGAAGAAAGTTTTGGCACATCCAACTGTTAATTTCATCAATGCATTGGCAGAGGGAGTCAATGGGGCTATAGTCATTTGGAGATAAGGCCAGGTAGATCTGGGTATCATCAGCATAGCTGTGATAGGCAATTTGGTTTTTCCTCATTATCTGACTTAGTGGGAGCATATACAGGCTAAACAAGAGCGGTGCAAGAATTGAGCCTTGTGGGACTCCGCATGTCATGGACGTCCACTTAGACTTATGCTCTCCTATACTCACATAATAACCTCTCCCTTCTAAGTATGACCTGAACCATTTGAGTGCCAAACCAGAAAGCCCGACCCAGTTTTCCAGTCTCTCTAGAAGTATGTTATGATGGACAGTGTCAAACGCAGCACTAAGATCTAGCAGTACCAGCACTGATATTTTGCCAGAATCAGAATTAAAGCGAATATCATTTATTATCTTAATGAGTGCTGTCTCTGTGCTGTGATGCACACGGAAACCAGATTGAAAATTATCCAGGTATTCAATTGAGTTTAAGTAGTTGTTCAGCTGATTAAAAACTATCTTTTCAATAATCTTACCTATGAAAGGAAGATTTGATATTGGTCTATAGTTGCTCAACATGGTGTTATCAAGATTGTGCTTTTTCAGAAGGGGCTTAACAACTGCAGTTTTCAGGGAGTTTGGAAAAGTTCCAGAAAGAAGTGAGGTGTTCACCACTTCCAAGAGATCTACTTCCAAACTGTTTAGCACACTTTTGAAAAAAGATGTAGGAAGTGTGTCGAGATAGCAGGTTGACGATTTAAGATGCTGTACTATTTCTTCCAAAATTTTGCTATCAATTGTTTCAAAAACAGACATAGTCACTTCTTTTTGAGAATGCGGTCGAATCTGTGTGACCTCTGTATTACAGGAAGATGTGCCAATCTCCTTTCTGATATTACTGATCTTCTCTGAAAAGAAGGAAGCAAACTCATTGCATTTGCTGTCGGAGAGCATTTCACTAGGAATCTGACTTGGGGGGGTTTGTCAGTCTCTCAACAGTAGCAAAAAGAGTATGAGTGTTGTTTAAGTTACTGTTTATAAGGTTTGAGAAGAAGGTCTGTCTAGCTGTGGCTAGTTCCACATTGAAAGCATGAAGGCTGTCTTTATAGATGCTATAGTGTATTTCAAGTTTCGTCTTCCGCCACATCCGCTCAGCTTTTCTGCATTGCCTTTTCATATTCTGAACTGCTGTTGATTTTCTCCAAACTGATTTTTGTCTGCCTGTCTTCTTGCTGACCTTTATCGGAGCTATATCATCAATAACATTCTTAACTTTTGAGTTAAATGAATCCAGGAGAAGATCAACAGAGTCTGCAGAAATGCTTGGTGTTAAAGATATTGCCTTCATAAATAGCACACTAGTGTTCTCATTAATGCATCTCTTTCTGACAGAGACAGATCTAGATTCAGTGGTGACAGAGATCAATATATCAAAGAAAATACAGAAGTGATCAGACAGTGCTACATCCTTAATAACAATGGATGAAATGTTTAGACCTCTACTGATGAGTAAATCTAGAGTGTGTCCACGATTGTGTGTTGGTCCATGCACATGCTGAATCAGGTCAAAAGTGCTTAAAACAGTTATAATTTCTTTTGTAGTTTTGATTTCAGCATTATCTATATGAATATTAAAATCCCCTGCAATAGCAAAACAGTCAAACTCTGAGGAAATCATTGATAACAGTTCTGTGAACTCTTCAACAAAGGCTGGAGAGTATTTTGGAGGCCTGTAAATGATGATGAACAGAATGCGTGGGGCACCTTTCAGCACAATACCTAGATATTCAAAAGACAAGTACTGACCAAATGACACTTGCTTGCATTGATAAACATCTTTAAACAGAGCAGCTACACCTCCACCTCTCCTAACAGTCCTGCAGACACTTATAAAATTAAAGTTAGGAGGGGCTGTTTTATTTAGGACTGTTGCACTGCAGCTGTCTTCAAGCCATGTTTCATTTAGAAACATAAAATCCAGGTTGTTTGTGGTTATTAAATCATTGATCACAAATTATTTATTTTTTAGTGAGCGAATATTTAAAAATGCTAACTTGATGGAATTACATTTTGTCTCTACAGCAATCTTAGATTGATGCATTACAGGCCGCAGATTAGATGGGTCATTAGAAATAGAGAAGGCTACAGGCATACTGGGTTCCCGCTTGTTTTGTAAACATTTGTGAATGTTGCTGTTAATAAAGCGGGGACCCGAGATATGGGTCACATTTGGGCAAAAAAGTCGGATTTGGGCCACTTTAGCCTGCAGTGTGAACTATGCCTAAGCTTCTGACAGTCTTTTAGACTTTATTTAATTAGCATTTTCATATTTTCAATCACTGATGTCTTTTATATCATATGACATAAAAAATAAAACGTGAAAATATTGCTTGTGTATCAGGAATTTAGCCACAAAAAACAAACAAACACAAAAAAAACTTTGACTTCAGAACGATGAAACCAGAAGTGCTAAAATACAAACTTGTTTTCCAGGTTTTGGCCTACAAAAACACATCCCTGCAGCACTCTATGATGAATAATGGAGAATAATTGATGTTTTTTTTTCACAGTGCAGTGCATTATGGGAACTGTATGTCTAGAAACACATTTATGTAACTCACATTGATGTCCAAGCTGCACAGACTGAGTGAATCAACATCTCTCTTCCTCTGCTTCCTCTTCTTCTGTAAAAACACAAATGATGATTAGTTGAGTGCTACATTATTACTAACAGTAGTAGGGATCCAAATTATTTAATTATTTTGAAACTGTTACATACAGATGAATGTCACACAACAACACAAGAAAAAGCTCATAGGTTCACCATGTTGAAATGTCAACATTTCTGAAGAAAATGTGAGTTGTGTCTATAGACTGAGAAAAAACAAAAACAAAAACAATAAAACTTTGGAACAACTTAAAAAAAAATAGAGACCTTAGAACCTACAACCATTGTTGTAGACAGTTAATTAGATCTTTATTGATTCTATCAGCTTTTTGAATGGTCAACCGTATGGTCAGCTGTATTATTGTTTCTCCATAACTGTTTATTCTCCATGACAACTAGCAGCATGTGGAGAGAATATCTACATCCTGATGCATGAGTGTGAACAATAGAGCAGGTGAAGGGCTGGAAGCTGCTCTAGTGCTGCTCATGACCCATGAATAACACCCACTGTATATGTTTAAGGTCATAATGTACAGCTGAAGAACCAGTGCCAGTAAATTAGATTCAGGTCTTAGTTTAAAAAGCATGAAAAAGACACTACAGTTATTTCAGGTGTCTGTATGGTGTGTTCAGAATGAAACACTGGTGTAACTGCTTGCTGTATAATAAATTCTCTATACTGCCTAGTATTTATTAAATACTATAACTGAAAAAAAATAGTTACTTGCTTTTTTTAATTCTGTCATTTACTCAGTCTCATGTTGTTTCATAACTGTATGAATTTCTTTCTTCTGTCAACCCCACAAGTATTGATTGATTTCAGTATTAATAGTCAATAATGACTATTTACAGCAGTATGGATTTTTTTTTTGCATCATTGAATCACTATTTTCTTGTCTATAACTGTAGAGTTGCTTTGACACAATATGTCTCATATAAAGCGCTGTATAAATAAAGCTGACTTGATTTGACTTGAAAGTCTTCACTTTTGGCTTTAGCTTTCATTGGAACAAATCAATCATCGGGGTCATACTGTCTGAATGAACTGACTGGTGAAAAAAAATCATGTTGCATATAAACATAATGAACAAAGGTTTAACACAGAAGAAGATATCTGGAAGAATGTTGGTAACCAAACAGTTGCTGGTAGCCACAGTTTATTCCATAGTAAGGAATTAAAAAAAAACTATGGAATTCAATGGCTACCGTCAACTTTTTGGTTACCAACATTCTTCCAGATATCTTCTTTTGTGTTCAACAGAATAAAGAAATTCCAACCGGTTTGGAACAACATGAGCTCAGTTCTTCAATTATGAAGCAGATTCAGTTGCAAAAGACAATAGTGTAATTATTCAGCTCAGTTCAGTCAGTGTTGATTCAATGTACTGTAGTTCAATAACAGTGTCAATGATGCAAAGTTTATCAGTGATGGAACAAACTCAGTTCAACTATAAAACAGCTCTACAGAAGACAATATAACACCACTCTGACACACACAAACTCTTGGTTTTCTTCACCAAACCCACTGAAGAAACATTTACATGACGAGTATTGCTGCTTTCATCCACTCACGTTTACATGGACATCAATAATCCGATTTTAATACGATTAAGACAATACTCTGATTAAGAGTCTACCATGTAAACAGAGATTTTTGATTACCTTAATCCGGCTAAAGTCATAATCGAAGTAAACACAAATCGAATTAAGACATGTGGAGTATTCCTATTTTAATCGTATTATTGAAGTGCGGTACAGACATGTAAACACCTTAATCACACTATTACCGTCGTGTAGGACTTTTCGCCGCATTTTGCGTCAGGACACATACACGGCAGTAATCAACCGTTTGATGGCAAATAAAAGAGCTTCAACACCGCCGTCGTCTGTATGCACGAAAATAATTAACTGCACTTGAAACTTTCATAAAATTAAAAATTAAACACCCAAAACTGTATATGGCATCATCATGAAGACGAACTATATATTTATACGTGAAATTCTTGAGGACGTCAGATGGCGTCGTGTGGTGACGTAATGACGCATGCCATTAATCGATCTATGTGCTATAACATGTAAAACGGGAACATGAAAGGATTATTCTAAAAGCAACTCATGTAAACACCTTAATCTTAATACTGTTTTATTCAGAATAAGGTAAATAATTAGATTACTGATGTCCATGTAAACGTAGTCCATTGAGTGGAGTTTGTCATCTCAATGACAAAGAAAGTCATCATGCAACTGAAAATAGGGAAAATGGTCACTATTCACCCTGAAAAACAATCCAAATACCTAATGCATCACCTAATGCCTCACAAACAACTTGTAGACTGGTCATAGTAAATACAAAGAGTAAGTTACAATGCATTCAGAAATATAACGTTTAGGTGAATCGAATGTAAGAGCTGCAAAAGTAATGTAACTACAATCAAAACCACTTCCACACCAACTTCAACCAACCAACAAAACCAACTTTATCCCTCATTTCCAACAATCAATAGTAATTAAACAAAAAAAATATAATATAGTAACAACAATTTTGAGAGAAACACAAAGAAGTAAACATACTCAGGCTTACGTAACATCAGAAGACCATTCATCTGCCCTTCAGGAAGTAAAAATCCCAAATGACATCTCTTTAATTTCACAGATGTTTCTCATAGACTGCAAAAAGATGAAATTAAGTTTTTGTTTTGTTTTGTTTTTATATTTTTCATTTTAAATTTAGTTTGTTGTAAGTTTCAGCAAGTGAATTTTAATTTCAGTTCTAGTATGAAAACGGCCCCAGTAATCAGGTGTCTCTTTTTATAGTTTAAAAAGTGAACAATATCCCAGATATCAATATGAAATTCAAAATCTCCCAAGACCAAATGTCCTGCAGTATGCCATCCACATTCAGTATATACTGTATATGAAAGAGCAGCCTGTGAGTAATTACATGCTCGCTCACCTTCTGATGGATGAAAAGGCAGCACCCCATCATTGGGCTTCACAGCAGAATTCCCACAACACCCCAAAAGCACCTTTATAGTCTCCAGCAGTGGACTGCTGTCACCTGTCTAATCCTCAGCCATGTGTGTCTGCAGATGTGTGTGTGTATCAGTACACAGGAGAGCAGCAAACAGGATGTTCAGGGGGAAGTGTGCCGGCGCTATATCGGGCCCTAGCAGGGCGCAAGCTTTCAGACGACATCTCTGCTTGTGTTTGTCTGAGGCCGGGTGGCGTCAAACACCCCTTCAGTGAGAGGAACAGCATCCTGTTACCGGGAAGTATAGCAGCACACAATCACTTTTCCACCCTCCTCATCCACTACTGAAACCCTCGCAATGGACTGTCATGAAGATCTCCCAATTAAAGCCAGCAGAATTCACGTTTCATTTTGATTACTCTCTTAAAGAAAACAAACTGGGCTTTAACACTTGAAAGTGTACATTTGTCTCTCTTTAAAACAGTTATTGTCTGAATAGCAAAGTTTTGAAGCAGGGTTAATCCTAACTGTTGATAACACGCTACAAAAATGTTTGGAATCATAAAGATTTTTTGAATGTTTATCAAAGAAGTCTCTTCTGCTCACCAAGGATGCTTTTATTTGATCAAAAATACAGTAAAAACAGTGAAATATTATTATATGAGTTATGGGAGTCTATTGTATAACATAATTGATTGCTGTGATCAAAGCTGAATTTTCAGCATCATTACTTCAGTCTTCATTGTCACATGATCCTTCAGAAATCATTATAATATGCTGATTTGAGCTCAAGAAACATTTCTGATTATTATGATATATTACTATGATATACTACCATTCAAAACTTTGGGGTAAGCAAATTAAAAATTATAATAATAATAATAAATCAATACATTTATTCAGCAAGGACACATTAAATTAATCAAAAATTCTGCAGGATTACCGCGAGTACTGTGTAAGACCTTGGGGGAAGGTAGAACGTACACACACCTGAACATAATGGCGAGCACATCCCTGAGTTCCGATTTCCTGCCATAAAACCTCCTTATCTCAAGAGACGTTGTTAAAACAAGTTGTAGGAGAGCATCTTGAATGTGGTTTAAAACAGGACTTCACTTGGTTCTTATCACTTAACCATAACTCGACCGAAACAGGACGAAACATCTGCTTATGGTCCAACAACAAACGTCATGGATCCCCTGATCGTTAACGCATAATTCAATGATTTTTATCAACGAGAAAAGACGTTTTTACGACAGACATTCCAGCTAAGAAAGACCAGATCTCCACAAACGTGACATTCTCATGACCTGGACAGCTGACTTTCCTGACCTCCCGTTTCTCTCACATTCCAAACTGAAACACCCCTCAATTTCTCTTCTTGAACAAAGAACATCCAAACTCTCATAAACTTCATAGCTAATGTCAGACGAATACGATGACACCGTAACGTTCACAAAACCTCATGAAGTCATTGCCATCATGTCAATTCTGCCGGAGTCCAGAGAAAGCGTCTGCCGGTCACAACTAACAGATGACACTCATCTCGCTGTCTATGCTGTCTCAACACAGCCTGCGACAGAATCACCCACACAGGTGACCATCGGGGCCCAAAGCCCCTCAAATTACCTAACTGCAGAAGAACCCTACGCTGGGTTCAACGCACAAGTTCAACAGATCCTGAGTGAGGCGGATGCCCTCCACAATGAAGCGGATCACCAAGGACTCAAAGAGGTTCTGCACAAATACAAGGACTCCTTCGCAAAGGATTCCCTGGATTGTGGACTGACCAACATCCACACTGTGCACATCCCGACAAACCCAAATGCGCCACCCACATTTGTGCGACAGTACAAGATTCCAATAGCGTCATACGAGCCAGTACAAGAGATTGTTGACTCCATGCTGGAAAAGGGCGTCATCCGGCCCTGTAACAGCACATACTCTGCCCCGATATGGCCAGTCCTAAAACCCAACAGCAAATGGCGGCCCACCATCGACTATCGCAAGTTGAATCAGCAAGTATCATTGTCACGATGGCCTATGACCCAGTTGGATCAAGAAATCCCAAAAATCAAAGGGACGATCCTTTCCACACTGGACGTCACCTCCGGGTTCTGGACAATCCCTGTCCATCCCGATGACCAACACAAGCTGGCATTCACTTTTGGCAATCAACAGTACACCTTCACACGGTGTCCCTTCGGCTATGCCAACTCACCAGCAAAATACAACATCTTCCTGAACAAAGCATGCCCTGACGCCAGAGCCAGAGGCAACCTTGTCTATAGATGACGTTTTGATGAAAAGCTCAAGTGTGGAAGACCACCTCAAAGAGATCAATCACGTCCTAAATCAGCTGACAATGGCAGGAGCCAAGATCGCCCTTCACAAAGGACAGTGGTGCAAAACCAAGGTGAACTACTGTATGTCGGATTGCTTGTCGGAAGAAACGGCATCAAGCCACAGTCTAACCGCGCCCAAGCAACCCAAAGCATAAAGACGCCGACTAACATCTCTGAGCTGCGAAGCTTTCTGGGAGTGTGCAATTATTCACGACAGTTCATCGAAAACTATGCTGACATCGCACGACCTCTAACTTCCCTCCTGAAAAAGGATGAACCCTTCGTTTGGACGGAAACACAGGACACAGCAATGGGCCAGCTCAAACAGCGCCTGTGCTCTGCTCCGTGCCTTGCCTACCCAGACCCAGGAAAAGAATTCTATCTGGACGCTGGATTTTCCAATCATTGCCTCAGTGCAGGCCTATACCAGCTCCATTACAAAGACAAACGAGTGGTCGCTTATGCCAGCAAAACGCTGCTTCCCCCACAATGCAAGTACTCAAACTGCGAAAAGGCTCTGCTTTGCACTGTGTGGGCTATCCAGCGTTTCTCTAATTACATCGGTGCACAGAAAGTCATCATCGAGACTTGTCATCAGCCGGTCACCTTCCTAAACAGTCAACGCATCAGAGATGGCGTGGTGACCAACGCACGCATAGCTACCTGGCTAATGACACTCCAAGGACGGGACGTCGAGGCAAGATATGCCCAAAACTACAAATCCTCACTTGGAAACGGGCTAGCGGCCTGCCAAAACTGTTCAACGGACACGCTGCATACTCCAGCGGAACCTAAAGAACAGCCACAACCTCAACTGACGAATCACAGGTACTTCGAGGAGAATGTATGTGAAGGAATGCCCACAGCATATGTCGACGGCTGCTCCTACAACCACAAGGGCAATTTACAAGCTGGAGCGGGAGTGGTCTGGCTCATCAACGACCCCTGCCCACCGCAGCAATTCAACTTAGGCCCTCGCTCATCGCAATATGCTGAAATAGCAGCCATCCTCATCACACTTCAAATGGCGGCATCCCACAACATCAAAGAACTCCTCATCTGTACCGATTCGAACTATGCCCGTCTAAGCTTCACATGCCATTTAGCTGGATGGAAACAGAATGGATTCAAGACAGCTAACAACAAGCCTGTCAAACACCAGGAACTCTTCCAAGCAGGCGATGCCATTGTCACTGAACATGACATTATCGTTTATTGGAAAAAGTTTCGAGGTCATTCACGTCAACCAGGTCAAGACAAAGACTTCAATGACCAAACTGATGCCCTCACCAAAGCAGGTGCATTACACGGAGAGTCCTGGACATTTCAAGCCCTCCCTCCCAACCCTTCAGTAGCGGCCATAACCCGCCGCCAACACGCCACTGGCGTACAAACCCCCACCTCCTCCCACATTGCCATTTCACCTCAGTTCGCTGCTAACGATCTCCTCACACTCCAAAATTCGGATCGAATACTGCGAACTATGGCAGCTCACATTTCCGACCCCTTAACTCATCCTATTTCCACCTCCGACCTAGCTGCTTCCTCCGAGCTCCGCACGCTCCACTCAATCAAGCACATGCTGCATCTGAGAGACAGTGTACTCGCGTATGTCCCTGAGCCCCTAACTACGCCAAAGCTTGTAGTCCCTCACGGCCAAAGGGGGATGATGCTGACACACGCCCACGATGCACCATGCGCAGGACACCACGGCGCCAAGGCCACCTATGAAACACTCAAGCAAGTAGCATACTGGCCTGGCATGCAGCAAGACGTGGCGGAATACGTAAAAGGATGCCTGGTGTGTTGCCAGTTTCAACCGGCAAACCCAAACCACCAAGCCCCACTGCAAAGGAATGGAATGACTTTCCCCTGGTCGGACCTCCAAATAGACTGGGTAGGACCCCTGCCATGGTGAACGCAAGGTAACAAATACTTCCTCACCGTGGTCTGCGAATTCACAAAGTGGATAGAGTGCCTCCCAGCTCCCAATGATACAGCAGAAGCAACAGCTTGCCTGTTAATGAACCACATCTTCTCAAGATTTGGAATGCCTTTAAGGGTCAACTCTGACCGTGGAACCCACTTCATCGCCGACATCAGGCTGGAAGTGTGGAGACTCCTTGGTGTACAGGCAAAGCTCCATATAAGCCATCACCCAATTTCCTCGGGTCAAGTTGAACGGGCCAATAAAACAGTGGTCAGCATGTTGAAGAAGTATGTGTCCGCCAATCAAAAGGATTGGGATATTAAACTTCCGCTGGTACTGATGGCTGCTCGAGCCACCCCTCACCAGTCTACCGGCGTACCCCCATTCACATTGATGACAGGGAGAAACATGACGCTACCGCTACACCTGCTGTACCAACCTGGTGACCTGCACCTCGTCACCGCCTATACCACTCACCAATACCTGGAAGAGTTGCATCAGCACCTGAGAACGACTTTCGCCTTCGCTCAACAGCAACTACAACGAAGCGCGGAAGGTCGTAAAGCCTACTACGACCAAAAGTTCCTTTGTCTCACACCATGAGTTCAATGTCGGAGACAAAGGTACTACAGCTTTGCCCAACCAAAGCAGAACACTCCCCATCGCCTGTCAAAAAAGTTCCTACCTCACTGGACAGGACCCCACGCGATTGCAGACAAGCTCTCACCTGTCGCCTACCGAATCAAAATCAGACAAGGGCGCAGCGAGCCAGTCCTTTGATGGGTCCATCGAAACCAGATAAAGAGGCACCAGAGCTCCAGCCGACCGGGAAAGGGGGAAGATCAAACCCACTGACACAGACCAACAATCATACGCTCTACACCACACTAACATAACTTCTGTTGGTTAGGAAAACATATAGCGACCTTGTTGAAGCACAACACTTACATTCGCTCCTCAGCTGCACTGCTAGAGTCAACCTCTAGTAGACTAGTAGAGTTACTTCACACGTGTGACACTTGTTTGCTGCCTAACCTCATTTGGTGTCCTTGTGCCGCCGTTTCTCGTTTTGTTGTTTCCTTTCACCTGTGTCTCTTTTTTTGTTTTTTCTTCTTCCTCTCTCACTATAATTTCCTCTCCCCGCTAGTCCCCTGATCAGGGAACTCCCTTACCAATTATTTAAAGTCCATGTCCCAAAATTAAGATTGACTCCCTTCAATAAGTCGTTGTAACTCGTTGTGAGAACCATTATCAACCGATCGAGGCAACCCGCCAAATCATGACCAACATGCTACGTGAAGTAAGTTCCTCGACTGATAACTTAGCCATGGGTAGGATTCCACACCGCGGGAATTCCATTGTACGTAGACCCGGAAGCAGGCGACTTGGCCTTTCTCCTCAGTTTGCCCATTATCGATTCGAATATCATTTACCGGCTCAAAGACGTTGTGAATGCGGGATTTTGACAAGGGAACACCTATGTCAAAATCCACACTCCTGAAGTTGTTGCGTATCACGATAACAACGAGCAGTTGTACTTGGCCCCAAACCTAAGGATGTTTCTAAGGACACTAAGGACATTCACTTCCTTTGCCCAAGTAAACCCTTCGTCCGCGATAATACTGAGGGCATCTGCGGCCTATAATCCATTAGACCCGACACTAGCTGCCCCGCCGAAGCGACACCACGTTCTCAAGTTGAGGTAACACAAGCCGAAATCATCGGAAACCGATGGCTGGTCAACACCCCAGCACGAACAGCTACCCTCACATACGATCAACACGACACAGCCACACGCATTATCTTGCCCAACCAAACTTTATGGATCACTGTCCCTAAGGGCTCGATCCTCCATATTGACGAGTTAGCATTGTATCACCTTACCGACGACGAGTATCAGGCTGAAATCGAAATCTCGCCCTTCTTCAAACAGCACTCCTTCGTCCTCGATCCAGAATTGGAAGAAAGGATCAAGGAGGAAGGAACGCAACTTATTGACTTGACTCCTGTTGATACAGCTTTAGAAGCTATCGCTCGCCTTCCGCCCACTGGCGCGCGTATTATTCGGTCTTGGTCTGCCGCTGACACAGCGCTTTGCATCTCTACTATTGTAGGGTACGTTGTGACATTGACACTGGCCTTCCTCCTACACAAGCGAGTGAACGCCATTCAAGAGTCTTTCATCAAATGCACGTCAGGCGTCCCATGCATTTTCCGACGTGATAAAACCGACCAAGAACCCGAACCTGAGAACTCAACCAACCTGCATGAGATCACGCCTATACCGCCTCGTCGAACCCCTGACAATTAAACCAATCGGAATGAATCAATTGCCAGTAGTCCTAAACAATGCACCCCTACATCTTCTCAAGTTCCTAACCTGTTCTTTCCCAAATTACCTTGCACTAGGATTCAGTCGGTGATGGAGATGTTGTTTGTGTCTTGTGTGTGCCTGTTCTCCCTGCTTCTTGTTCCAGTGCCTGCCGACGTTGGGAACCTCACCGAGCAAAAGGGGGATGTGTAAGACCTTGGGGGAAGGTAGAACGCACACACACCTGAACATAATGGCGAGCACATCCCTGAGTTCCAATTTCCTGCCATAAAACCTCCTTATCTCAAGAGACGTTGTTAAAACAAGAAGTTGGAGGAGAGCATCTTGAATGTGGTTTAAAACAGGACTTCACTTGGTTCTTATCACTTAACCATAACTCGACCGAAACAGGACGAAACATCTGCTTATGGTCCAACAACAAACGTCATGGACCCCCTGATCGTTAACGCATAATTCAATGATTTTTATCAACGAGAAAATACATTTTTACAACAGATGTTCCAGCTAAGAAAGACCAGGGCCCGTATTCATGAAAAATCTTAGTGCTAAGAGTTGCTCCTAGTAACAAAATTCTAAGAAAATTCTTAGAAATGTGGGTGTTTCCTCTTAAATTTAAAGAAAAGATCCTAGTAAAGAAAAAAGTAATTCAGAAAGCATCTTAACCCTTAAAAGAGGTCTTAAGGTCCGAAATTGTTAGGAGTACGGACGAGGACTTTTAAGAGGCTTAAGAGTTTCTTTAGCAGCGGAGAAAATGAACGAAACATGAAGAAGGAGAAGAAATGTGTTGCACACAATGCATGACAGTGAGTTAATAAGACGCTACACATTAGATCGTGCAGGGATCATGTTTGTGACCGATCTTATTAAAGACATGTTAACATCCCTGACACTGCGCAGAAATGCCATAGCACCAGAGAAATGGACGTAATCACTACATTAACTACATTAACATATTTGGCAACTGGAAAAATGCAACTGCAGCAGCGATGATTTGGGTCTGTTACAGCACTTTCAGAACATTATTGTGTCGCTGTTCATTTCCTATAAAATACGTTAAGTATGACAGCATGGTAAATAAAAATAAAGAATATAATGTGTGTGTGTGCGCGCGTGCGAGAGAGAGAGAGAGTACGGTAAAACAGGAAAAATTACGCTTGTAATTTCAAAGTGAAGGCTTATAATAAACCCTACTCTTAAAAGCGCTCTTACTTCCTTCTTGGACAACCAACCAATCACAGGCTTCAAAAGACTGTATCATAGCTAGCAACGGGGTCAGCCCCGCCTCCTCACTAAGATAAAAGTTTTTGTCTTTTCCTCGCTCAGAGTTGCTCTCAGATTGGTCCTGAATCACTTTTAAGTTAAGACTCCTACCTAGAAATTTTTAAGCTAAATTAGGAGCTCTCTGAGAGGATTCTTAGAATCTTTATGAATACGGGCCCAGATCTCCACAAACGTGACATTCTCATGACCTGGACAGCTGACTTTCCTGACCTCCCGTTTCTCTCACATTCCAAACTGAAACACCCCTCAATTTCTCTTTTTGAACAAAGAACATCCAAACTCTCATAAACTTCATACCAAAAGACAAATAATACCTGTTGCTGTTATCAAAAGCAATATATACAATATATTTTACAAAATATATCAATGTGTATTTTATGTCATTTATAAGCTTGCTGTGTTATTGGAATCTATGGTATTTTTGGAATCTTTTGATGTCTAATTTTCCCGATCACTATTGTTTAATTTCACATGCTTGGTGTGATTATTTAGAATTTAGGATAGTTTAATCTATGCCTTAGCCATGTCATATGTATAACTGAGATATGTACTTTGGAGAATGCCAGATATTTGCTGTTTGGGTTTTAATGAAAGCTCATTTCTGTGGCAATAATTTGTTGTGAATGAAAATCACCCTTAGCACCATAATTTATGATTATAACACATATAGAAACCTGCCAGGATATTTTCTTCATGTGACAAAATAACTAAGCAGATAAATTTACGCACGGAAGATTGATCTCCGCCCACAGGAACCATTTCATTGGAAGAGCGCTGGTGGACGCCCTGACGTCAGTCAAGCTAAAAAACGGACCCCCTCGCTCTCGCTCTCTCTCTGATCTGCTCTCTGCTCGAAATCGCGCGTTTCTTTGAAACTTGGAGCTACTCCGAACGAGCTCTAGCCTTTAACATCTAGGCCGAGTTTGAACATTGAACCAACACAGTCAAATCTCTGAAGAAACCCTTGAAAGTCTGAAGCTACGCGAAAGGAACTCAAGAGCGTAAAACAGCCCCAGAGCCAACCAAGCAACAACAGAAGGACATGTGAGACGACACGCCCTAGAGTGACGTCACACAACGACGCGCGGGATTCCTTTAAGCCACACAGCGTCATTTCAACTTAAAAGCAAGTATCAAACAAAATCTCTATGAAGTGGCTGAACTGGTCGTATCTATCTCTAAAGTAAGGATAATAGAGTTCTCCTCTTGATGATCGACACGGGTAAAATCGTGTGGAAATAGCAAAACAGTGCTATATATTGATCATTCTCAATTGCAACAATTCATTGCCTGTGTGTATGTATTTTGTTTTGTGTTATTTAGCTTAGTTCATGTATTGTAGTAAGATAGCAAATAAACTCTTGTTTGATTAATAGAGAAGTGTTCGGTGTTCTGTTGTGAAATATTCAAATCAAACTTTGCCTAGATTACGTTACCTATGCTCATAACTGTCATACGGTTATTTAAATAATTCTGTATTATTATATCGTGGCCACGAGAATAAACAGAATTTCTCAGATATACTGAAATCTAACAACTCGCTGGACGATTGTTAAATAAGGTATAAGTTGGACGTTTTGATTAATACCAATTGATCATATCGATATCAAATCTTAAGATTCAGTTTAAAGCTAAAATTAAAGTAATGGATAAAAGTGTTATTATTACAACTGCGAGTCCGCCGGCCGCTCATCAGTCAAGTTCGTGGGCCGCCGCTCGCTCAAGCCCGTCGGTCATCTCCCTCTCCTCAGCCCAAAAAAAAGAGATTGCGGAGGAAGAGACTGTGGGCGACTGCCCCAGAGTTCGCTCCAGTATCAGCTCTAGCCCCTGACCAGAGTCGAGAGATGGGTCTAGCCCCTGACCAGAGTCGAGAGATGGCTCTATCCCCAGACTAGTGTCAAGGAAGAGCTGCAGTTCCCACTTCCAGCCCAGAGAGGGCTCCAGTTCCTGAGTTTAGCCCTGAGAGGGCTCCTGATCCCCAGTTAAGCCCAGAGAGGGGTACTCCAGTCCCCGCATCCAGCCCAGAGAGGGCTCCAGTCCCCGGATCCAGCCCAGAGAGGGCTCCAGATCCCGAGTTCAGCCCAGAGAGGGCTCCAGTCCCCGAATCCAGCCCAGTGTGGGCTCCAGACCCCGAATCCAGCCCAGTGTGGACTCCAGTCCCTGAATCCAGCCCAGAGAGGGCTCCAGTCCCCGAATCCAGCCCAGAGTGTGCTCCAGTCCTCTAATCCAGCCCAGGGAGGACTCCTGCTCCTATACCTGGCCCATGGAGGGCCTCTAGAGCCGGGATTTTCCCCAAGGATTTTTTTTAGGGGGGCTATATGGCTCCGGCCTGAGGGGCCGGGCCATTAGCCAAGGCCACAAAGGCCGATCCGCCATGGCTCCCCAGACTGTCTATCCCGCCATGGCACCCTGAGCTCCCAGCTCCGTCATGGCTCCCCAAGCTCCCAGCTCCGCAATGGCTCCCCGGACTGTCTATCCCACCATGGCTCCCCGAGCTCCCAGCTCCTCCATGGTTCCCCGGACTGTCTATCCCGCCATGGCCTCCCGAGCTCCCTGCTCCGCCATGGCTTCCCGAACTGTCTATCCCGCAATGGCCTCCCGAGCTCCCAGCTCCGCCATGGCTCCCCGAACTCCTTGCTCCACCATGGCCTCCCGAGCTCCCTGCTCCGCCATGGCCTCCTGAGTCCCCTGATCCGCCCTGGAGGCCTCCTTTCTTGTCCCTGTCCTGCACCAGCCCACCCCCCAGGGGAGTTATGTCAAGTTTATGGTCTGTTTTGGTTTTGTTTTCCCTGTGTTCCTGTTTCCTAATTTGGTCTAGTTCCTTTTCTTGTTAAGTTATTTGATTAATCCCCTGCACCTGTGTTCCTCATTATCCTGTGTGCTTAAATTCCTGTCTGTTCATTTCTTGTTTGTCAGGTCTACGTGTTCACTGGTGGTTTTATGTGTGTTTACTGAGTTTGATGTTGGATTATCCCTTGTGCTTTCGTTCATTAAAGACTGTTCAAATGTATTCCTCGACTCCTGCGTTCTCCCTGCAGCTATACCGTGACAGTATATTGTTAAAATTATGCATCTAATAATTTATGACTAAAATTTGTTACTAGACATTAATTTTACTGAGAAGGTTTACTGTGTAGTTGTACCTATACTGCCACAGCATAAGAGGTTTGTGTACACTTATAAAACAGGAAGCCAGAAGATCCCTTCTAAACACACTTTCTGGAAGCGAACGTTCTTCCTTTAAGCATTTCCTGATGAAGGAACATGCTGTGCATTTGATGCTGCCTTTAAGGCATGTTTGAATGATTATGTTAATGTGATGAACATACATGAATGCCACTACAGTGCTGCAATTACCAGGAGGATTTTCTTGATTTCTTTCCAAACTGAAAATAATTGGTGCTGGTTATTTTAAGTTCTAATTGTGAATACTGACAGTATAAGTCACACATATTTACATAGCGCTTTATACAATACAGATTGTTTCAAAGTAGCATCACAAAGTTCACTGACAGTGTCAGTGCAGTCAAATCGATAATATTACTAATATTGTCTTTAAAGTCAATTTTATTTGTATAGCGCTTATCATAATTTTACCAAAGCGGCTTTAGATAAATTCATACTGCGTTAGTGTGTTGATATTTAAGCATATTTCAAACACAGACCTTCCAAAGAGAAAACCCTACTGTCTGTCACTTCAGTGGTTTTGGGAGGATACTCTTCCTGGTGATGAATGGTGTCTGAGTCACTGGGATGCCTTTAAAAGTAGTTTAAAAGGGTAAACTTAACAGTCGAAATCGACTCGAGATGAAAAAAAAAACTGCGAAGTTGCATTAGTCTCCGTGACAGCAAATACTTTTGAAGCTGGAATAATGAGTGGATTAAGAAGGCTCTTTCAGACGGCAAGAGAGTGGAACAGCCTAACATGGATGGACATTTATTGACAAGGAGGATTGTATGCATCGCAGTCAGGGAGAGGGCTACTAACAGTAGTTAAGGAAAAGGTTTTTTTTTCGCAACATGTTTATTGACATAATAGCATTTGCTGTGCAATATGTGCCGATCGGGACGGGTGCAGTTGCAGGGGCGATTCTAGAATTTTTTTAATGGGGTGGCACAGGGGGGACCAAGAACCAGCCAGGGGGGGCCCATAGGAAAAGTCATGTAAAAGTCACATAAAAATGGCACTGCACAAGTACCTGGACAACTCATCTCTCTTTTTATAAATAAAAACCACTGATCAGACAATACTTGTTCTCAACTTTGATTGTCCAAACAGACTGTGTGTGTCTGTGTGTGTGTGTGTGTGTGTTTGTGTCTAGTGAAATTTTTGTAAAAAAAATTATTGTTCTGACTTTCACCCGTTGCTGCAGATAGATGGCTGCTGGTGTAGTTCTCGCTGGCCCTTTCTGATCTGCTAATTTGCTGGCCAACTTGGCCCTGCGGGGTGGATTGGCTCTGACCTGCACTGCACTGTATCTACCTGTCTTTGACATGGTTTCTTCTCGAAGAAACCTTGAATGTATTGCTGCTGTTGTCCCCTTTTCATTTTTTACACAGAATTCTGTCTAAAAAAAACTAAAAAAAAAAAAACTCTAACTTAATCATCAATATTACACAAATAGTATATTTAATAGCCATATTCTCATCTGATTAAAGACTAAATCATTTAAATGTGAAGCTGTTCTTGGACATTGCAAACAAAAAAAAAAGACTACCACGCAAAAACTTTTGTTTATTCAATACAAACAGGTGTTTACTATTCTACATCTTAAAATTCCAAGTGTCAGAACGCTAACATTATTAAACCCCACATTTTAGTGTTTACCACGTTACTGCAGACTATTTGGGAAAGTGATATTGCCTTTAATCTTTGAAACAACCGGAAGAAACGTAACATAACGATTTATATTGTAAGCGGTGCAGGTGCATCGCGGCAACACTACCCAGCCGGCATTTCAACGTTGATTCACCGGTGAATCAACGTCGGGTACCATGGTTGAATCAACGTTGGATTATGTTTCGATTTTGCAAATTGGATCAACGTTGATATTGTGACGTTGTTTCACAGCGAAATCATGACGTTGTTTCACCGTTGAAATCGCGATGTTGTTTCACCGTCTTACCTTCAGCATTGGTGAATTAAGGTTGTTCTGTAGACGTTGGATTAACGTTGAATTATGTGTTGATTTTGCAAATTGAATCAACGTTGATAACACGACGTTGTTTCACCGTCGTACTTTCAACATGAGTGAATACACAACTGTACGTTCAATTAGAACCTAGTTTGCATTTAGATCAACACTGTACACATACATAAAGCTTAAAAATCAAATGACTGGCAGCAATGGCTTTACAATCAACTTCAATAAACTACCACACGCTGAAAATGGTAAAACAGCAGTTTTATTTTGGAAACATACAGTATAAAACAGATGAAAATAATCCCAAACTTTATCTTGCAGTGTTTGTGCTTGGATGTATTGAAAACCTGTAAAATCCAAATACAACATTTAAAGACTCAAAGTGTTTGTACCATAACATGCATGTTTTGCGCTGCACAAGAGAAACCCTTGTACTTCTTTTGACTGAAACCAGTTGATCTTTTATTTTGGTGGAAATCTATAGTTTCTGTGAAAACATGTTTTACTAATGTGTCTCCTTACAAGAGATTTGTACATTTGTGCAGTGAATGTGTTGAACAGTTTGAGAATGGAACCTGCAACAGAAACCGTGTCGGTGGTAAAGGATAGGACTGTCTGAGTTTTGTCGACAGCCAGAGGAAATTCTTTACGCAGAAAAAAACGCTGCCTTGAATGAAATGTATTTAATATTTTAAGTAGAAATGTTTCTTCAAATTTTGATAAAATGTTAGAACCAATAGCCGTGTGCATATAGCGTGGTTGTGCTTTGGGTGATCCTTGAAAGAGTCCCAGCTCAAGGTCCTTTCTGATGCCGTCCCCTCCTCTCTCTCACACTTGTGCACTTTCGGTACTGTCCTGTATGTATAAATAACAAAAACACCAAAAATAAATACTCATAAAAGATCAACTTTGATATTGTGAAATATATTTAACTGAAAACTGAATGCAAAACATATCACATACAATATTTTCACTTTAAGTTCAATAACAGTGGGGTTGGAAACAAAGTGCACAGCACTATTCATTAAACACCTATTTAATGTATTCAGATGAAAGTTTGCAATATTAAATTATTCACAAGCAGTTTTTTCAGAGCCCCCAGTTACATTGTTTTAATCAGATTCCTAACTATACAGTGTATTTAGTAAAACAAGTCAAATCAAATAAAGTAAATTTTTATTAAGTAAAATCAAAACCTTTCACAAAAGGTCAATGAATCTCTTCCAGAAGTGACAGTGCAATGTAGCAGATGAACAATTCCTTACCAAATTGCCAATAAACAGCTGGATCCTTGATGAACCTACAAGGGGAAAGAAGAAATGGTTCACTGAAAAGTTTTTTTCCTAATAAGAATACTTATTGTTGTCAGCCACTTTAAAATTGTAAATACAGTTTGAACATTAACACTACACGGTGTGTACATACAGGTAAATACAAAATTTAAATAATGATTCAATTAAAATGTGTTGTACCAAAAGTTAAATAAAAACTGTACTATACTTAAATGTAAAAAAATAAAAAAAACTTTACTCAAATAAAGATTAAATTAAAATGTATTGACATTAATTTATATTTAATTTAGTGATTCCTCTGCGTACCACTAGAGGGAGCCTGAGTAGCACTAGTGTACTCATTCCACACTTCGAGAATCACTGCTTTAAACAATCTTAATTCGTTTAAATTTGTGATTATTTGATATTTAGAAAACATGAACAGAGTATGTTATCTTTTGAGACTATTATACGATTAAAAATATAACAATGCATAGCATTCACATCAGAAAAATCTCTAAGACAGACATTAACGTAACACAACTTGCAACACACAACAACATTAGCATCTGTGATAAAGCAATATAAAAATGCACACACACACACAGACACAGGTATTTATCTTCTGCAGGTTAACGTTACATGTCATTTAAGTTACCCATTTTTAAACTCTGGTAACATTATACTTTACTATTTTTGAAAGGTAAGATTTTCTTACCTGATTTTGTCCGTGTGTTTGCAGGACCTCGCAGATCACACCTGACCCTTCCTGTGTTCACATTCTAGTTATTGTTCTCCGTTGACATGTCACGACTCAAATTCACTCAAAATAAAAATTTAACAGGCAAATATTTATATTATAAATAATTCGGAAACGACCGAGCAATCTCAACGAGCAGCAGCTCACACACACAGTCAGTCAGCCGCCTCACTCAGAAAGACGATAATAACGGTCATATTTTCAAACTGAGAAAGGCGCGAACAGTTTCATTGGCCAGTTTCCTGGATGACAGCCAGATTAACCAATCATGATCAAAGAAATAAGGTAAACGCAGTGAAATGTATTTAGTTTTATTGTTGTTAATGATGATAATATTTTAACATACCTTTAGATTTTAGAATAGGTTTAACGATCAAAATATTGTAAAATGCTAATAAAATAATATGATTTTAAATAATTTAGTAATAATAATTTAAAAGGCAGAAATTTATTTTGTATGCTGTTGAAGACATTAAGTTGATTCAACATACAGTTCTTGTAAAAAAAAGCAAATCAACATTGATTTACAAGTGTTTTTGGTAAACTTTTTCAACCATTTAGCATTAAACATTTTTTCAACGTTGTTTCAATGTTGAAGCAACAACTGTCATTATTTCAACCGTATTTCAACGTTGAAGATTGGTCATGTGCCGGCTGGTTTTCAACCGTTCAGCATTCAACGTTGTATTAACGTTGTTTCAACGTTAAAACAACAACTGACCTTATTTCAACCATATTTCAACGTTGAAGGTCGGTCATGTGCCGGCTGGGTAAGTACAAACTCTAAAGAGCTTATATATATATAGGCCTATAATTATAATTTAATACTTACAATGAACAGAGACGTGGTCTGCAGCCTGTAAAATCGCGCTTCTACTGTTTGAGCTGTGCAATTGACAGCATCCAATGGTGTGTTGAGCATTGTGAAATTGACAGCACTCTAATCCAATGGCATCGTATACGGGAAATAATTGGCAGCGAACCAGACAGTGAGTAGGCGTGTTCTACTTCAAGCCGCGCTACGCTGCCGTAGTGTATGACATCAGCGGCAGCGCGTGAGATTTTAAATGCACCCGAACTGCTCCCGCACCATAGATGTTATACTCTGATCAGTCTGTGCTGTTGGGGGGGCACAAGGGGGGGCCGAGAATATTTTGAGGGGGGCCGGTGCCACCCCGTGCCCCCCTCTAGACACGCCCCTGTGCAGTTGGGTCTGTGTCTTTCCAGCCGGGTTCGGGTCCAACTTTCAAATAATGGTCGGGTCCGCGTCGGGTCTGGGTAGTACATTTAAGGCATTTCTCGGGTCTACACGGGTTCGGGTCCCACTTTCAAATAAAATACGGGTCCGGGTCGGTTTCGTGCAGCATATTTACGGGTCTCTTCGGGTTCGGGTACGGATTTTTGGACCCGTGAAGACCTCTATTCTACATGACCTTATTCTACATCCCTAATCCTACCCAATACCTAAACTTAACAACTACCTTACTAACTACACTGAAAAAAATGAACATGGCAGGTTGTTGAAATTACATAAATTAAGCATGTATGTCCAACACAATTAATTTACATTTCTGCTGTGAACATGATTTAATCTAGTAGATTTAAATTGTTCATATTGAGCACTGAATGTACACATTTCTCTCACGTTGATTGAAAATGATTGAATCTAAAACTGAAATCAATATAATCAAGTTTTGACACAACTGGGGCACTCCGGAGCAGATGGTGGCGGTATTGCATCATTGAGAGGGATGACAGAAGAAGAAATTGAATCGAGCGCCAAAAACTGTGAAAGCAGCTGAGCCAACAGTCGCCTCATCTCAGACGAACACCGATTTACTGAAAAGTAAGTTCAGCAATTTGTGTTATATTTGTTTAGAAGTAGGCGATATTTCCACTAATGTTAGATACCAGTTTTCGTAGTGAGTAACAATTACAATGGTCAATTACCAACACTTTAACCCCCTCTGCTAGTTTATCATTAAGCGTCAGCAACTGGTTGACAACAGTAACGTTAACGTTAAGTTAGTCCTTAAAAAAAAAAAATCACAATTAAAAAAAAAGAGGTATTTTTCATAAAAGTAAATATGCTTTCCTCAGTTTGTAAGTACATTGAAACGTTGCTGACCGTGTGAATTGCCCTTCAATTCAGGGACTCACCAGTTACGAGCGTCTAACGTTAACTTAGCTCATTTTTTTTCTAGCTCTTTTTCAGTGATATAACGTTATATTTAGAGAGAGGCGCTGCAGGCGGCGTAAAGACGGTATGAAAAGCGGTTGAAAATAATTATAATATAAAATACTTAATTTACAATATAGTCTTTTTTGTTAGCGGCAGTCATGTCGGTTTCAACTAGTTATTGAACCGAGTATGGAGTCAATTTAATGCCGCATAGACTTGCAAGAGAATTGAAGCATTGCAAAAGAAAATAAAGTTTTGCAAACGAAAATGAAAGTATTGAGAAAAAATAAATGTGCTTTGTAAACAAAAATGAAGTATTGCAAAAGAAAATGAAGTATTGCGAGAAAAAAAGATGTTTTGCAAACAAAAAACAAGAATTGCAAAATATACATGAAACAGAGCAAAAGCAATGATTTTGCAATACATATTTTCCATGGCCATATCTACTAATTTATTTGCAATGCTGCTTTTATTTTGCGTTTCAGTCAAGTTTGAGCTTGCGATACCGTTTTCCCTTTGCGCTGCACGTTTCTGTGCGTCTCACTTTGTGGCACTGTTTTGACATGGGGGCGGAGTCAAGGGACGGGGGCGTGTCCAACAGGCCTGGGCATGCCTCCCTGGAAGTGACGTCATCGGCCCAAGACGCAGATCACAGCTGATCCTGGCACATTATTGAGCAGAGGCATGCAGGTGGATCGTTTCTTTTATTCACTAGATTTAAAACATGCATGTTTTCATTTGATCAACTTTATAAACAAATGTATATGTGTATTAGCAGCGTTTGCTCAAGATAAAGAAGTTGTTAATGTGAACATCTGCTGTTTATTTCTCTCAGTGTGCACACTTTTATAGCATTAAAATATGTTTTGTTTCATTTGATTAACTAAATGTGTATTAACAGTGCTTGTTTAAAATCTCTTAACCTGTGGGATAACGCCAGCACACGGCGTTCTTTGTTTACATTAGTTCAGAGTTACTGCTAGTTTTAATGTAAAAGAATGCAATTAACTTCATAAACATCATTAAAAAGGTGCAAAAAAAAAAAAAAGAAGAAATTTTTTTTTTGAAGCTTGAGTCTTTTTGGTTTAAATTTCTCTTGCCCACGAGATATTAATGGGTAAACAAACCCGCGTGACCATAGCAACCTGGGATTTTCAGAGGTGTATTTATTAATATCTTATTTTGAATTAAGAAATTATAAATTTAAAAAAATATATATTACATTATTAAATTATTATATTAACACCACCACATGGTAATTTTACCCATGGCTATTTTTCAAATAGGCTACATAATATATTTTCAATAAAAAAATATCTAAGTCTCTTACAGTCATTGACTTTTACTAAAATTGTGTCATTTACAATCCACTGTTGTTAAAAATGTTTAGATAAAACCAGAATAAAAATGGGGCATTTACACCTATAAGTGCCATCGGGACCAATTTATGCATAATTCATTTATTGTTGCGCTGTCATTGTAAGTGTTATGCACGTTCAAATGATGTTTTAGATTTTCATTCCTCTACTCATAAATGTTCAAATTTTGGATTATTTATTAATTTTTGTTTTGCAATTTTTTTTATTGTATATGGTTTGCTACTGTGTTGCTTATTTGTTCCTGGAAAAAAAAAAAAAACTGAATTATGATGTAATGAATAAAACAATATTTATGATTACCCCACGTTTATTGGTGTTGTTCTCTTATTCAAATTATAAATTATATAACAAATTAATACTAAATTAGGTGAAACTGTGTGCTTGAATTTGTCATTGTATCATATATCCTTTGCAGAAAGGTGAATTATTATTGCTTATAATAGTCTTTTTAGGGTAATTTAACATGGGTTATGTTAAAACATTTTATTAGCTATAATATTTCACCACCCAAATATGTATTTATTTCCTTGTAATTCTCATAGTCATTGCAGGCTGGTTTATATTCATCATTAAGAAAAGTGATTAGTGTAACCTGCTTTAAAATAGCCGTGAATGTAAAACAACAGGACAAAAACATAACTGATGACTAAAAATAATAATTTTATGACTCTAGACATTGTGACAGTGGCATAATGTTTTTATTCATATCAAAACAGTAGGCATGGCATGGGTAAATTTTACCCGCTGGTGCTTTTAGGTATACAGCGACCTCTGGTGGTTGAAGTGTTAACCGTAGGCTACCGGACTGCATTGCACGCGATGTAGAGAGCATTCGAATTAAATTTATTATGATGTTACATAAAGTAGGCTATATATATTAAAATAGGCCGACAATAAAACATTTTTATCCATCCCACACGTCTTGTAAGTCAATGTATTTTATTATTATTATTATTGCTGTTGGTAATATTTTTATATTCGTTATGTATTTGATTTATGTTCCCTTCATTTCAATATCTTAACGTTCAGGGCTGTATAATAATAATAGTAATAATAGCCTAATACACACATATATTACATAAAAAGGCAGGATCTACGGAAGTTCTAAGCGGCCATGCATTATTATTTTTTTCCTTCTTGTTTTCTCGTGATCACGACTTATTTTTCTCGTGATCACGACATAACAAAAGTTGTTTTCTCGTTATCACGACTTATTTTTCTCGTGATCACGACATAACAAAAGTTGTTTTCTCGTTATCACGACTTATTTTTCTCGTGATCACGACATAACAAAAGTTGTTTTCTCGTGATCACGACTTAATTTTCTCGTGATTTCGACATAACAAAAGTGGTTCTTTTAAACAATGATTGTTTGATTTTTAAAACAATGCACCATGAGTCTACTGTTGCTATAGTAACGAACCTTGACAGGAACATTCTAAAATGCTTAACCTTTATCTTGTTCAGCAAATATGTTGCTTCACTTAGAAATAACGTATACAAAATGTTATTTGTGTAATTAACATGTTTAAATGGTCTAACAACAAGCATTAACACCGCAAGCGCAGGCGGAGCGCCTTAAAAGAATGCAAAGAAGAGCTAGCCTATTCTAAAAATCGTACAATGCTTGGATTAAACTCATTTCATTTTTCTCGTTCGTTTGAAATAAAATAATATATAATAATATATTATAATAATTTGTTTGTGGTTTTTATTAGTCAGGCTGTGATATCATGTGCGTTAAGCGTGAATGCTGTTATGTGTGTGTGTGGAAATGCAGAAAATACAAAAAAATAGGCTACAACACTGTACAACATCATTGAACTAAAATATACATGTAAATCACATTGCTTATTAATATGCATTTATTATCGATAAAGATAAAAAAATAAAGATGCACATTACAAATACGTCGTTGTAAATGAGAAACTGTGATGAGTCGTGCAGCAGTAATAACTTAAGATAACAGATACAATTTCATGCAAAATGATCATATTTATTCAAGCATTTAAAATGTATAAGTTAATTAAATGTCAGTAATGAACTGCACAAATTATAGCGATCACGAAGAAGGTCCTCTGTCCCAAACGCGTACAGTATAGTGGATATACAGTATACAACTCCCCATCAGTAGTTCTATACTGTCACCTGTTGGCGCAGTTGTGTAACTTAGAGAACAAACTTTGTCATGTGGAGATTACGAGAAAATTAAGTCGTGATAACGACAAAACAACTTTTGTTATGTCGTGATCACGAGAAAAATAAGTCGTAATCACGAGAAAACGAGAAGGAAAAAAATAATAATGCATGGCCGCTTAGAACTTCCGTAACGATCAATGGACTGTGGGATGGATAACTATATTTTATCAGTCCCTGATAATCCCAGGTTGTAATGGTCACGTGGGTTTGTTTATGCATGATTAAACACGTGGCCACGAGAACACTACATACAGTATTATCAGGTTCCCACGACTTAATATCTCGTGGCCACAACAAAACTAAACCAAAAAGAAGCTTTTTTTTTTTTTTTTTTTCATCTTCCAGTGAGAGTCCTTTCTTAATTTATGCCAGGAGCTATGTAAATGAAAAACGAAGTCGAGATCGATATGCAGCTTGAGTGTTAGACCTTTTTAATGATGTTTATGAAGTTAATTGCATTCTTTTACATTAAAACTAGCAGTAACTCTGAACTAATGTAAACAAAGAACGCCGTGTGCTGGCGTTCTCCCACAGGTTAAGAGATTTTAAACAAGCACTGTTAATACACATTTAGTTAATCAAATGAAACAATATTTTAATGCTATAAAAGTGTGCACACTGAGAGAAATAAACAGCAGATGTTCACATTAACAACTTCTTTATCTTGAGCAAACGCTGCTAATACACATATACATTTGTTAATAAAGTTGATCAAATGAAAACATGCATGTTTTAAATCTAGTGAATAAAAGAAACGATCCACCTGCATGCCTCTGCTCAATAATGTGCCAGGATCAGCTGTGATCTGCGTCTTGGGCCGATGACGTCACTTCCAGGGAGGCATGCCCAGGCCTGTTGGACACGCCCCCGTCCCTTGACTCCGCCCCCATGTCAAAACAGTGCCACAGAGTGAGACGCACAGAAACGTGCAGCGCAAAGGGAAAACGGTATCGCAAGCTCAAACTTGACTGAAACTCAAAATAAAAGCAGCATTGCAAATAAATAGGTAGATATGGCCATGGAAAATATGTATTGCAAAATCATTGCTTTTGATCTGTTTCATGTATATTTTGCAATTCTTGTTTTTTTTTTTTGCAAAACATCTTTTTTCCTCTCAATACTTTCATTTTCGTTTGCAAAACTTTATTTTCTTTTGCAATGCATCAGTTCTCTTGCAAGTCTATGCGGCATTAAATTGACTCCATAACCGAGTATTAACAACCAGTCAGACTCGACTGCAGATCGCTTCTGCTGTGAGAGAAGGCTGCAGCAGCGAGCCGTTTCCTCTGTCTGTAACTCGCCAACCGAACCTCGCCGGACACCTGGGCCTTTTTGGATGCACCCAGCAGAAAAGCCCTGCTATCATGTCAGTTGGCTAATTTGGCTTATTCGCCGTCTCTCACAATATTAATAAATAAATATAGCAGTGTTCTGAACATTAGATTTAGTCTGTTTTCATTTTTGTGTTGAGTATTCATTGCCCTATGACAAAACAGTAAAACATATCTGTTCATCTTTACTTTGTGAATTTGTATGTTGCCTTTCAATTATTGACTGATTATAAAAATTTATTTTGTAGATCCATCTTTGCGCACACACTCAAGCTTTATATGGGTAAGTCTTTCAATTTACTATTGCATTGCTGCTAAAGCCCTATTTTTATTTTTTTTGACTAAGATTTACATAATGTATAGAAAATTCAAAATATACACTTGCATTATAAATTGTCATTCCAAATAAATCTTCAACATCAGAAATAATTAAAAACAGTTGTTTTTTTTTGTTTTGGATTTTTTCTCAGTAGGCCTTTGTTAATTAGGACCTATTTTCATGCATTTACTTATTTAAAAAATTGTTTTGTGCAGGGCATGAATGAAGCCTGCATCAATGAGGCCATTGAAGATACCACTGATGGGATTTATGTTCTCAAGCAACATGCTGCTGATGAACCAGAGGATGTTGTTGTTGTTGTCCTTAAAGGCATTAAAGGGTTAGTTCATCCAAAAACCATCGACAGCTCGACTGTGGAGAGAGTCAGCAGCACTAAATTCGTGGGGATGCACATCACAGAGGATCTCACCTGGACCACCAACACATGTCACTCTCCAAGAAGACACGATAGGACCTACACTTTCTCTGCCGGCTGAAAAGAGCAAGTCTCCCTCCTCCCATCCTCACCACATTCTACAGGGGCACCATTGAGAGTGTGCTGACCAGCTGCATCACTGTCTGGTACGGGAACTGCAGTGCTGCTGACCGCAAGACCCTCCAGCAGACAGTGAACACAGCTGCAAAGATCATCGGTGCCCCTCTCCCATCCATCCTGGACATTTTTCTTGCACGATGCTCCAGCAAAACCAATAGCATCGTGAAGGACCCCACCCACCCCTCCCACAGTCTCTTCCAGCTCCTACCATCAGGAAGACAGTACCGGAGCATCAGAGCCCGCTTCGCCAGGCTGCTCAACTGCTTTTTCCCCCAGGCTGTGAGAGCCCTGAACTCAAATCACCCCGCACCCCTCTGAAACCCCATGCAAACCCCTACCTCCTGAAACATGGACCCCCCTTCTCCAAACACCCCCCAACATTACCACACCAAAGAAAAAAACTGTGTGAACTTTTTTGTTCAATTCAAAGTGTGCTACACACAGGTGAGTGGGCCTGTACAAACCACCTGTAGTAACACACTCTCCTCTATGCACACTAGACACTTTTCGCACACTGCCGTGTGTACATAATCCCACAAAAGACTCAGCAATATATGTATGTTTACATGCTCATGCACTACAAATCATCTTGTACTGTTCCCCAGCCAGCTGCTTGACTCACAATGTTTCTCTCTGCACATGTACAGTATTATGTGAAGCAATCGTATAGTTTGTATTTTTTATCTTTTATCTTTAGTTTGTATAGGGTAAACATTTATATATAGTATACTTAGTCAAAATCTGTCAGTAGGTTAGTTGTGTTTTACTTTATTGTTGTATGTCTGTATTTATGTAGCACCGTGGTCCTGTGAGGCACGACATCTCGTTCCACTGTATGTCCCCACATGTAGCGGAATGACAATAAAGCTCAACTTGACTTGCATGGTGAATAATTAAAGACAGAATTTTCATTTTTGGGTAAACTATGCCTTATTCAATTTGTGCCATGTTTGAATAACTTGAATAAAAGTGCTTTGCTTTTTCTTCAGAATGCACTGTTCTAACAGTTTACTATTTTGTATATGCACTTTTAAGTCTACTGTGACCGTTAATAGTTTTACAAATGTCTTTGCTGTTCTTAATCGACACTGACAACAGTTAAGTAGACTTATAAATGTCTTGCCGTTCTTAATCCACTTTGAGGATACATTATGTATTTGTTTGAATATGCTGCTGATACAGCCTTTAAAGTGTTTTTGTTTTGATACTTCTGTGTAATCAATTAATGACAACTGTGCTCAGTCCTCCATATTTGCAGTTTGACAACTCAATACAACAAAATTTAAGTACCAACTCTTGCTTTTTGCCTTTTTGTCAATGCTAGTATGCATTCAGATTTGAATTTGTATTCACACATTTGCACATCTATAGAACATGTAGAGTTTACGTAAAGCAAGTTAGGTTTACACAACTCTGGTACCAGAGACAATGAAATTGCTTTAAAGTTGCATAATACCCTTGATTAATAATAATTAATATTTGCATTAAGAAATCAAGTTGGTACACTTGACACAATGAAATCACTTTAACAGTACACAATACATTTGTGTAATGACAATCAGTAATGACAAATAATACATTGAATCAACATGATTATTTTAAGTAGTCTTAACGTGAATGAAATAGTTTGGTTTGGCAAGCAACAAGTGATTGAGACAAAGAGGAAAATTATGTCAGTTGAACACATTTTGATCACGTGGGACCGATGTACACATTAAAATTAAGTAAATTCAAAGCCCTTTTTTTCAGTGTATTAATAAGCAGCACATTAGGAATTTATTGAGGGAAAAGTCGTAGTTAATAGTGAATAAGTGTTCCTTATTCTAAAGTGTTACCAATTTTTTTAATTGTTTAAAAATATATATAAATCAAAACCAAATTCAGAGGTGACATGATTGATTAATCCATCAACTAAAAATGAAAATGGAGTCATCATTTACTCATTCCAAACCCAAAGGACTTCAGTTCATGTTCAGAACAAAAACCAAGTTATTTTTAATATTCAAATTTGCAATGCTCTCATTTTTGTCCATTCATTGAAAGTCAACACAAGCAACATTAAGTTTCAAAACATTGTAAAAGAAATCCATATTGATCAAACAGTTTAATCTTAAGTCTTCTTGGACTGTATATGATGAACACATTTTAATTTAGGCTTTTATTCACAGTACATATAAACATGTTTTGATATGTGGAAGGTAAAGCGATCATGTCTCTGAACAGATCACACAGCATTTCATGGCTTAAAAGCACACCTAATATTATTATATTAGAGACTATGAGGTGCAAATATATGGATCAAAACTTCAACTTCTGAAGGTTTGCAGTTTGCCTGAGGTTGTATTTGAAAGACTTACTGTTCAGCATCTTGAACTTAATCAACACATTAGACTGCACACACACAGAGCAGACCTGGTGTGATCAATACTGATCTGCTATAAATACAGTACTGTAATCAAATCCGCCCACGCTGACCACCTCATGGAAACTTGCCAAGCTTAGTCTCAGTCTAAAGACACTGATGTGGTCTGTAGAGGCAGACAGGATGAAGTACTGAAAACATGTACATGATTGAATTTCCTGTGTTAAGCAAAGACGAACAGCAGGTCTAATTATGAACGTCTGACTCATTCTCAGTTTCAGGACTTCGTTAAAATGAACACAACTGATACATTCAGGCAAACTGACCCCGTCACATTATCATGGACTACAATCACCTGACAGCGGCTGTTTATATCAGATCCTTTTTTTTTCTGAATAACAATGTAAACAGCAAAAATGTCACATATTTCACATGTGGAAATAAACTAGATACATATCTGACTGTGCCTTAAATGTGAACAGTCAGGTGGAATTCGTACAGGGTTTTATTAATGTGTTTATTACATTATTTTAACTCAACATTTAACATAATTTGCAAGCATGCTTACCTCTAAATCATAAGAAAGATTGTTACAACATTTGGAGCATTTGATTGGACAGAAAATCTGAAGTGCAGAATGATATCATCAAAATCGCTGATCCATATTGGTTGAAGAGAGAGATTGTAAATATTGAATGCTTATATATTCTACATGCAAATTTTGTAATGTTACATATTTAGAGAAACAGAATATTCAACAAGAAAAACAAACCAAACCAAACAAAACAAAACATGTTGTATGTTTTGTCATTTTTATATTTTTTAAACATTTGTTTTTAAATAAAGACATCTATATAGTTATTCATTTTATTTCAGTTTTAGTTATTTTTGTACATAAAGTTAAGCTAAATGAAAATGATACATGTTGACTTGCTGAAAAATGACGACTAGCTGAAAGTTTTTTATTTTATGCTATTATAGTCATTTATTTTTATTTCAAGCATTTATTTATGTTTGGATGTATGTATGTATGTATGTGTTTGTGGTTTTAGTTTTAATTAATTATAATAACCCTAATGCTAAGTGATGTTAGCAGGAAAGCTGTTTCAGAGAAAGAGTAAGTTATTTGAGTTTTATTTATAAAGTGCCTTTTCTCAAGGCAAATTCTCTCACTCACTTTTTAAAAGTTTATTGAGTGTGACACGTGCTATATAAATATAACAAATAATTAATTATTATTAGTAGTATTATATAACACAGAGCATACACATCATGCAATAAAAATGTTGTAGATCAATACATGCATACAAAAACTATGTACAGTATATACTACAAAATGTCATGTAGTGTATGTATTAATGTAGTAAGCATTATGACAGTATGCCTTTCTGGTTCATGTTTAACCCAGTGACAATTCTCTGAGTATTTACTGCCAGCTAGTGGCAAACATCCAATCTCACATTTCAAAATGACAGTCTGAATCTATCTATCTATCTATCTATCTATCTATCTATCTATCTATCTATCTATCTATCTATCTATCTATCTATCTATCTATCTATCTATCTATCTATCTATCATCTGTTAGACTTCTCTATTTGACTTATCCACTGACAACATGCTGTCGGGCAAATATTATTAAATGTTATATATTTCATATCAACACTGCATAATGAGCCCTTTTATTCCCCTCAGACTGAACTGATCCAGTGTCAGATCATCTGACGCACAGCAGTCGCCCTCTAGCTGCTTTAACCCGGTTTAATGTATGAAGAAACTACATCTAAAAATAATACAAATAATAATAAAAAAACATTATTTGTTCTCGTCCAGAAAAACTCAGTAATAGTTTCTGGCTATTACTCAGAGATGGGAGGAAGCTGTTTCCTGATCTCTGCACCCTTACCTGTACAGGAAACACACACACACACAAACAGCTGTTTCCTCTTCACACGTAATTTTTTCCCAAACCAAACACAAAGAACTCACTAAACTTGTGATCTCACATCTGATCCATTTACACTAATTGTAAGCATGAATGTGTGTGTGTGAACTGGCCGTGAATTAAAGGATTAAAGGTTGTATAATAATTTAAATGCATTTATAAAGACACAGGATTGGGGCTCAGACTTGTCATGTGCTTTTCTTATTTCTTTTTTTCCCCCATGAAGAGTCTTACTGGCATCATGTGCTTATGAGTATAGGCTGCATAATGTGCATGACTGTCTGTCTGTGTGTGTGTGTGTGTGTGTGTGTGTGCACTGACTAACATGCTGGCGTAGCAGGACTAGCCATGACATCATGACTGTAGAGCCTCACCCTTTAAATCCATCAGACATCCTGCCCTTATATGACATCTATTAAAATCATCTCTATCATAACTGCCAGATAGAAAGGTACAAACATCCTAAGTTCATCAAATCACATCACTTGTGACTTTTAAGTTAAATGCTATCTATTGCATTTGTGTTATACTGTTATGTTGAATTCCAAGAAAAAATTAAAAGCATGTTCAAGGTTCAAGGTTCAAGGTTCTTGTTTATTTGTCACATACACAATCATACAGGGTATAATCAGTAGTGAAATGTAGGTCAGGACAGGTCCGCTCAATGGACAGTGCAAAAAAAATAAAAATAAAAGATTATACATAACACAGGAGCATCTATATAAATGTAGGTAGGAATAAGATAAGAAATAAAATTAATAATAACAATAATAGTACAAACAAGAAATAAAATAAGGAGTAAAATGTGCAATGAACTAAAATGTGCAATACAGTCTACTGTGGGTTTAATAAATATTAATATAACCAGGGATGTGCAAGATGAATGTGCAAACAGGTTGTACCGGGTATGTACCGGTACACATAGCAGCAATGCGGATGATGGAGAATGATGGGTGTTACAGTTAATTAAATTGAGTCCTGTAGATGTTATGAGACTGAGTTTAGGAGCCTGATGACCTGAGGGTAGAAGCTCCTTCTCAGTCTCTCTGTTTTTGCCATCACACTTCTGAAGCGCTTGCCCGATGGCAGTGTGATGAAAAGACGGTTTCCGGGGTGATTTGAGTCCTTGATTATTTTTGCAGCTCTGCTTTTGCAGCGTTTCAGGTAGATGTCCTGCAGAGAGGGGAGGGCAGACCCAGAGATGCGCTCAGCTAGGCGCACGACTCTCTGCAGAGCTTTGCAGTCCTGATTTGTGGCGTTACTGTACCACACTGAAATACACTGAGTCAATACACTTTCTATGGCCCCTGAATAGAAAGTTTTCAGGATTGCTGGTGAGACCCTGAATTTCCTCAGCTGTCGCAGATGGTACAGTCTTTGCCTGGCTTTCTTGACCTGTGTTTGAATGTGTGCAGTCCAAGTCAGGTCCTCGGAGATGTTTACACCGAGGTACTTGAAGCTGCCCACCCTCTCCACAGGGGTCCCACTGATCATAAGAGGAGTGTAGGGCCGCTGCTGTCTCTTCCTGAAGTCTACAATCAGCTCTTTAGTTTTGCTCACGTTCAGAGAGAGACAGTTGTCCTGGCACCATGATGTTAGTCTCTCTACCTCACCCAAGTATGCGGTCTCATCATTGTTGGAAATGAGGCCCAGAACCACAGTATCATCAGCAAATTTGACAATAGAAGTGGAGCTGTGAGAGGACACACAGTCGTGTGTGTAGAGAGAGTAGAGCAGGGGACTCAGAACGCAGCCCTGCGGGGCTCCTACGTTCAGGGTGATGGAGTTGGAGGTGAACTGGCCCATTTTCACCACTTGTGGTCTGCCGGTGAGGAAGTCTTGGATCCAGTCACAGAGTGAAGTGTTTAGGCCGAGGTCTGAGAGTTTGACAGCTAGCTTGGAGGGGACTATAGTGTTGAAAGCTGAGCTATAGTCAATGAATAACAGTCTGACATAGTTGCCATTTTTGCTGTCAATATGAGTGAGGGAGGAGTGCAGTACCTGAGAGATGGCATCATCAGTAGACCTATTTGGGCGATAGGCAAACTGAAGAGGGTCCAAGGTAGCAAAGATGGAGGAGCATATGTTTCTTTAAGTGTTCCATATGTGTTCCTGGATAAATATCACAGTATTATATAAATACAGCAATGTCCTTAAAATGGAATTAAACAGGGCCATGCATGGACATTTGAGGTTTAAATCTTCCTTAAACTGTAATTTTTCAGTAGGACTAAAGCAATTCATTACTAATATCATTCCTAATATACAACCCCAAATCAGAAAAAGTTGGGACAGTATGGAAAACGCAAATAAAAAAGAAAGTAGTGATTTCTAAATTTACTTTGACTTGTATTTCATTGCAGACAATATGAACACAAAATATTTCATGTTTTGTCTGGTCAACTTCATGTCATTTGTAAATATACATCCTTTCCTGTCATTCAGACCTGCAACACATTCCTGCTCCTTGAGTCTCCTGCTATTGTTATTTGCACAGTTTGCCACATGTATAGTTTATCTCTCTCTGTCAGCGATGAGGGATTCACATGTGATAAATGTAGGGAAATAGTTAGGCTGTGTTGGAAACTTTTTCCTCTTCGAAGCAGAGACCAGAAGACGTTGGGATATCTTTCAAGCAGAAGTTACTCTTTATTGAGAACTCGCTGTGCGTCGCTGCAGTCATCCAAGTCTAACTATTGCTCAGCACAGTAGAGTTTATACCTTTCAAGGGGGAGGGATACATAGAGGTGGAGACAATCTAAACAAAGCATGCAAATGCAGTACAGGAATCAGCCCATTACCAGAATTTCCCCAGCCCTGACCTCATCAGCATAACAGTGTCATTCAAATGCATAGGTGCTAATGCAATCAGCCTGACAGTATTGCCCATACCTTCACATTATCATAGAGAAAAAGGCACCTTTAACTTAGGACCCTGCACAATGGTCAGGAAGTGCATAAAGACAAAAGGTTAATGTCTCAGACACCTGGGCTACCTGAATTGATCTTCTTAGAATGTCATCATATTTACCTCAAAATGTAAAACACAATGTTTCAGTTTATATACTATTACATTGGAACCTAGATTTATCATTTTATAAATTTGTAATCCAACAGTTCCCCCTTTGAGAGTTCTAATAACTCTCACAAAATACAAATTTAGACACTTAAAAGTTAATTCTTGTAACTTGTGATCGTTACAGGCACATTGTACATGTTCTGTGTTGCTTATATGTAATTGCATGCTGACACAGAAACAAAACATGCAA
Organism: Aspiorhynchus laticeps; assembly: GCA_023376895.1. Classification (NCBI taxonomy): domain Eukaryota; kingdom Metazoa; phylum Chordata; class Actinopteri; order Cypriniformes; family Cyprinidae; genus Aspiorhynchus; species Aspiorhynchus laticeps. Next base: position 9,936,100 of record CM041793.1, on the reverse strand, counting down.
TTAGGGTCCGTGAAGTTCTTACGGGTAATAATCTTTTCTGGTTGGAACTGTCATTTCCTCGTGAGAGGCGGGAGTCATTTGCTGAAAGAAACACTTGATACTGTGGATGCATAGATAGTACGCAAGTAGGAGAAACAACAGCAGAATTGCTATTTCCTTGATCCACAGCCAGGGTTTACCTAACAAGTTTCCGAACCATGAAGAATTATCTTCAGTCATCTGGTGTAATTTTTCTGAAAGACCAAGAATGTCTTGTTGGATTTTGTTCAAGTTCCCTATCTGTCGGTCACTACGAGTTATGTCGTGACGACATAAGGGGATTTACCTGGAAGCCCCAATCATCTCTGTAAAGAGAAAACGCCAATGAATATTGGCTAGTGGAATTTGCATACCTGAGCCCCTCCCCGTGCATACGGGTATAAAAGGGCGACAGGTGCATCCACTGATCAGATTTTTACTTCGGAGCCGAGTGGATGAGAAGCACGCTGATCTCCACAAAGCCTTTCGTCTTGAATTGTTCCTGGTTGGCGTCACGGTGCAGTCAGCGGAGTCCCTTTTCACCAGCGATTCCCCTGGGCACTTCAACTAAGAGAGCAAATTCTAAAAGAGCAAATCACGGACGATCGCTGTTGTGAATTTGACTTATTTGTTTCTTTTTCTAATTTTCTTTTTTTTGCACTACATCTCCCACAATTCCTAGTAAACTACATTAAGGGTGAACTCCATATATGGGCCACTACATTACCCATAGTCCCCTGGTTCAGGTCTATAAATAGACCTCACTTCCTTCCTTTGTCCCTTTTATGCATTGGTGAGGTGTGGGTGTTTGAATGGGCACCCAACCATGTCCTTTCCTTAGGATGCGTTAAGTAAGTTTGTTTTCCAATTGTATAGTTTGAACTTGTTTATTTGAATTGTTTAGATATTTAATCCTTATTTGGATTGAGTACAATATTGATGTTTATTGATGAGTTGTTTGTATGAGTTTGTTTCTCTCTTTTATATTGTTTGTAGTGACCTAAAACCATCCTGTTTATCCTGTGCATCATGTCCATCATGGTAGTCCTGCTCCATATGAATTAGTGAACTGCATGTTATGTCAACTGCTAAAGATTTGTGATTCTCCACTTCAACGGAATAAAAGGGAGCAAAGGACTGGTGTTTCTTCCAGTGTTTTAATCAGACACGCCACCAAGTTTCTACAATTTTAACGAACTTTGGATATTTTAACATCACATATTCAACATATGGTCCTTCGAGCCGGAAATTAGAAATTTGGTGGGATGGATTACTATGCAAGACCTCCAGTTCGGCGTAGTGTAAGGATGAGAAGGCCTCCTGCCCGTTTTGCAGACTGTATGGTACGAGAAAGTGCTCCTCCTCCACCTCCTTCCTCACCAGTCGTAAGTGATCATCATCAAATTGACAATGGAAATCCATGTTCCTTAAGACCTGCTCCTTGCTCATCTGCTCAGTGTGAACAGTTTCAACATGACTTACTTGATATGGATGTTAAACAAGAAATACTTGGACTTAAGGGTATGTTGGGTGAGATTATGTCTAGAATGTCTCAATTAGCAGTTTCTTCTAAGCATTCTGATTTATCTGAGTCTTTTGATGATGATGCTTCTGATGATGATGAAAATGCTGTTGATAAACCATCTATTGTTGAAGAATTGTGTGCATGTATTAAGAAAGCTGAAAAGAAATCTACATGCAAGCAAGGTAATTCATCAGCTGTTCCATCACCACTTCCATTGAGTAGGCCTAGTTCTTTGCCTCCCCCACCTTCTTCATTGTTGCGTAGTCCACCTCAGCATACACATACACCTGATACATTACAACTACAATCAGGTACTATGACTCGATCTATTGTAGCTTCATTAGTTTCTGATCCCATTAATTCCCATTCCCCTCAAATGCAAGCTTCGCAGGTGTTGGTGCAACCAGCTGGTTCACCACAGCTAGGTGCTTATTTACCAAGTAACTCCTTATCTTTGGTTCATACTCAGTGGCCCTCACAGACTACATCAGCACAGTTACCTCCGCAGCCTCAGCCGATTCCTCATGCATCCGCAGCTAACGTAGGTTACCATACTCAGCCACATTCTGTAGGTCACCCAGGGAATTTTGTTGTACAACAACCTACTCCATTCATTCAACCAATTGTTCCCACTACACAGGCAACTGCAATTCCAATTGTTCATTCTCACCCATATTCCCAGCCATATTATGGTTCACAATATGCTGTCTCCTATCCTGTTTCTCGTGTTCAGGGACCTTCCTTTCCTTTTCTGGTGAATGACGATCCTCAAGAATTTGCAATGTTGCAGTTAGCTCTGACAAATTTGTTGTCACCTCATGAGTCAGAACATTACAAATACCATATCTTGTTAGATCATTTAAAATTCCCACCTGCTCGTAATCTAGCCCTAGCTTATGCTAATGATCCTAGACCATATAGTATGGCTTTTTTTGCACTACAGCAGAAATATGGGCAACCCCATCAGCTAGTTTTGAGGGAAATCAAAGCTATTTTAGCTCTCCCCAAGGTGAGACCAGGTGACAGCAGAGCATTTAGTAGTTTCGCACTGAAAATTCGAGCTTTGGTTGGCATGCTCCAATCTTTAGGCCAAGATCAAGCTAAATCTGAACTAACCTGTGCTTCTCATGTACAGCAACTGCTTAGTAAATTGCCCACAGAACATGTGACTAACTTTGCCCGTTATGCCCGTGCTGTCCTAAATAGTCAAAGCTACAACCCGGTTAACTTTTCTACCTGGCTCCAAGAAGAGGCTGAATGTCAAGCGATGGCTGATCAAGTTAGTGATCTCCCAAAACCCCTACTGAGTAAACCTCAATTAAAGATCTACTCTAACACTCGATCAGTCTTGTACGGAGCTAATGGCAAGTCTGTTGTATCAAGATCCACGAATAAGCAACCCCAGAATCTGAGAGATCAAGAGCAGAGTTCCAAATATTCGTGTGCATATTGTTCCAGTAGACAGCATTTCATTGGCCTGTGTCCTTCCTTTAGAGCTTTAGAAGACAACAAAAAGGATGAGTGGATTAGAGAGAACAAAAGATGTTGGAGATGTGGGCTTAACCATCTAGCTGTTGACTGTGACTTGAAAAAACCCTGTCCACAGTGTAAAGGCCGACATCTTGGTATCCTTCATGGAGTTAACCGTCATGAGCAGGATAATGGTACATTTTATCTTAGTCGACTTGGAGGTTCCGGCAAGGTGCTCCTGAAAGTTGTTGAAGTACTTCTCCATCACGAAGGTCGATCCATGCAAACGTATGCCATCCTTGATGATGGATCAGAACGTACTATGTTGCTATCTCAAGCATCTGATTATTTGGGCCTCAAGGGGGAAGCTGAGTCCCTAATTGTTAGGACCGTACGCCAGGATACTAGTGCGCTTGAAGGCTCCTCTGTAACCTTTGAAATATCCTCAACTACCAATCCAGAAAGGAAGTATATTATTTCCAATGCCTTTTGTGCTGCCAGATTGGGACTGGCAGAACAGTCATACCCCGCTGAGACTTTAAAGAAACGTTTCAGACATCTTCAAGACTTACCACTTCCAGCATTCTCTAACGTTCAACCACTTATCCTTATTGGGGCAGACTACCCACATCTAATAAATCCAATTGACCAGGTCTATTTTGGACCTCCTAAATCTCCAGCCGCAATCCAGACCAAGTTGGGTTGGGTACTTCAAGGCCCAATTCCAATCCCTAACACGAATGAGATGCAGTGTCTTTTCACCATCACTAAACCGTTCGAGGATCTTCGCCATGATGTAGAGAAATTATGGCAATTAGACATTCTTCCCTTCAGAAATGAGAGAGTCATTACTAGGTCCAAGCAGGACCAAGAAGCTATGGACTTGTTAGCCTCCAAGACCAAAAGAGTTGATGTTGATGGTGTGCAAAGATATGCCACTCCTTTATTGCGTACTGCTTCTGCTGTTCAATTACAAGCCTCACCAAATGCAGTTATGTCCCCCCTCAGAGGTATTGAGCGCCGCCTCCAAAGAAATCCTGAATCTGCTGCTGTCTATGATCAAGAAATTGCCAAGCTGGAGAAGGCTGGTTATATTTCCAAAGTGGAACCTCCTCATGATTCATCCAAGGAATCATGGTATATCCCTCATCATCTTGTTGAGCATAACGGGAAACCACGAATAGTCTTTAATTGTTCATATCAATGGAAAGGTATGTCACTGAACAACCAGCTCCTTCCTGGTCCACAATTGGGCCCTTCCTTACTTGGTGTCTTACTTCGATTTCGCCAGTATCCAGTGGCAATTAGTGGTGACATAAAATCTATGTTTCACCAAATTAGGCTACTACCAAAGGATCGTCCTCTTCTACGCTTTTTGTGGCGCAACATGCAGAGGTCAAATCTACCGGACGTTTACGAATGGCAAGTTTTACCATTTGGTACAGTATGTAGTCCATGTTGCGCAACATATGCTTTACAAAGGCATGTCCATGACTACCAAGAAGGATATGAAGATATAGTGAATTCAGTAACTCAATCATTCTATGTGGATAACTGTTTGGAGAGTTTCCCAAATGTGCAAGTCGCAAAGAACTATCTTGACCGAATGCGTTCCTTACTGATGAGTGGGGGATTTGAAATCAGACAGTGGGCAAGTAACCAGCCTGATGTTGTGAGACATCTTCCTTCTGAAGCCAGATCTGAGAGTGCTGAACTTTGGATCAGTCAAGACCGTTTGGATCCAAGAGAAGGAGCTTTGGGTCTGAGTTGGCACTGTCCCTCTGATTCATTGGGATATCGATCTCGAACTGTGGAGTATAACGCAACAACAATGCGCAATATCTATAAAGTTCTCGCTAGTCAATATGACCCGTTGGGTTACATTTCTCCTTTTACAACACGAGCTAAGGTCATTGTACAGCAATGCTGGATGAAGTCTCGGGGTTGGGATGATCCCCTTATGCCAAATCCTATCCAACAGGCCTGGAAGGCCTGGGAAACTGAGCTACCTGATCTGTTATTGATCCAGCTTCCCCGCTGTTATTTAACTTTACCTTCCGAGCAAATCGTATCTAGAGAGTTGCATATTTTTTGTGATTCTTCAGAGAGTGCATATGGGTCGGTAGCCTATTTGCGAATGGAAACTGATAAGGGCGTGGTCCATACTTCCTTCATCATGGCAAGATCTCGAGTTGCCCCAAAAAGGCAAATTTCCATCCCTCGCCTTGAACTTTGCGCTGCTCTAACAGGTGCACAGCTTTCTAAACTCTTACAAAAGGAACTGACTCTTCCCTTGACAAATACCGTTTTATGGTCCGACTCAACAACCGTTCTGTCCTGGCTGCATTCTCCCTCCTGCCGTTATAAAGTTTTCGTAGCCAATCGAGTCACTGAAATCTTGGAACTCACTGATCTTTCTTCTTGGAGATATATTCCTTCTGCACAGAATCCAGCAGACGATATTACTAGAGGCAGAACGCTGGTTGAGCTGGCTAAACCTGATCATAGATGGCGACAAGGTCCACCATTTCTGAAATGTCCTCCCCATCAGTGGCCTCAAAATCTAGTGTCCAGATCTGCTAGTCCTGATCCTGAGCTCCGAAAACCACTCTTTTGTGGGTTAACACAATTGGAAGATCTTGTACTCCCAGACCCTTCCTGTTTTCACTCATGGTCAGAGTTAAAGTCTGCCACAACTGAGTTATTGCGACAACATGGTCCGGAATCTTGTGACCCCTCAGTCGTTCAAACCTTTCTCTTAAGACAAGCCCAGCAACAAAGTTTCCCTTCTGAGTACCAGTCTTTAAAGGAAGGAAAGCCCATTGAATCTCAAAGTCGTCTCCTTACACTTTCTCCTGAATTTAGAGAAGAAACTGGACTTATTGTAGTGGGCGGCAGGCTCAGACGAGTAGAGGACATGGAACCTGAAATGATTCATCCAGTCATTCTTGACTCCAAACATCCATTATCTAGTTTGATCATCAAGGACTGCGATGAGAAACTTTTCCATCCTGGTACAGAGAGAGTTTTCTCAGAACTTCGCCGTAATTATTGGATAATTAGAGGGAGACAAGCTGTAAAAAAACATCAGTTGTCTTGTTTGGAATGTAGAAAGTGGAAAGCTAAGCCATCTATCCCTCAAATGTCAGACCTTCCACTCTCTAAGCTCCGGTTGTTCAAACCTCCCTTTTGGTCTACTGGGATGGATTGTTTTGGCCCTTTCAATGTTAAGATTGGTCGTAGAACAGAAAAGAGATGGGGCATTCTCTTTAAGTGCCAGACTACTCGATGTCTGCATCTTGATTTGTTAACCAGTTTAGATGTGGACAGCTTTCTAATGGCCCTACGCCGTTTTATATCCAGGAGAGGTCAGCCGTATGAGATTCTTTGTGACCAAGGAAGTAATTTCCGTGGAGCGGCAAGAGAATTGAAAGAAGCTTTCCAGAACCTTACCACTGAGTTACAAGTTAAATTGGAAAATCAGCAGATCAAATTCAAGTTTAATCCTCCCCAAGCTCCTCATTTTGGAGGCTCATGGGAACGAGAGATTCGCTCTGTTAAAACAGCTCTGCGTGTGGTACTTGGCAGTCAAACAGTATCAGAAGAAGTCCTACGGACAGTTCTGACAGAAGTTGAAGGAGTGTTAAATTCGAAGCCACTTGGTTACGCCTCTTCTAATATTGAAGACCTTGATCCCATCACCCCAAATCTCCTCCTCATGGGGCGGCGAGACTCTTCTCTACCCCAGGTTATTTATGCTAACACTGAGCTCCTTGGCCGTAGATCTTGGCGCCACAGTCAGGTCCTTGCTGACCAGTTTTGGGCATCATTTATTCGACATTATTTGCCAGGTCAGCAGCTCCGTCAAAAATGGAATAGAGAACGTCCTAATTTAAATGACTCTGCTGTAGTGTTAGTTATTGATTCTCAACTTCCAAGAGCATCATGGCCCATTGGCAGGGTAGTACGTCTTTTACCTAGCCAGGATGGATGTATCAGAGTAGCTGAAGTTGCTATTAATGAGAGAACTTATGTACGCCCAGTTGCTAAGCTGATTCCGTTACCTCAAATTGATGAATAATAGCAAATACATGACTGTATTTGGGGGCGGCTGTTGTGAATTTGACTTATTTGTTTCTTTTTCTAATTTTCTTTTTTTTGCACTACATCTCCCACAATTCCTAGTAAACTACATTAAGGGTGAACTCCATATATGGGCCACTACATTACCCATAGTCCCCTGGTTCAGGTCTATAAATAGACCTCACTTCCTTCCTTTGTCCCTTTTATGCATTGGTGAGGTGTGGGTGTTTGAATGGGCACCCAACCATGTCCTTTCCTTAGGATGCGTTAAGTAAGTTTGTTTTCCAATTGTATAGTTTGAACTTGTTTATTTGAATTGTTTAGATATTTAATCCTTATTTGGATTGAGTACAATATTGATGTTTATTGATGAGTTGTTTGTATGAGTTTGTTTCTCTCTTTTATATTGTTTGTAGTGACCTAAAACCATCCTGTTTATCCTGTGCATCATGTCCATCATGGTAGTCCTGCTCCATATGAATTAGTGAACTGCATGTTATGTCAACTGCTAAAGATTTGTGATTCTCCACTTCAACGGAATAAAAGGGAGCAAAGGACTGGTGTTTCTTCCAGTGTTTTAATCAGACACGCCACCAAGTTTCTACAATTTTAACGAACTTTGGATATTTTAACATCACATATTCAACAATCGCGTCTTTTTCAAGATGCCGCTTCGTCCGTGTCCTCTTGGTTGCGGTCGTTTTCTGTCTATGGATGACGGACACGATCGTTGTCTTCAGTGTCTGGGCATTCAGCACGCTGAAGCGGCGCTCGTGGATGATTCATGCGCCTGTTGTGGGCGTATGAACATGACTTCGCTGCGATCTCGCCTTTCCTTCTTGCAAGGATTGGCACCCTCTGCCGCCACCCGCCCTGGTCTCTCTGGCTCGAGCAGAGGACCACCGGCTGGCGCTCTGGGAGATCCGAGGGCTACAGTAAGAGCTTCTCCGCCGGGCACGTCCCCACGGACCTCTTACTCCTCACGCAGCGAGGATCCCGTCCGGCTCCTGGGTGATTTTGCTGGTTCTTCCCACGGGATGGCCAACATATCATTCGGGGCGCCACCAGAAGATAGTATGTCGATCGCAGCATCGGGGGATGGGCTTACGTCCTCTGAGGATGAAGGTGCGGTGGGGCTGCCCCCTTCGGGTGTGGTCACCTCCGCCGCATCGGACTTAGAGCTGACGGCCATGCTTGCCCGGGCAGCCGCGAGCATCGGGATGGAGGTCAACAGACCACCCAGTCCCGAGCCCTCGCGGTTGGATGATTGGTTTCTCGGAGCGGGACGCGGCTCACAACCGCGCCCTACTCCGGTGCCTTTCTTCCCGGAGGTGCGTGAGGAGCTGGCGAAGTCGTGGATGGCCCCTTTCACGGCCAGAAGCCACTCGTCTGCCTCCTCCGTCCTCACTACCCTCGACGGCGGGGCTGCCAGGGGGTACGCGGCCCTTCCCCAGGTGGAGCAGGCGGTCGCGGTGCACTTGTGCCCGCGAAACGCCGCCACTTGGAGGAACCGTCCGCGTCTCCCGTCCAAAGCCTGTAAGCTCACGGCTGCTATGGCAGCCAAGGCTTATAGTGCTGCGGGTCAGGCAGCCTCTGCCCTGCATGCCATGGCGATCCTGCAGGTTCACCAAGCCAAGGCACTCAAACAGATGCACGAGGGTAGTTCCGACCCGGGGTTGATGCAGGAGCTGCGCACGGCGACTGACCTCGCTCTACGAGCGACGAAAGTCACGGCGCGGTCCCTCGGGAAGGCGATGTCCACTATCGTGGTCCAGGAGCGCCATCTCTGGCTCAACCTGGCGGAGATGAAGGACGTCGACAAAGCACGCTTTCTCGACGCCCCCATCTCCCAGGCTGGGCTGTTCGGCGACACTGTCGAGGGCTTTGCCCAGCAGTTCTCGGCAGTGCAGAAGCAGACCGAGGCGATCCAGCACATCCTGCCACGGCGGGATGCTCAGGCAGCGGCGGCTGCCCCTAGGACCAGACCTCCGTCTGCTCGTCGCCGTGGACGCCCTCCTGCGTCCTCCAGAGCTGCTCCGCCCCGTGCTGAGGCGGAAGCTAGGCCGGCGCGTCGAGCCTCTCGCAGGAGTGCGGCGTCCCCCGCGTCCCATCCGGGCCCCAAATCGACCAGGAAGTCGGCGAGGCGGCCCTGACGCGGGCAACCCGGAGATGTTGGAGTTTGCTCTTTCTCAGGAGACGACGAGTACAGCGTCGCTCCTTCCCCCGGTGGAGGGCCGGGTGGAGAATCCTATGTTCCCCTTTATTTCTGTTCCGCCGCTGGCCCAAGGGTCAGCGGCACCCACATTTTCAAAGAAAGAGCAATTTCCTTTTTCTCCGGGTTCTCAGGTCCTCGGGCTGACAGTGTGCGACGCATTGCCTCCTCACTCTCGCCCGCGACCCAGTTTGCCAGCGGCCAAGAGAGCGCGTTTCGGGGACGCAGTGCCTCCCCACGCACCTCTAGCCAGTCCCCTTTGGGACCCAGGGAGTTCCGCGTGGATGCTGCAGAACGCACTGCCTTCTGTACCATCCACCTCCACTCCCCTTCGCTGCACCACCGCAGGTACGTCGATTGTACCGTTGGAGCCACTTGCTCGGCGTCTGGAAGCGTGGCTTGCGCTGCCCAGCCCGTCTCGCTGGCTCACGCGCACAATTCGACTCGGCTACGCGATTCAGTTCGCCAGGCGACCTCCCAAGTTCAGCGGCGTTCTAGAGACCTCGGTGAGAGTTCAGAACGCTCCTGTCTTGCGCGAGGAGATTGCTGTCCTCCTGGCAAAGGGTGCAATCGAGCCGGTCCCTCCAGCCGAGATGAGGCGAGGGTTTTACAGCCCTTACTTCATCGTACCCAAGAAGGGCGGTGGTCTTCGACCAATCCTGGATTTGCGACTCCTAAATCGGGCCCTGCACAGGCTCCCGTTCAAGATGTTGACGCACAGGCGTATGATCAAATGCATACAGCCCCGGGATTGGTTTGCAGCGATCGACCTGAAGGATGCTTACTTTCATGTTTCGATCCTTCCCCGACACAGACCGTTCCTACGGGTTGCGTTCGAAGGTCGGGCATGACAGTACAGGGTCCTCCCCTTCGGGCTCTCCCTCTCTCCCCGTGTCTTCACGAAGGTCGTAGAGGGCGCCCTTGCCCCGTTACGGGAAATGGGCGTCAGGATCCTCAACTATCTCGACGACTGGCTCATTCTGGCCCAGTCCCGAGAACAGTTGTGCGATCACAGGGATCTGGTGCTTCGGCACCTCAGCCAGTTGGGGCTTCGGGTCAACTGGGAAAAGAGCAAGCTCTCCCCTGCGCAGAGAATCTCTTTTCTTGGTGTGGAGTTAGACTCGGTGAGTATGATGGCGCGCCTCACGGAGGAGCGCGCCCAGTCGGTGCTGAACTGCCTGAGTTCCTTCGGAGGCAGGACTGTGGTTCCACTGAAACGGTTTCAGAGGCTCCTGGGGCATATGGCATCCGCAGCCGCGGTCACGCCGCTCGGATTGCTTCATATGAGACCACTTCAGCACTGGCTACACTCCCGAGTCCCGAGGTGGGCATGGCGCCGCGGTGCACTTCGGGTGAACATCACACAGGAGTGTCGCCGCTCCTTCAGCCCCTGGACGGACCTTGTCTTTCTACGGGCCGGGGTGCCCTTAGAACAAGTGTCTCGGCATGTTGTTGTCACAACAGATGCCTCCAGCACGGGCTGGGGCGCTACATGCAACGGGCAGGCAGCCTCGGGGCTCTGGACGGGGCCTCGGCTGCTTTGGCACATCAACTGCCTAGAGCTGCTGGCAGTGCATCTAGCCTTGCGGCAGTTTCGGCCACTGCTGTTAGGCAAGCATGTATTGGTCCGTACGGACAATACTGCGGCTGTGTCGTATATAAACCGGATGGGGGGTATACGATCGCGCCGCATGTCACAGCTCGCCCGCCATCTCCTCCTCTGGAGTCACACGCGGCTCAAATCGCTGCGCGCTGTCCACATTCCGGGGGAGCTCAATCGTGCGGCCGATGCGCTCTCACGACAGCTCACTTTCCCCGGAGAGTGGCGACTCCATCCCGAGACGATCCGGCTGATCTGGAGTCGATTCGGGGAAGCTCAGGTAGACCTGTTTGCTTCCCGCGAGTCCTCCCACTGCCAGTGGTTTTTCTCCCTGACCGAGGGCACCCTCGGCACGGACGCACTGGCACACAGCTGGCCTCGGGCTCTGTGCAAGTATGCATTTCCCCCAGTGAGCCTGCTCGCACAGACACTGTGCAAAGTCAGGGAGGACGAGGAGCAGGTCCTGCTGGTCGCGCCATTCTGGCCCACCCGGACCTGGTTTCCCGAACTCATTCTCCTCGCGACAGCCCCTCCCTGGCGTATTCCTCTGAGGAAGGACCTCCTTTCTCAGGGGCTCGGCACCATTTGGCACCCGCGTCCAGACCTGTGGAACCTCCATGTGTGGCTCCTGGACGGGACGCGGCAGACTTGAGCGATCTCCCACAGGCAGTGGTAGAGACCATCACTCAGGCTAGAGCTCCTTCTACAAGGCAAGCCTATGCCCTGAAGTGGAGTCTGTTCGCGAACTGGTGTTCTTCTCGCCGAGAGGACCCCCGAAGATGCACGATTGGAGTAGTGCTTTCTTTCCTGCAGGAAAGGTTGGAGCGTAGGCTGTCACCCTCCACCTTGAAAGTGTATGTGGCCGCTATCGCGGCCCATCACGATGCAGTGGACGGCCGGTCCCTGGGAAAGCATGATCTCATCGTGAGGTTCCTGAAGGGTGCCAGGAGATTGAACCCCTCTAGGCCACCCCTGATGCCCTCCTGGGACCTCTCTATCGTCCTGGCTGGACTTCAGAGGGGTCCCTGTGAGCCGCTGGACTCAGTCGAGCTAAGATACCTGTCGGCTAAGACAGCGCTCCTGACCGCGCTCACTTCCATCAAAAGGGTCGGGGACCTCCAAGCATTTTCGGTGAGCGAAGAGTGCCTTGTGTTTGGGCCGGACTACTCTCACGTTGTCTTGAGACCCCGGCCTGGATACGTGCCCAAGGTTCCCACCACGCCCTTCCGCGATCAGGTGGTGAACCTGCAAGCACTGCCCTCGGAGGAGGCAGACTCAGCCTTGGCATTGCTGTGTCCCGTAAGAGCTTTACGCATATACGTGGAACGCACCCGGAGCTTCAGAAGCTCCGAGCAGCTCTTTGTCTGTTACGGAGGTCAGCAGAAAGGGAAGGCTGTCTCCAAGAAGAGGTTGGCCCACTGGATAGTGGATGCCATCGCCTTGGCGTACCAGTCCCAAGGCGAGCCGTGCCCCATGGGGGTGAGGGCTCACTCCACACGGAGTGTTGCCTCCTCCTATGCCTTGGCGCACGGCGCCTCTCTGGCAGACATCTGTAGAGCTGCGGGCTGGGCGACACCGAACACCTTCGCTAGATTTTACAATCTTCGAGTTGAACCAGTTTCTTCCCGCGTATTAGGGAACAGGTAAGTAGCAGGAAGAACTGGTTGGTGTCACGCTTGCTGCGCCATTCCCCCTCACCCGGGGATACGAGCGCCTATTTTCTCCTCCAGTTCAGTTCCCCGGATGGCGAACCCTGGTGGAGTCCTCCAGCACCCCCGGCAGTCAGACTGGGCGGAGCAGTCTGACGCCAGGCCCAGTACTTGTGCTTGCTCGCCCGGGTCTCCGGTCAGCCCCTGTACTCGGCTAGGTGTCCGTATGGCTTTGATTCCCTTCGGGTAATCCCATACGTGTATTCTTCCATGGTAAGGTTTCCCTCATGGTAAACCCGTGTCTTCCCTTTGACAGAACTCTCTGTCAGGCCCTGCTGGCAGCCCTCCTCCCTACTCCTAGGTAGGATCTGCCCCAGGGTCCAGTCGTATGTAGTACTGCTCCAGGCCTGGGTCAGTCCATATCAGTGTCTCCACATGGTACCTCCCTTCGGGCAGGATGTGGCCTCCGTAGCGCCCTTCTCCGGAAGGCTCGCTTCCCCGTCGTTACTGCCAAGCTGTAACAACAAACAGGAAAGACGTGAAGCATCTTTCATTGAAGGTCGAAATCCCTTCTGACACTGGGGCAAGGAACAGCGGCTTGGCTATCTCCAGCAGCAATGTACTCAGTGGTCCCTACGGGCACCAAGGTTAGCGAATTTGCGCTGGGGCGATGGGAAGGTTGCGACCTTTGCATGGCATTTGTCGGTCACGCGCTCGCTTGTCAAACATCTACATGCCACAAGGTCGTGACGGGGTTCAGGTTGTGGCGCTTTCCATAAGACCCCTATGTCGTCACGACATAACTCGTAGTGACCGACAGATAGGGAACGTCTCGGTTACGTACGTAACCCTCGTTCCCTGATGGAGGGAACGGAGACGTTATGTCCCCATGCCACAATCTTGAACCACCGCTGGTTGCCTGGGACTCTGTCTCGGCTCCTCAGTGGAAAACCTGATCAGTGGATGCACCTGTCGCCCTTTTATACCCGTTGCACGGGGAGGGGCTCAGGTATGCAAATTCCACTAGCCAATGTTCATTGGCGTTTTCTCTAATCAGAGATGATTGGGGCTTCCAAGTAAATCCCCTATGTCGTCACGACATAACGTCTCCGTTCCCTCCATCAGGGAACGAGGGTTACGTACGTAACCGAGACGTTCTTCTGGATTGAGTCTGTCTCAGTTTGTTCTGTTTCTTCATGTCATTCCAGACAGACTGGATGATGATGAGATCAGATCTCTGTGTGGAGCACTGGCTGTTGACAGACAAAAATCTCACTGGATTATTACAATTAATGGCAAAATGAATGTTTGGAAATGTAAACTGATATTTCCTACTGCCACACTACAGCAAAAAACAGAAATAACTGCCTTAAAACCATTGTTTAGCTGATGAAAATACTAATGTTCTAATAATTTTGGCCACCACTGTAGTTACTTTGGAAAGTAATGCATTATGTTACTTTTGTGTTACTTCTTCTCATCTGGGCTGGGCTTGCTTGTACGTTTTTAATATAAAAAAGTTATATTTTTTGGCATATGTAAAAACCCTTTCACGTTAAAAGTGAAATGAATAAGGGGGATCACGTGACCCTTCGACAGCGAAGATGGCCTTCCTTGACTCCCCGGTCTCGCCCAAGGGACTGTTTCGGCCTGCCATGGATGGGTTCACGGAGCGTTTTACCGAGGCTCAAAAGACGTTGTGTAGTGCTGGACCCGGAGCCTCAGAAGCCTTCCTGATCAGAGAACAGAGAGGAAGAGGAGAGGGATAGTTCTCACCCAGGCCGGAACTCCCTCAAAGAAAGCTTGCGTTCATTCCCCATCTCTTCGAATCCTTCCGAGTGGTGGAGTTTTTTCAGCGGGACACATCCTGCACACTCAGTGTGTGTGTTCCAACAAATTACCACTGTGAAACGGACCCACATACTCAAAAGAGCATTTCTCCTCTCCCTATAATCTCAAGTGTCAGCTCCCCATCCCCACACGGTGATCTGCCACTAGTGAAAATAGAACCACCATATTAAACACATTGCTTGCGAAGGGAGCCATAGAACAAGTCCCCTTAGCGAACAGCGAGTCGGGTTTTTACAGCCGCTACTTCCTCATTCCCAAGAATTCCCAATGCCCCTTCAGCATTGGCTGAATTCAATTCAATTCAATTCAATTCAATTCAATTCAAGTTTATTTGTATAGCGCCTTTTACGATACAATCGTTGCAAAGCGCTTTACAGGAAATTAAGTTTCTACAATATATTTATACATTGTAGAAGCTTAATATATTAACTTATGGCAAAATTTGTTAATTCTACATGTTGTTGGGGGATCAGAGGTTGGCATCCTCTGAGGTCCTCCGGGGGGTCGGCATCATCTCTTCTCAGGTGTTTGGTCATCTCAGATCATTTAAGGGCTGGATCCAGACTGAAGCTTGTGTAACTCCTAGTTACCACGGGATGTAAATCCCGTGGCATAAACAGATAAACAAAGAGACATAATTAGCGTAGCTGTTGTTCCATTCAAGCAAAAATTATTTGTTCAACCCAAGCTAAAGAATAATAATGTGCGTTTTGATCAGATATAACTGCACTACAAGATTATGAGATACATTATATGAATGCATTATATGAATGCTTGGCTAAAGAGATGTGTCTTTAATCTAGATTTAAACAGAGAGAGTGTGTCTGAACCCCGAACGTTATCAGAAAGGCTATTCCAGAGTTTGGGAGCCAAATATGAAAAAGCTCTACCTCCTTTAGTGGACTTTGCTATTCTAGGTACTACCAAGAGTCCAGAGTTTTGCGACCTTAGGGAGCGTGATGGATTGTAGCGAGATAGAAGACTAGTTAGGTACGCAGGAGCTAAACCATTTAGGGCCTTATAGGTAAGTAATAATATTTTGTAACTGATACGGTACTTAATAGGTAGCCAGTGCAGAGACTGTAAAATTGGGGTAATATGATCATATTTTCTTGACCTGGTAAGGACTCTAGCTGCTGCATTTTGGACTATTTGTAGCTTGTTTATTGAAGATGCAGGACAACCACCTAGCAGTGCATTACAATAGTCCAGTCTAGAGGTCATGAATGCGTGAACTAGCTTTTCTGCATCAGAAACAGGTAACATGTTCCTTAGCTTGGCAATGTTTCTAAGATGGAAGAATGCTGTTTTTGTAACATTGGAAATATGTTTTTCAAAAGACAAGTTGCTGTCTAATATAACACCCAGATTTTTGACTGTAGAGGAAGTAACAGGACATCCGTCTAGTTGCAAATTGTAATCCAAGAGATTCTGTGTACTGTTATTTGGTCCAATAAGTAATATCTCTGTCTTATCTGAGTTTAATAGGAGAAAATTATTGGTCATCCAATCTTTTACATTTTTAACACACTCAGTTAACTTAGATATTTTAGAAGTTTCGTCTGGTCTTGTTGAGATATATAGTTGAGTATCATCAGCATAGCAATGGAAACTAATCCCGTATTTTCTAATAATATTACCAAGGGGCAGCATGTATATTGAAAACAGCAGAGGACCTAGAACAGATCCTTGTGGTACTCCATACTTTACTGGTGATAATTGAGATGACTCCCCGTTTAAATAAACAAAGTGGTAGCGATCGGACAGGTAGGATCTAAACCATCTTAAAGCCTGCCCTTGAATACCTGTATAGTTTTGTAATCGATCTACGAGTATTTCATGATCTATAGTGTCGAACGCAGCACTAAGATCAAGTAAAACTAGCAATGAGATGCAGCCTTTGTCTGATGCAAGAAGCAAGTCATTTGTAATTTTAACAAGTGCAGTTTCTGTGCTATGGCGGGGCTTGAAACCTGACTGAAATTCTTCACAGAGATCATTTTTTTGCAAGAATGAGCACAATTGAGCAGACACAACTTTTTCTAAAATTTTAGACATAAACGGAAGATTTGAGATGGGTCTGTAATTTGCCAGATCACTAGGATCTAGTTGTGGCTTCTTAATAAGAGGCTTAATAACTGCCAGCTTGAATGGTTTAGGGACATGACCTAAAGATAGCGATGAGTTAATAATATTGAGAAGCGGTGCTTCTGCTACAGGTAACTCTTTCAGTAATTTAGTGGGTACAGGATCTAATAGACATGTTGTTGGTTTAGATGTGTTGATAAGTTTATTTAGCTCTTCCTGTCCTATAGTTGAGAAGCATTGCAGTTTTTCTTTGGGTGCGGTGAATGAGGCTGAAGTACTAGACGCCGTAGAATCTACATTAGTTATTGTATTTCTGATGTTATCTATTTTATCAGTGAAGAAATTCATAAAGTCATTACTATTAAACTGTGAGGGAATATTTAGATCGGGTGACGTCTGGTTATTTGTTAGTCTAGCCACTGTGCTAAATAAAAACCTTGGATTATTTTGGTTATTATCTATGAGTTTGCGGATATGCTCGGTCCTGGCAGCTTTTAGAGCATGTCTATATCTGGACATACTGTTTTTCCATGCAATTCTAAAAACTTCCAAGTTAGTTTTTCTCCATTTGCGCTCAAGATTACGAGTTTCTTTCTTGAGAGAATGGGTATAACTGTTGTACCATGGCGCAGCACGTTTTCCTCTAACCTTTTTTAATTTGATGGGAGCAACAGTTTCTAACGTATTAGAGAGGATAGTGCCCATGTTGCTAGTCATTTTGTCAAGTTCATTTGTATTTATGGGTACACAGAGCAGCTGAGATAAATCAGGCAGGTTATTTGTGAATCTGTCTTTAGTGGCTGGAACAATAGTTCTGCCCGGACGATAACGTGGGGCCCTACAGTTAATATCAGTTATATGCAGCATGCACGATACAAGGAAATGGTCAGTAACATCATCACTTTGAGGTACGATATCTATATCAGTAAGATCAATTCCATGCGATATAATTAAATCTAGTGTGTGATTATAACGATGAGTGGGCCCGGTGACGTTTTGCTTGACTCCAAAAGAGTTTATTAGGTCAGTAAACGCAAGTCCCAATGCATCATTTGGATTATCAACATGAATGTTAAAATCTCCGACAATTAGCGCTTTATCAGCATTAACCAATAGGTCTGCGAGGGAATCTGCAAATTCTTTTAGGAAATCTGTATATGGCCCTGGCGGTCTATACACAGTAGCCAGAGCAAGAGATAAGACAGATTTCTTTTGCATATCTGACAGTGTAACATTAAGCATAAGTATTTCGAATGAATTAAACCTGTATCCTGTTTTCTGAGTAACATTGAGAATATCACTATATATTGTTGCGACACCGCCGCCACGACCAGTCTGACGGGGCTCATGCTTATAACAGTAGCTGGGTGGAGTAGACTCATTTAGACCAATATAATCATTTGGTTTAAGCCAGGTTTCAGTCAAACAGAGTACATCAAAACTATTATCTGTGATCATTTCATTTACAATTACTGCTTTAGGTGTGAGTGATCTAATGTTTAGGAGCCCAAGCTTTAAAAATTGTTTTTGTTCATTTATTTTGCATTTTTCTGGTTTAATCACGATCAGATTATTTCTAGATCCTGTGTTAAATTTATATTTTGACCTCACTATTCGGGGAACAGACACAGTATGTATAGATTGAACAACGCAATTACTTCTATCATTTAAGTGGGTAGAGCAAAAGTCATCATAGCAGTTATTAGAGAATTGGCTTACTAGTCAGATGCAGCGTAGTGTCTTGGAGATGTTGTCTGATAGGAGATCCGCTCCGACTCTGCTGGGGTGCAGGCCATCAGCACGGAAAAGCCTAGGACGCTCCCAGAAAAGATCCCAATTATTAACAAAGAGCAGTTTCTGTTCTTTACACCATGACAATAACCATTCGTTTAAAGCAAACAGTCTACTGAACCTTTCGTGTCCTCGTCGGTACGTGGGAAGCGGTCCTGAAACGATGATCGTCGTCGCGGGCGATGTGCTGCGTACCGTCTCGATCAGGCTCCTGAAGTCCCTCTTCAGTGTCTCCGTCTGCCGCAGCTTGGTGTCGTTCACGCCCGCGTGCAGCACAACCGCTCCGACACTCTCGCTGAAAACTTGTGTACCGCCCCATGCCTGGTGCCTGGGCCGATATTGTGTCAGGGTAACCCATATCACCCTGCAGCCCAAAACTGGTTGTCCACTGAAGCTAAGCAGGGCTGAGCCTGGTCAGTACCTGGATGGGAGACCTCCTGGGAAAACTAGGTTGCTGTTGTTGGAAGAGGTGTTAGTGAGGCCAGCAGGGGGTGCTCACCCTGTGGTCTGTGTGGGTCCTAAATGCCCCAGTATAGTCAAAGTCAAAGTCAAAGTCAGCTTTATTGTCAATTCTGCCACATGTACCGTACATACATACAGAGAATTGAAATTGCGTTACTCTTACTCCCTGGTGCATACAGATAACACAAAACACAAACAGTAGAACGCAAAAATACAGATAAGTACAAATCAATATACATACACAAAATGCAACTATTACAATATACAAATAAGGACATGTAGGAAAAAAGTAAAACATTAAATAAAGAAAATAAAAATAATATAAAAAATGTAAAAAATGGATAAAGTGGCATATGGCACATGGCAGATAGTGCAAATCAGTGAAATAAACAAACAAACAGTGTAGAATATAAATGTAGTGCAAATAGCTTATTTTGACTATTTAAAGTGACAGTACAAGTGACAAGTGACCAGTGTTTGTCTCAGTGTGAGTGTGAGTGTGAGTGTGAGTGTGAGTGTGAGTGTGTGTGGTGGTGGTGGGGTGGGGGACCGAGTTCAGTGATTCGTGGGGTAAGAGAGGGGAGGGGGGGCAAGGACGGGAGGGAGTTCAGCTTCCTGACAGCCTGGGGGATGAAGCTGTCTTTCAGTCTGTTAGTCCTGGCTTGGAGACTCCTCAGTCTCCTCCCTGATGGTAGCAGACTGAGGAAGTTGTGTGTCGGGTGGGTGGGATCACCTGCAATGCTGAGGGCTTTGCGGGTGAGACGGGTGTTGTAAATGTCCTGGAGGGAGGGGAGAGAGACACCAACGATCTTCTCAGCTGCTCTCACTATCCGTTGAAGGGACTTGCGGCAGGACGCGTTGCAGGCGCCATACCACACAGTGATGCAGCTAGTCAGAATGCTCTCGATGGTGCCTCTGTAGAAGGTGCACATGATGGGGGCCGGGGCTCTGGCTCTTCTTAGTTTGCGGAGGAAGTAGAGACGCTGTTGTGCTTTCTTGGCCAGTGCTGCAGTGTTGTTGGTCCAGGAGAGGTCCTCTGTGATGTGTACACCCAGGAACTTGGTGCTGCTCACTCGCTCCACGGTCGCACCATTGATGGTCAGAGGAGCATGCTGAGTGTGCACTCTCCTGAAGTCAACGACAATCTCCTTCGTCTTCTCAAAATAGTGACGGGGACACTATACTGTAAAAAGCACCATCTTTCGGATGAGACGTTAAACCGAGGTCCTGACTCTCTGTGGTCATTAAAAATCCTATGACACTTCTCGTAAAGACTAGGGGTGTAACCCCGGTGTCCAGGCAAAATTCCCTCCACTGGCCCTTGTCAGTCATGGCCTCCTAATAATCCCCATCAACTTGATTGGCTCTATCTCTCCCTCCTCTCCACCTGTAGCTGGTGTGTGGTGAGCGCACTGGCGCCGTTGTCCTGTGGCTGCCGTCGCATCATCCAAGTGGATGCTGCACACTGGTGGTGGTTGAGGAGTGACCCCCCACATGATTGTAAAGCGCTTTGGGTGTATGACAATACACAATAAAGCGCTATATAAATGCATCATTCATTCATTCATTCATTCATTCATTCATTCATCGCTGCGTCAAAGCTGTGGCCCTTTGGACAACTCCTCGTCTGTTCTTACAAGGCGTACAGTTGGGAACGACCTCCAGGAGGAAGGTGGTCACGACGGACACCTCCAGCTTGGCATTCGGCTCCTGGTCGATTCACTACATCCCCTATCAGTTCAGATGATTTGGTCAGTCTTTGGCAAGGCAGAGGTGGACCTCTTCGCCTCCAAAGACAACTGTCACTGTATGCATTCCCTCCGATCGCTCTGCTCCCTCGACTTATCAGGTGAGTCAGGGAAACAAAATGTTCTCTCCTCTTGGCGGCCTCACTCTGGATGAACCAAGCTTGGTTCCCAGAGATGATTCAGCTGTTGTCAGTAGCCCCGTGGCTGATAACACGGAGGAGAGACCTTCTCTCGCAGGCGTAAGGCAAAATTTGGCATCCCCAGCCAGAGCTGTGGAGCCTCCATGTCTGGCCCCTTGACGGGAGTTTGGCCAACTCCCCGCGAGAGTCACTAATGCCATTTTAGAGGCTAGAGCTCTGTCTACAAGGTGTCTCTACACTCTCAAGTGGTCATTCTTCTGTGACTGGTGTTCAGCACGAAGCCAGGACCCGAATTCATGTGACATGTCCTACGTGCTAACTTTTCTTCAAGAGTTGTTGGATAAGGGGCGCACCCCATCCACACTCAAAGTTATTGTGGCAGCCTTCGCAGCAAACCATTCTTAGTGGCTGGCCAGACAATCGGCAGGAAAAACTTGATTCTTAAGTTCCTAAGGGGTGCTCGGAGGTTGAACCCACCACTCTCCCCAGGACTGTGCCGATGTGGGACTTGTCTTTAGTCCTAACGGCCCTCAGGGGCCCACCCTTCAAGCCGCTTCAGCTGGCTTATTACATTTACATTTACATTTAGTCATTTGGCAGACGCTTTTATCCAAAGCGACTTACAATTGGGGAATACATAAAGCGATTCATCTTGAAGAGGCAATCAGATAAAGGAAGTGCTCGTAACACCAAGTCTCAGTCATTGTTCAAATAAGTTCAAGCTAGCAAGGGAAGATGAGAAAGATAAAGGGAAAGATTAAGATTTTTTTTTTTTTTTTTTTTTTTTTTTTCAGTTTTCAGTTTTCAGTTTTCAGTTGTTGCTTGAAGATTGACAAGGATCCAGCATTCCGGATAGGGGTGGGAAGATTATTCCACCAGCCAGGAATGGTGAACGAGAATGTTCTGGAAAAGTGATTTTGAGCCTCTCTGTGATGGTACCACAAGGTGTCGCTCACTAGCAGATCTCAGACTTCTGGAGGGGATGTAGATTCGTAATAGTGAGTGGAAGTAGGAGGGTGCTGAGCCTGTAGTCGTTCTGTATGCAAGCATCAGTGTCTTGAACTTGATGCGAGCTGCAACTGGTAGCCAGTGCAAGGAGATGAAGAGGGGTGTAACATGGGCTCTTTTTGGCTCGTTGAAGACCAGTCGTGCCGCTGCATTCTGAATCATTTGTAGAGGTTTGATTGTGTTTGATGGAAGTCCAGCCAGAAGAGCATTGCAGTAGTCCAGCCTAGAAACGATAAGGGCCTGGACAAGAAGTTGTGCAGCATGCTCTGTCAGAAAGGGCCTAATCTTTCTGATGTTGTGTAGCGCAAACCTGCAAGATCGAGCAGTCTTTACAATGTGCTCTTTGAAGGTCAGCTGGTCATCAAAGATTACACCAAGACTTCTGACCGAAGTTGATGGGGTAATTATTGATGAGCCTAACTGAATCGTGAAGTCATGCTATAGAGTCGGAGTGGCAGGGAAGACAAGAAGCTCAGTCTTTGCCATGTTGAGCTGTAGATGATGTTCTTTCATCCATGCCAAGATGTCCGCCAGGCAGCCTGAGATCCGTGCAGCTACCGTTGGATCATCAGGTTGAAAAGAGAAATAGAGCTGCGTGTCATCATGACAGGCTTATGGGTCATGATGCTCAAAACCGCTCTGCTTTTGGCCTTAGCCTCGGTCAGATGTGTAGGTGACTTGCAAGCCTTGTCCGTCAGTGCTTCCTGTCTTGAGTTTGGGCCCAACAACTGTAAAGTCGTTCTCCAACCACGCAGCGGTTACGTACCTAAGGTGCTCTCAACTCTGTTCAGAGCCCAGGTTATTTCCCTGCTGGCCGTCCCTATGGCGGATGGTGAACAGGGTCAAAACGTATTGTGCCCGGTGCAGGCACTCAGAGTGTACGTTGAGCGCTCTAAAGCCCTATTCGGACGGGACTA
Source organism: Aspiorhynchus laticeps (assembly GCA_023376895.1). Taxonomy (NCBI): domain Eukaryota; kingdom Metazoa; phylum Chordata; class Actinopteri; order Cypriniformes; family Cyprinidae; genus Aspiorhynchus; species Aspiorhynchus laticeps. The sequence continues at coordinate 9,913,538 of CM041793.1, read as the reverse complement.
GTCTTCTAAACTTCGTTTGAGTTTCGATTCTTATCACCTGACGTCTGCGATTTTCATGTACCAATTCGGACGGGACTAACATCTCCGTTTTTAGTACAGAGGTGGGAGGTTCTGTTTTGTACATCTGGGCGTTGCAGAGATCACGCGTTCTGCTCTGTATACGTGCATTGCGTATAGTCATTTGGATTGATTATACCATATTATAACTACAGTTTTACTACAAATACCATGGTGAAGCTATATGGCTAGTATAGCAAAACCATGGTTAATGTGTGGTTACTTCAGTTCAACTATTTTTTTTTTTTTTATTATTATTATTTTTTCATTAATGTAGCATATGTATACATATTACATATGTAATTAAAACATTATGTAACTGAGTGAAGAAATGAACGTGAGTAATCTTAAGTCAAGTCAAGTCAAGTCACCTTTATTTATATAGCGCTTTTAACAATACAGATTGTGTCAAAGCACTTAACAGTATCAAGTTGGAGGATAGAGTGTCAGTAATGTATAATAATAGGATTAAACACTCAATTTTCAGTTAAAGGCATTTCATTATTGAATTCAAAGATGTCATTGTCTAGCTAAGTTTATAAATAATATCTATGAAATTAAATTGACGATAATCGCTAGAAATTAAGTGTCCCCAACTGAGCAAGCCAGAGGCGACAGCGGCAAGGAACCAAAACTCCCTCTGTGACAGAGTGGAGTAAAAAAATCTTTGGGAGAAACCAGGCTCAGTCGGGGGGCCAGTTCTCCTCTGGCCAGGATATTATTGTTTATTTATTGTTTTAATTAAAACTTTAAATGTATTATATTTCTATTTTAATATTGTTGCAATTTCTAACAATAATAGTATTATATAGTTAGGTATTTTATTACATTTTTAGTTATTTGTTTTATTTTTAGTTTTATTGTATTTTAAGTTGAGGTCTTCACTGGGATTATGTCCCCGGGGCTCATCCAGGGGTCCGGCCTCTGCCGACAATCTGGGCCGCAGTCATCATCTCCCGGCGCCAATCCACCATCTGATCCGGACACGGACTGAAAAACAGAATAAGATAGAAACAGACTAATATTAGCGTAGATGTCCATATTTTTACGATGTAACAAGTACATTGTGTGTTATGGGAAGTGTTCCCGGTTCCGGTTGATCTAATTAATGCAGCCTAACAATCCTTTAACGGATTTGAATAATAGAAGTGTATTAGTGTGTTATGTGTACGCCAGGTTAAAGAGATGGGTCTTTAATCTAGATTTAAACTGACAGAGTGTGTCTGCCTCCCGAACAGTGTTTGGTAGATTGTTCCAGAGTTTGGGCGCTAAATAGGAAAAAGATCTGCCGCCCGCAGTTGATTTTGATATTCTAGGTATTATCAAACGGCCAGAGTTTTGAGAACGCAGTGGACGTGAAGGACTATAATGCGATAAGAGCTCGCTCAAGTACTGAGGAGCTAAACCATTCAGGGCTTTATAAGTAATTAACAAGATTTTAAAATCTATACGTTGTTTAGTAGGGAGCCAGTGCAGTGTTGACAGAACCGGGCTAATGTGCTCATACTTCCTGGTTCTAGTAAGAACTCTAGCTGCTGCATTTTGAACCATCTGTAGTTTGTTTATTAAGCGTGCAGAACAGCCACCCAATAAAGCATTACAATAATCTAACCTTGAGGTCATAAACGCATGAATTAATATTTCTGCATTTGACATTGAGAGCATAGGTCTCAGTTTAGATATATTTTTAAGATGAAAAAATGCAGTTCTACAAATGCTAGAAACGTGGCTGTCAAAGGAGAGATTACTATTAAATAGCACACCTAGGTTCCTGACTGATGACGAAGAATTTACAGAGCAGCCATCAAGTATTAGACAGTGTTCTAGGTTATTACTTGTGGGGGTTTTAGGTCCGATAAGTAACACCTCTGTTTATTCAGAATTTAGCAGTAAGAAATTACTCGTCATCCAGTTTTTTATATCGACTATGCATTCCATAAGTTTCTCAATTTGGTGTGTTTCACCAGGCCGTGAAGAAATATAGAGCTGAGTATCATCAGCATAACAGTGAAAGCTAACCCCGTGTTTCCTAATGATATTTCCCAAGGGTAACATGTAAAGCGTGAAAAGTAACGGCCCTAGTACTGAGCCTTGAGGAACTCCATACTGCACTTGTGATCGATATGATACCTCTTCATTCACTGCTACGAATTGATGGCGGTCAGATAAATACGATTTGAACCATGCTAATGCACTTCCACTAATGCCAACAAAGTTTTCTAGTCTATTCAAAAGAATGTTGTGATCGATAGTGTCGAACGCAGCGCTAAGATCCAGTAGAACTAATAGAGAGATACAACCACGATCAGATGATAAGAGCAGGTCATTTGTAACTCTAATGAGAGCAGTCTCAGTACTATGATACGGTCTAAATCCTGACTGGAAATCCTCACAGATATCATTTTTCTCTAAGAAGGAATATAATTGTGAGGATACAACCTTTTCTAATATCTTTGACAGAAAAGGGAGATTCGAGATCGGTTTGTAATTAACTAGATCTTTTGGGTCAAGTTGTGGTTTTTTAATGAGAGGCTTAATAACAGCCAATTTAAAGTTTTTGGGGACATATCCTAATGACAATGACGAATTAATAATAGCCAAAAGAGGATCTATGACTTCTGGAAGCACCTCTTTTAGTAGTTTAGATGGAATAGGGTCTAACATACATGTTGTTGGTTTAGATGAATTAACAAGTTTATACAATTCTTCCTCTCCTATAGTAGAGAATGAGTGGAATTGTTCCTCAGGGGATCTATAATACACTATTTGATGTGATGATATAGCTGATGGCTGCATGGTTACAATTTGATCTCTAATAGTATCAATCTTGGAAGTAAAGTAGTTCATAAAATCATTACTGCTGTGATGTTGGGAAATGTCAACACCTGTTGATGCTTTATTTTTTGTTAATTTTGCCACTGTATTGAATAAATACCTGGGGTTATGTTTGTTTTGTTCTAAAAGAGACGAAAAGTAATCAGATCTAGCAGTTTTTAAAGCTTTTCTGTAGGATATGGTACTTTCCCGCCAAGCTAAACGAAATACCTCTAGTTTTGTTTTCCTCCAGCTGCGCTCCATTTTCCGGGCTGCTCTCTTTAGAGTGCGAGTGTGCTCATTATACCACGGTGTTGGACTCTTTTCCTTAATCTTCCTTAAGCGTAAAGGAGCAACTGTATCTAAAGTGCTGGAAAAGAGAGAGTCCATAGTCTCTGTTACATCATCAAGCTGTTCTGAGCTGTTGGATATGCTGAGGAATTGAGATAAATCAGGAAGATTACTTACAAAGCAGTCTTTTGTGGTAGAAGTGATGGTTCTACCATATTTATAAGAAGGAGTAGAATTTACAGCTTTAACTATATGGAGTTTACACAAGACTAGATAATGATCTGATATATCATCGCTTTGCTGCAGAATTTCAACATCACTAACATCAATTCCATGTGACAGTATTAAATCTAGAGTATGATTTCGAATATGAGTAGGTCCTGAAACGTGTTGTCTAACCCCAATAGAGTTCAGAATGTCTACGAATGCTGATCCTAATGCATCTTTTTCATTATCGACATGGATATTAAAATCACCCACAATTAGGACTCTATCTGCAGCCAGCACTAACTCTGATAGAAAATCAGCAAATTCTTTAATAAAGTCTGTATGGTGCCCTGGTGGCCTGTATACAGTAGCCAGTACAATTGTTACGGGGGATTTATCATTAATACTTTTTTCTCTAGATAATTTTATATGAAGCACCATTACTTCAAAGGAGTTATACTTAAAGCCTGTCTTCTGAGAAATACTGAGAATATTGTTATAAATTGTAGCAACACCTCCCCCTTTGCCTTTTGGACGCGGCTCATTTTTGTAACAGTAATCTTGGGGGGTGGACTCATTTAAAACAATGTATTCATCTGGTTTTAGCCATGTTTCTGTCAAACAGAGCAAATCTAGGTTATGATCATTAATCAAATCATTTACAAAAAGTGCTTTTGTAGAAAGGGACCTGATATTCAGTAAACCAAGTTTTATCAATTGTTTCTGTGTATTATAAACATTTTTTATTTGTTGAACATCAATTAAATGGTTACTCATAAATAGTTTTTGACGTTTTCTGTATTTTCTAATTCGGGGAACAGACACAGTCTCTATAGTGTGATATCTAGGTGAAGGAGTCTCTATGTGCTGAGAATTAACTGACTTCTGTGACGTGAGGCGGCTAGCAGACGGTCGGTTTAGCCAGTCTGTCTGCTTCCTGACCTGGGCTCCAGTTAGTCAAGTATGAACTCTAAGACTATGTGCTAAATTTCTAGAGAGAAGAGCGGCACCACCCCAGGAGGGATGAACACCATCTCTTTTCAACAGGTCAGGTCTGCCCCAAAAACTCGTCCAATTGTCTATAAAACCTATGTTGTTTTGCGGGCACCACTTAGACATCCAGCCATTTAAAGATGAGAGTCTGCTATGAATCTCATCACCCCGGTAAGCAGGGAGGGGGCCAGAGCATATTACAGTGTCTGACATCGTACTTGCAAGTTCACACACCTCTTTAACATTATTTTTAGTGATCTCCGACTGGCGAAGTCGAACATCATTAGCGCCGGCGTGGATAACAATCTTACTGAATTTACGTTTAGCATTAGCCAGCACTTTTAAATTTGCCAAGATGTCAGGCGCTCTGGCTCCGGGTAAACAATGGACTATGGTGGCTGGTGTCTCTATTTTCACGTTCCGTACAATAGAATCGCCAATAACTAGAGCACTTTCACCAGGTTTCTCAGTGGGTGCATCACTGAGTGGGGAGAACCTGTTTGATGTTCTGATCGGAACGGAAGAGCGGTGTTTTGACCCGCGGCTATGCTGCCTCACAGTCACCCAGTTGCCCTGATGCGGGGGCACTAATGCCGGAACCGAACCATGTACAGGAGTCCCTGAGCTAATCACATCCAAAGCAGCATCTACTGCCCTCACATTCTTACTGTCCTCAACTAAAGTTTGGATGCGTGTCTCTAGTTCTAAAACCTTCTCTGTCAGCCTAACTATTTCCCTGCATTTATCACATGTGAATCCCTCATCGCTGACAGAGAGAGATAAACTATACATGTGGCAGACTGTGCAAATAACAATAGCAGGAGAAGAAGCCATTACTCACCGTGATTGATGAATGATACCAACTTAACTTACCACTTACCACTCCACTTACCACTTACCACTGTTGTTTGATGAACTCGTGAAAAACGGAGCGAGAGAGAAGTGAAAACAGAGCGAGAAAAAAGAAAACAATAATAGGCGCGAATAGCAACGCGAATGGAACCGCGAGTAACAAGCTATCCGGCTAGCGAATGCTAACGCGCTGCACTCGCGGTTTTAAAAGCGAACGATCAGATTAGTTTGATAGATAATACCAGAAATATGGTGGGAATTAAGTTATATATTATCACTTTAAACAACAGAGTGAAAGTAAGGTAAAGATTCAATAAAAAAGCAGAGCTACAATCACAAACCGCACAGCAGCACAACAGACTGAAGCAATCGAACTGTGACTCAGACCTGTGACTCAATCTTAACTGACGCTGATATTATATTAGCCAGTCTTAACAGTTTACGTGATCTGGCTCTTGATTTTAGTATTGTTATTTTTTATTTCTTTTCCAGGAGGCAAACATATCAAAAATGCATGTGGTAAGAGCATCACCAAAACACACAAGGAAACGCGTTGTGAAAAAAATATTCACAGCAATCACAGACATTCGCATTCGGAATTTTTTCTCAGAGGATCACTGAGTTTGCAGAAAAACAGTAGGTAATTTGCTCTGGAATTATTACAGGGGTTGTGTGAGAAAAACACAGACGTGGCAGATTCGGATGGGATTAAAATCGCTAAATACGTCTGTGAAACACAAATTTCTCTAATGACCCGCTGTAAAACTAGTCCTGTCCGAATAGGGCTTAAGTCATTCAGACAGTCAGAGCAGCTCTTTGTGTGCTTTGGAGGCTGTTTTAAAGGACCAAGCTTATATAGATAGAAGAATAGAATTGTTTTATTTGTCACATACACGATTATATAGAGATTATATAACCAGCAGTGAAATGTATTCTCTGCATTTAACCCATCCTAAGTGAACACACACCCGGAGCAGTGGGCAGCCATGTTACAGCGCCCGAGTGCCTTGGAGCGCTCGTATTCGGTGCCTTGCTCAAGGACACCTCAGTCGTGGTATTGAAGGAGGAGAGTGTGCTGGTTATTCACTCCCTCACCAACAATCCCTGCCAGACCCAAGATTCGAACCCACAACCTTTGGATTACGAGTCCGACTCTCTAACCATTAGGCCACGACTTCCCTACCGACTTTGGTCAGTGGTGGCCATTAAAGTGTCTAAATTAAAGCATAACATAAGAATGTCTCAAATGCATACTAAAATATATTCTGCAATTCGAGATCACAATATAAGGCACAAGCTGATATGTATTTTTTATTTCTAATTTAATGCACAAGTAAATGTGAGCACAGTGCACTTTTACTAGAAAATGAAACATTTTGCATTCTGGCATCTAGTGCTTGCCTAGGGTCTCAAATTTAGGGGCAGCGCCAGAGAGATTTTGCTGAGGGGGTGCTAGATCAATACCAAGCTGGGCAATTAATAGTAAATATTACCAAAACAGGTTGTTATTATTATTATTTTTTAAATGAATAATAAAATCGCTATATATTCCCCTATGCATTCATAATCATTACTTTAGCTGGTGCTTTGCGGCAAGCTTTATGCGTGCGTTTGAGCGCGGAATAATACGCCTAAATGCCTATATTAAAGGGATAGTTCACTTTGAAATTAAAATGTGGTATCTATCAGCTTACCCCAAGGGCATCCAAGATTTAGGCGTCTTTTTTTCTTCAGTAGATCCAATTTTGATGTTTTTAGGTCAAACCGTTCTAGTCTGTCAGTCATATAATGGCAGGTATAGGTCACTGTCTCTATAAGAGGGAAAAAGAACATGCACAGATAAATTCAAATTAAAAAATTCCCCATCGTAACTACACATTGATGGCCTAAGACACGAAACGAGCGGTTTGTGTGAGAAAACGAACAGTATTTATATAGTTTTTTACCTCTTGTACACAACCATGTCCAAGTGAGCCGAGTGCGCACGCACATCCGGTGTGTGACGTGTGTGTGCACGCGCTCTGGCTCACGCTTGACGGAGAGTGTGTCTGAAGCGTGGTGCTGACGCAACTTCGTGGTATTTTCTTGTTGGAAGACGCGCACTGTCATCGCTCGTGTCATTTCTGAACTGTCTACTCTAGGATAATGATGACTTCTTTTAAGCAGACCCGCTTGCTGTCATGCATTGTATTTCTATACGAGCGCTCCATGTATCCGTTTCATCCACTCTGCATTAGACCCATCATGAGTACTAAGGCAGACAAAGGAGAAAAAATTCAGAGATTCAGTCATCTCCAGTGAAGACCTGGACAATGCTATTGCTAACCGCATTGAACTAGCATTTAAAGAACACCAAAGCACTTTGAATTCGGTTGTGAATTCGGCAGTGAGAGATGCGATGGACTCTGTGCTGATTCCAGCATTGCGCGAACTGCGTGAGGACATACAAGCGACCAATAAGTCTGTTAAAGAGCTATGAGAAGAGTTTGAGGCCATAGCTACCGAGACGAAGCAGACACGTGACCGCGTTGATTCTGTTCAGGCAGCGGCGTGTGAAGATAAGAGAACAGTCACGGACTTAAAGGATCAGCTGGAGCGACTCACCGAGAAGATGACAGATATGGAGGACAGGTCTAGGAGGAACAACGTTAGACTGGTGGGGCTCCCAGAAGGGATGGAGGGTCCAGATGCAGCTGGTTTCCTCAGAGCAAATCTTTCCAAGTGGATTCCTTCCTTGAGGGGCCGTGACATTGAGATTGATCAGGCGCATCGCGTGTATGACGGAGGGAGGGGCTCCGATCGGGCTCCGATCTTCTGTGTACTGAGATGGCATGACAGATCAGATATCCTGAAGGCCTATCCCGTGAAGTGCGCACAGAACAATGTCACACTGCTATTTTTTCCTGACTTTAGGCCGGCTACAGCGATCAGGAGAAAGGCATTTGGTCCGGTTTTGAAGAAGATGACAGCACTTGGTCTCCAGCCCTTCCTCATCTATCCAGTGGTAATTAAGCTACGGCACAAAGGGGAACAGAGAAGCTACGATTCCCCTCAGCTCCATGTCTCAGCAGAAGTCGTATGCTGCAGCTCTTGGCGGGGGTGGGGGGGGGGGGGGGGGGGGGGGAGCAGCGGCCGCTGTTTCTCCAGTTCGACGGGAGGGGCGGGACGCTTGCTAAACCTATTGTTTGCGTTTTCTTCTCTCCTACTAGAATATTGTCCTTATTTATCCGGTACAACGATCTCTTTGCTGGTAAGACTGACACTCCATTTTTCTTTTTTTGGAGGGGACTAGTGGAGAGTAGGTTTACTTAATAATAAAAAAAAATATATATTTTTTTTTTTTTTGGCTGTGTGAGCCTTTCGGGAGACATGTCTTGCGTTGGAGTGGATCGGTCACGACCTATCACTATTTTTTGTTGCTCAGTCAGACCTATGTTCTTGGTAATGTGCGGTCTGAGTTGTTCTTTGTTTATGGTTGTCGGTTGTTCACATTTTTATGTTGTTTTTGTTTTTTGCAGCAGACATTTATACTTTTATCTATTTTACCTTATTTCTAAAGGGATTTTTCATATAGGAGGTTTGGTATCTAAAATGCACATCAGTGTTTACGTGTTATTTACAGAATGGAAGTGCTTCTGTTTTTTGCTTTTTTTTGCATTTATTGAGTACAATCTTGGGATTATGAATATTCAATGCATACTCTAAATATTTTATCACTGAATGTGAATGGTTTAAATTCTGCTGTTAAAAGAACCCGTGTGTTAGAATATTTACACCGTAAATCTATCTCCTGTGCCCTAATTCAAGAGACACATTTAAAACAATCTGACGTGGCACGTTTCCAGAATAAGTATTACAAAGTAATAGCTTTTTCCTGTGCTCAAAATAAAACTAAGGGGGTGCTTATCCTTGTTAACATGAAGTTAAATTTAACGATTGAACACCTTGGTAGTGATGAGAAGGGTAGATTTGTTTTTATCCGATGCAAAATATATAATAATAGGTTAGCATTGGTCTCTATTTATGGTCCGAATGAGACAGACAGTGCATTCCTTACACAGATTTCCAAAACTTTACTTGAGGAGATTGATTGCCCTCTAGTGGTGGGTGGTGATTTTAATGCTGTCATAAATCCTGCTTTAGATAAATCTCAATCTGATACAACAGCCAATCCATCCTCTAAATTATTGAATAAATTTATCACTGAGCTCAACTTAATCGATTTACGGAGAATTCAGAATACTAAAGCTAAGGACTTCACTTTTTTTTCTAATAGACACAAGACTTTCTCTAGGATAGACTACATATTTCTCAGCCCATCTTTAATTTCATCTAATTCCTCTATATCTATATTACCAATTTTATTATCTGATCATTCTGCTATGTTGTGCAGTGTTCCACTTTCCGATGTTAAAGCCAAGTCCCCTAGATGGCGCTTTAACATATCATTATTAAGTAATCAGACTTTCATTACCTCTCTAAAAGAATATATTAAGGAATTTCTTGAAATTAATATGCCTTCTGATGTGGATCCTCAAATACTGTGGGAAACGACTAAGTGTGCTATACGAGGTTTCTGTATATCTTTCTCTTCTACTCTTGCCAAAGCGAAAACTCACCAGTTTACACAATTAGAAAATAAAATCCAATCATTACAAAACCTACAAAAACAACATTTTACTGAGCAACAGGCTACACAGCTGTCCTCTTTAAAAGAAGAATATGATTTACTTTCACACTCAAAGGCAGAATTTATTTTACATAGGACTAGACAAAAATATTATTTTGAATCAGAGAGACCTAGTCATTTATTCGCCCTTAGGTTGAAAGAATGCAAGTCTAAGGCATATATTAGCGCAATAAAATCATCAGATGATCAGGTCACCACGAACCCTGTGGCAATTAATGACATATTTAAAGGTTTTTACACAAATCTGTATAAAGCCGAAACAGATTTTGATGAACCAATTTGTAAGCAGTATTTAGATAAATTGGAACTGCCTCGGATCTCACAGATGGATAAAGAATCTTTGGAGGCCCCATTAAGTTTGGAGGAACTTCACGTCTCTCTAAAAATCCTTCAAAAGGGCAAATCGCCGGGTCTAGATGGTATCCCCCCTGAATTATATTTAGAAATTTGGGATTTGGTAGGGATGCTTATGCTTAACTCGTTTAATTTTGCAATTGAACATGGGGTATTTCATAGAGATAAAAAAACATCACTGATTTCAGTACTTCTTAAAAAAGGGAAAGATCCATTAGATTGTTCCAGCTACAGACTGATTTCACTTATCCCATGTGATCTAAAAATCTATGCTAAAGTTTTTGCTTCTCGTTTGGAGAAGGTAATTCACAGTCTGATCAAGGAGGACCAAACTGGTTTCATCAAGGGGCGCAATGCATCTGACAATATGCGTCGACTCCTTCATATTCTTGACTTTGCGGACTCCCACCCAACACCTTGTGCGGTCTTTTCACTTGATGCAGAAAAAGCCTTTGACAGGCTAGAGTGGAATTATATGTGGGCAGTTCTGCAATGTTTCGGCTTTGGTGAACACTTCGTTTCTATGATTAAGACATTATACCACTCACCTGCAGCATCAGTCATAACTGGTAATATTATTTCCCCCTCATTCCCTTTACAGCGGGGAACGAGGCAGGGGTGTCCACTTTCCTCCTTATTGTTTTGTCTATCTCTTGAACCCTTAGCACAAGCCATCAGGAAATCTGAAGTGTCGATTAAGATTCTATATTCAAAGATGGAAGAATCTTAAAGTCTCTCTCCAAGGAAGAATATCCACTGTTAAGATGAATTTGTTACCTCGATTTATTTATTTTTTCTCTATGCTACCACTTTCTCCCCCTCCAGGTTACTTCAAGGAGATCAACTCCATAATTTCTAAGTTTATCTGGAATGATAAATGCCCCAGAATTAAACTTACCACATTACAACATCCTAATAGCGCAGGAGGACTGGCTGTACCAAATTTTGAATTATATTATTGGTCGTTCCAGCTTAAGGCTCTTCATAATTGGGTTGATCCTCAATCTACAGTTTCATGGAGAGCGATTGAAGCTGACAAGGTTAAACCAAATAGACTTCAAGATATTTTATTTACTGGCACAGGAAAAAAAGGGGATAATTATAAATTTGGTCCAGGTTGTGGCTAACTCTATTAAAATCTGGAAAACTGTTGAACGTCGGATAGGTGGACCCTTCAAATTCTGTAACAGTACACCTTTATGGCACAATTTTAACTTTGTATGTGAAAATCGTCCATTTGTCCAACCCTCTTGGTCATCTTTAGGTGTAAACACGTGCGGTGATATATATGATAACCAGGGCCTCTGTTCATTTCAGGCATTGAGAGCCAAATTTTGTCTACCAGCATCCGCATATTTTGTCTTTCTTCAGTTACGTTCTGCTCTCAAAGCGTATGGCGTTCCTTGGTCTTCTTCCATTTCCTCTCATCCTATGCGGGACTGGATTGCACCATCTGCTGGTTGGCCATCTGTTTCCTTAATATATAATAAAATTATTGATTGTATTACAAAACCTCTTTCTATTAAAACTATTTGGAATAGGGAATTATCTGATCTTAATTTATCTGTCGACTGGGAGAGAGTGTGGTCCAATCTCAGCTTAACATCTAAAAATCTGGCTCATCATCTTATTCACTTCAAAGTCATTCATAGAGCATACATAACTCCTTACAAAAGATTTAAAATGAAACTGCAGTCAAATTTGAACTGCCATATATGTAATACTACATCAACGGGCACTTTTCTGCATATGTTTTGGGAATGTCCTGTCGTCATCAGTCTATGTACACATGTAAACCTGGTTTTGTCATCATTACTGCGAATTGATTGGTCTGTTAACCCAAGTTTGTGTCTTCTTAATGATGATTCTGGTCTCTGTATTAGTTCAATGCAAAAGAGAATGTTGTTTGCTGGTTTTACAGCTGTGCAGAAGACAATAATCCAGAACTGATTTACACCACACATGTGTAGAAAAACGTATTGGATCCGTAGCCTCCTGCAAATTGTCTCATGTGAATGTACAACGGCGCGAGTCGGTGGGGCCAGGCCATCGACCATTGAGGCTTGGCAGTGTTTTTTGTTGAATATACGTGATTATATAAAGGAGTGACTTTTGTGTTCTTGTTGTCCTTCCCTCTCCCCCTCCCTTTTGATTGAACCTTGAGATGTTGAGTATGTGTCTGCTGTTTTGTTTTGTTTTATTTTGGATATTATGTTGTGTTGTGTGTGAAAAAAAATAAAAAATTGTTGATAACTAATTGATGGATGTCTAAAATATAAAAGTAAGGAGAAACCTAAAACAGCCCTCGTCTGAATTATGATGTGAAAATTGGCCCAATCGAAGCCCTAGAGGCGTAGAAAAGTCGAGGCCCGTCTGAAATGCAGGGCTCTAGCGTTCCCCTCGGTAGAAATCACGTTTCCCCCTCGGGGGGCCCTCCCCATCTTCGGGCCCTTAGAATCGTCCTAACTCCCCCCCCCTTACGGCGCCCCTGCCCATACGCAACATGAAGTAACGTTTGATAGGGAACGTTCCGGTTACTGATGTAACCTTGGTTCCCTGAAATAAGGGAACGAGCGTTGCGTTATTTGCCATGCTATAAGCTGCACGCAAATCGATGGCTGTCGCTTCAGTCAAGTGATTCTGACGAATTGGTGCTCTGAGCCAACTTATACAGAGGTCGGCTACATCCATTCTGGCGGGCTAAAGCGCCACTGGTTTGTGCAGCTACACAAACGTTAACAAATCAGGCTTCAGTAACAGCATAAACAGAAGTAAACCCCATACGCAAAGCTCATTCCCTTATCTCAGGGAACCAAGGTTACGTCAGTAACCGGAGCGTTACTTATTTGAAAAAAGTAACTCAGATATTTTACTGTAAATTAAAAAAATGCATTACTTTACTAGTTACTTGAAAAAAGTAATCTGATTACGTAACTCAAGTTACCTGTATTGCATAACCCCCAACACTGGCCATGACATGCAAGAGATAAAGAGCTGAAGCGAAAGAGAAAACAACCTTCACTACTTCATTAGGAAACACGGGGTTAGCTTTCACTGTTATGCTGATGATACTCTGCTCTATATTTATTCACGCCCTGGTGAAACACACCAAATTGAGAAACTTATGGAATGCATAGTCAATATAAAAAACTATGCATTCCATAATTTTTTTTCTGAGCACATATACCCAAAGCGCGCACACGAAAAAGCCCATAAAACAAAGTCCGATAACTGAACTAAGTTATCTTTTGTGCTAATACTGTCAAAACACACAAGGTTTATTTATATATAGACTCCGTTGGTTATCTCTAAAATGAAAGTAAACAGCTGAGAGGAACAGATGCGTGCCTGTATATTTGATGGGTGCAGGTCTTAAAGGGACAGTACTAAACATGCAGGGGACTGTCATTAAAGGGATAGTTCACCCTAAAAAAAAAAACTGTCATTATTTACTCACTCACATGTTGTCCCAAACCTGTTTTAATTTCTTTCTTGAGCTGAACACAAAAGAAGATATTTTGGAGAATCTGGGTAACCAAACAGTTGCTGGTCCACATTGACTTTGATATTAGAAAAAAAAAAATACTATGGAAGTCACTGTGGACCAGCAACTGTTCGGTTTTCCACCTTCTTCAAAATAGCATTTATGTTTAGCAGAAGAATGAAACTCATTGAGGTTTATAACAACTTTTATGTGAGTAAATGATGGTATAAAAATAACACTATTTTTATTTTTGGGTGAATTATTCCTTTAATGTTAATAAAACACCAAAACAAAGAGAAAAAATCACTCACTACTCTTGACTGAAAAACTTTAATACAGTTGCTTTACTATGAATCAATCTATATAGTGTTTTATTTATAATGTGTATCTTTGTTCTCATTTTTTAATAACAAAGATAAAATAATGACAAAGATTTTTATCTTCACCCACTTTGGCCTAAATATCCATCATCCTTTTTTATATTTTGTTACCTTAAAAAGCTGTCTTTATAATAGGGAAATTATTTTGTCTGTACTGCTCAAACAACTTGCAAAATAGAAAAATCAACAAAGAACCGTGATAAAATCGTGATTTTTTTTTTTGCCATATCGCCCACCTCTAGCCGAGGGGGGCCAAACCCATCACCCAGCCCAATCTATCCACTCACCCCCCAAATAAAAAATATTTATAGCCCCAAAGAATTTAATGTGTACTAAATGCATGGTTTGCTATGTGTGATGAACAATTTGTCTTAAACTGATTGTTTGCTTTTGATGGGCTTCAGGTATGCAGAAACGCACAAAGTTTTTGCCATTATTCTGGTAGGTGTGTACAAGTCAGATGGGGGAGATGAGAATTAACGCGAGCGGTGAGTCTGAATAAAAATCACTCATAACATCAATGTGAGTGTGTGCAAAATGTACCTTCTTATTCTTATTTCTCTCAGGATATTTCAGCCGGCCATGGGAATGGGAAAAGATCAGAACAAACGTTAAGTATTTAATTCAGTTCGGATCTACAGACGACCCCTTCCTGCCCTGGAAAGAGCAACAGGAAGTGGCTGATGGACTAAAGCAGGGGTGGGGAACGTTGATCCTGGAGGGCCGGTGTCCCTACAGAGTTTAGCTCCAACCCTAATCAAACACACCTGAACCAGCTAATCAAGGTCTTCAGGATGCAGCTAGGTATTTCTTTCCCCAGTGTTTTTAAGGGTTGGAGGTAAACTCTGCAGGAGAGTGGCCCTCCAGGATCAACATTCCCCACCCCTGGACTAAAGACAGATTTACATAAATACTCAGACCGTGGACATTTCCAGAACACAGCCTTTCCAGAGCTCATCGACGCAATAAAAAAGCTCAAGACCAACAGCTAAATACAAAAAGTGACCCTTCATCCAGTGTGGTTTTAAAAAATACACACATTTTATTTCTTAGGGGCCAAATGAATCATGTATCTTACAAGAAGTGATGGCAGTGTATTATTGTGGCATATGTTGAAACTGTCCATTTTCAATAAAAGTATATCATGCAAATCCTCAAATACTCGAGTTTTCTTTACAGTAGTACACAGATATCCACACATCTGAAATAAAATGCCCTCGTAAACAGAGACAAAACAGTAATTAATACAAAACCAATGATGTACAAGTAATGGCACTTACAGCAGTCTTGTTTTCAAACACAAACAGCATCCAAAACCAACTAGCACATCTGTGCAAACATTGGTCTCAGTTCAAGTTATTACAATTATTACACAATTAAGTCCACAACATGAATGTTTTGTTGCTCACATATATAGATAAATTCCTATATTTAAAGGTAAAATGCAAATTCTGGTTCTAATCAGTTATAGTACTATGTAAAGCAGGGCTGGGCATCAGTCTTTCATCATTTGAGTTAGACTTTAGATTATAGTTGTTAAGTCGGTGTTACTGGATTGAGTAAAAATGAATGCTTTATTTCAGTCCACTATTAAAAAAATTAATGATTTTCCTTAACTTAATGAATTAGATAAACAGTCCCTTAACCAAATAATAGAAAGTGTATATTTCAATTAAATAAAATGTTTATTTTGACCCTTTACATCAGGGCTGGGCAACTTCGGTCCTGGAGGGCCGGTGTCCTGCAGAGTTTAGCTCCAACCCTAATCAAACACACCTGAAGAAGCTAATCAATGTCTTCAAGATCACTAGAAAGTTACAGGCAGGTGTGTTTGATTAGCTGTAATCTAAAGTCTAACTCAAATGATGAAAGCAGTCATTTACTTGTCCACATGTTGTTCTAAACACACATTACATACAAGAAGTTTAGCAGAATG
This sequence comes from Aspiorhynchus laticeps, assembly GCA_023376895.1. Taxonomy (NCBI): domain Eukaryota; kingdom Metazoa; phylum Chordata; class Actinopteri; order Cypriniformes; family Cyprinidae; genus Aspiorhynchus; species Aspiorhynchus laticeps. Next base: position 9,897,480 of record CM041793.1, on the reverse strand, counting down.
TTCACACTGTTCTTTATAGCAAAAAAAATCATTCTGTGTCCCGCAAAGCACATGTATTGTACTTTTATGTTACTTTTTTAAAGCTCTCCTAAATCTGTATGGAAAATGGCATTCTGGACATTCTGCATTGTTTTGTTTTTTTGTCCACAGGGTTTGGAACAACATATGACTGAGTAAATGACCATTTTACATTTTAGGTGAAAAATCAACAACTACGATAACAATTTCAGCCTGTTATCATAAAACTGCTGTCATAAGAATCATATTGTTTATTCTGTAAACCTGAGATTGGAAGTAAAGTGCACTTAAAGCCAAACCATCATGTTAACCTGCCAAACTGCTTACTCTGCTACAAGTTATTTTCAGAGATAAAATGCTATATCTTCAGAAAAGCAGTTATAACTTCACGTTTATCAGTAATGGCCTATCAGAAACATGTATTCAAGCAGTGAGTGTGATGGGAAAGAACACGGTCCTAACCCAGTTGAGCAGCTTTAGGAACTACACAGTCTACTTTTTCCTCCTTGCTTTAGAGTAACCTCTTCCAAACCAGCCGCCTTGAACAGCTGCAGCTTCACTCGGAGCCTGTGCGTCTTGTGAAGCGTCCTCCAGAGTAGAAGGTGGCGCTATCTCTTTACGAGTGTGACTCTTCTGCTCTTGTGAACTGAGTGGTTTAGCCAAGCTGAAGATGGGGTCTTGTGATCTGTTATTCATTAAAAAAAAATAAAAACATACAAGCAATATTAATAAAACCGACAGCTGCTTTGAATGAAAATATGTGACTTCACACAGCAATCAGGCTTAAGGCTGTTATATGAGGAATACAGAGTGCTGTAGACATATTTCTGTAGGCCAAAACCCAAGAAAACAAGCATTTCAGCACTTCCTGTTCTGCTGTCCTGAAGTCAGTGTGGCTGTATCAGTTATTCACAATGTAGCATGGTCTCTCTTACCGTACTGCTTAACTCTCTGGTATTGTTCATTTGGGAGTCTGTTGTTCGTGGTCAAAACTGACCGGGGGCCATAATCGTGTAATAATTTTGTTTATGTGAAATTAATATACTACATTTAATTTTAATAATGTTTTTTTTCTTTAATATTTAGCATTTTTAGTGTATTTCATGTAACTAATTAATATTGATTTCTAAATAATGGAATATTTTCTGTATAAAATGTATTTTCTATATAAAAGAATGATTAAATAAATAATTGTATATCATTTTTCAATTAATGCAGTATTTAAGTTAAAAATTAAGCAAAAGTATTTAAAATCCACTGAATTGAGGGAGATTTGTTCCACTTTGTGGAAGAAAAGTAAAGAAAATCATCTGTAATACCATGGTGTAGCCATTAGATGCCTGTATAGCCATATACTGTATATTCAGTGCTGTGTATTCCTTAGTTGCTGAGCAGTGTTTTCAGGCATAATTGCCCAAGTTGTGTCACTTCCTTCATTACTGTGCACTTTTTTCTGCATTGTGGCTGATTTGTAGATTGTACACACAAAAAATATCTGTCTTTTCGTATGTTTGCCTATTTCCCATTAATTTCCAAAGGCGTGAACAACAAGTGTGACAATATATATATTTTTTTTACGTCTATTTAGCTTTTTCAAATCAAGTCCACGATTCTTTTTTAGGGTCACATATCAACTGCCATAAAAGTCACCGAGTTTCGTACCATTCCGATAAAGTAGCGATTGTTAACATTTCCAAACATTTTTTTTTTTCGGTCAAAATTGACCGAACAACACCAGAGGGTTAATTAAAGGTGTATCACTAGGGATGCTCATTTCGGTTCATTTTCCTGACCGACAACCGCTGCTCATTAACCGAACATTAACCGTTAACTGATAAAATTAGAATAATAAATTAGTATTAAATAAAAATAGAATGGACAAGTATGTGTGATGATACATAAAAAATACAAACAAATATTTTATTTTAATGTGCAAACAGCAGCATACAGAGCAACAACAAAAACCGGATTCACACATCTTCAAATTATCATGCACCAGCAGCGCTTCTGAGAACCTGAATCTGAATAAAATAATATAAGTATAAAAAAAAAAAAAAATAAATAGGCCTACACTAAATATTCAGCCTAAAAATTAAATAATTATCTAATTAAGATGACAAAATTAAAACACAATGAATCCTATGCGCTTTGAAGAACGGTACCTGTCTTGTTCCTGTCAGACATAAAACTATATAGCAGGCCTACCTCAGTGTACTTTTTTTTTTTTTTTTTTTTTTTTTTTTTAAGTAACATGTGGACAGTACAGATAGACTGGGGTGCTGTCTTTTAACTGTTAGACCCGTGGCAAAAACACCATCACAAAAATCCCGTCAATTTGCGGTTCGGGACTTTTTATCCACTGGTCATATGTTTGTATTCACAGCGCATTTTTGCAGCATTGAGCAATATAGCCAATCACAGACATATCTGTTGATTTCAGTAACACAGTGGCCAATCAGAGGCGGTTAAGTTACAATCCTTTTACCACCCAAAATGCCGGTGTTCCGTTCAGTTCTGCTGACACGTTCTCAAACTCTCATTAAAACAAAGAAAGTGTAGAGATGATGTAAATAAGAGATTAACTGCACAGTGTAAAGGTTATTTTATTACTTTTTATGAACTACAGTAAGATGAGTGGCAGATTTCCAGTGATTATAAGGGGAGCACCCATTGCGCACTTTCTAGGCTATAATAATCCATTCAGAATTTGAATACATTCACTCACGGATTCACTCTCTGATAACCATTTATCCAATATTGCCACTTGACATTGTGTTGCGTATACTACATCAGTTAAGTAAGTGAAGGTGAAGCAGGTGCTTGCTCAGCGAAATATGTCTGTATAGCACGCGCCCGTGAGTAAACAAATAACTTCTATAGCATTATGTTTTCTTTTACCATGCAGCAAACATAAAAAACAAAGCAAAAAAAAAAGTGTAGAAAAAAAATCCTTTTAAACTGTTTACCTGATTAATCAGTTATTAATCAGTTAAAATTCTTACTGTCGGTTAACGGTTAAACGGTCAATATGAGCATCCCTATGTGTCACACTAGCGAAATTCAGTCATTTTAATAGGAATACATGTGATCAGGAATTCTGTACGAGGGTAGAAGTACAAAGATTTCACAACGAGTTTAAATTTGTCACGTGAATTTGCTGCGTTGACCAACAGAAAGAGACTTCTGTCTGAGTTCTGCTTCATATATCTACACTATTGGCAATGTAAGTTTTTGCCTGCTAATGTTACTGCACCTTAACAGTATATTAGACACGTGTATTGAATTTTAAGTGGGTCTTGCCTGTTGTAAACTGGAATTTCCAAACCCAGCTCCTCCATGAGAAGACCCATCACAGCATCACACTTCCCATGAATTTTCAGAGTGGCCAAGTTATCTTTCGGTGTCCACTAAAATAAATAAGGAAAACACACCAAGCTGTTAGATCATGTAAACTGAAAGCCACATTTCATTTTATAGAAAATAGAAGAATCAAGAGCAGTTTTACGAAGGGAAATATTACCTGTAGATTTACAATGTACAGCTTTGGTCTTTTGTTGGCTGGTCTGTTCATGCACCACAAGCACGAGTATTTCTTCAGCACCTGATGGACAAACACACAATACATGGTATCAGCTGCATTATTTAATACAAAACGTCATTTTGACAAATACTGCAATATGTAAAACTTTTAACTTCTCATTAGGGATGTGCGGGTCTAGTCGACTAGTCGACTAAACGGTACAGCTCCTATTAGTCGACACTGAAAACAATAGTCGACTACACGAGAGAAAAAATAAATGATTTTATCATTCAAATTACCATCATTTTAACGTTACATTTAAAACATTTTAAAGAACACTTAAAATAAAACTTTTGAAAAAGAATACATATCAAAATATTTAAATATTTTTAAAAGCGTATCTGGGCGGGAACTATAATTTTACCTCACCTGCGTTTTCTTTGTCAGTTGCGGCGAGCTCCACGCGAAAGACCAGCAAGGTGTGGGATTATTTTGAATTAGAAGGAAATGGAAACGTTTTTTGTAAACTGTGTAATGTCAAATTGGCTAACAATAACTTTACTGGAGCTATGCGTAATCATATTCAATACAGGCATGTGTTAGCTTGGAGGCTAGCCAAAGCCAAATGTCTATCATGTCACACTACAACCTGTCGCTGCGGTCCGCGATCCTATCCGCGCTGTCTATTCCTCTAAACGAAGACCCACTTCGGTGGTGCTGCGGGATTTCCAGGCTCTTTTCGAAACTGTCTGCTTGCTTGTAGTTATCTCTCTGTGTGCCTGTGACTTCAGTTCCTGCCGAGCGCGTTTAGCAGAATCGCCTCTAGTCCCGTCTTTCGCCAGATCACATTAACATGTTAAATTCACTGAACAAACGCGCACGGTCTGAGTAAGTAAAACAAGCTTTGTTTTGTTTTTAGACAATATAGCCAACATGAAGTACATTTTTAAAAGCCGTTTTAATGCTATTCCTTGATAAACTTTCCTATTGTTTTAAACTTTTATTTTAATATGTGTTGTAATATGTTGGCTAACGTTATATGAAAATGAAGAATTCTGTCAGTCTATTGATTGATTTTCAATTTCTGCATTGCTCCAGGCGATCTGAATAAATAAGCTATGCACTGGTTTATGAAGAGTGTATGCTCTTCCTTTTTTCTGTTTAACGTCCGCCTAAAATTAATTGATGATAACGCGAGGCAAGCATACGGCATAATCGTGACCTATTTTTAGCAGAATTCATTGAGGGATTTGACAGTGTGATTCAAAGATTAAGTATTTCAACTGTTTGCTGTTATATAGACACGCGCACAGTTTTGTTTTGTTTTTTTGCCGTTTTTGGGGGGTTTCTAGCTTTTAGACTAGTCGACTAGTCGGATACAAAACTTCCGTTTAAACGACAGTCAAATTAGTCGTAGCGCACATCCCTACTTCTCATATTGCTGCTGCTTGCATAAAAGCTTAAATAACATCAGAAAAAAAAAATATCAAGCAATGCCTCCAAACAATGTCATGTTTTATCCATGTGTGGTACCAGCAGCCTAAGATTCAAGCCACGCCCCTCTGGATTACATCATTTAAAGGGACAGTTCATCCAAAAATGAAAATTCTGTCATCATTTACTCATCCTCTTGTTGTTCCAAACCTGTATGACCTACTGTGGAACATAATATATTGGAACATTACATATTTTGAACATATATTTTGAAGATATTTTGCCATTTAAATAGTATCAGTTCCCATTGACTTCCATGAAATGGCCACAAATACTCAGTCAACTGGAACCAAAACTATTTGGTTACCAACATTCTTCAAAATATCTTCTTTTGTGTTCATCAGAAGAAAGTCGGTCATCCAGGTTTGGAACGACATGAGGGTGAGTAAATTATAACAGAAATTTAACCTGCACCAGTCATATCCTCACCTTCAAGCTGGAGCCCAAACAGAGGATGACGTCAGCCTGCTGTGCAGCCTCAGCTGCCCCCTTCCAGTTGAGCGGCTGTTCCAGAGTGCCACGTTCACCGAAATGCACTATGGTGTCTCTGAGCTCTGCTCTGCAGTGAGGACACATGCGGCCCGTCCCGTGTCTGTGCAGAGCCGTACGCTCCGTCACGTCAAACAGCCGGATAAACTCCTGTGCCGGAGAGCAGGAATCACATACCTGTGTGACAGATGGGACGGCAGAAGAGAAGATAAAAAAAATTGATATTAGTTTTTACAGATTTTGAATTACGTTTTTTCTAAACTCTGAAACTGGAAGGAAAAACCAGTCTTGCACAGACCTCAACATGGATTTTGAGATCTAGCATTTAAGACAAGTGAATCCAGACATTTTCACTTTAAATATTATGTTAAATATTCACAGACCTCAATGAACATGTTTCCGTGGAGTTCAGAGAGAGCGTGTCTGGGCAAACCACTGCGCAGGTGAAGACCATCACAGTTCTGTGAGACCACATGCTGAACCTGCAAAACAAGCAAAAGCTGTTATTCTATTTGTATAGCGCTTTTCACAATACACAGTTTCAACGCAGCTTTACAGAAAATCATAATGTTTATAATATCTTAATGCTTTATAGTTGCATTTAGCTATAATATATTGTAGCTCAGTGATAATAATGTTTATCATCACAAAATGTAACTATCAAGCAGTAGAGATTTGCTATATATGATATATCACCCTCCATGAGTATACTGTATGTGTGCAGACAAAGTTTGACAAACTTTATATGAAGAGCTGGGTGATAATATAGTTACATTTTGTGATAAAATAAAAAAAATCAGGCAGCTGCTATTTAGTATCTATTGTTTTACATGAGTGCAATGTATGTATCCAGATAAAGTTGGATGTTATTATACTCTGCTGTTCAGAAGTTTGGGATCAGTAAGATTTTAATGGAGTCTCTTATGCTCATCAAGGCTGTATTTATTTGATCAAAAATACAGAAAAACAGTAATATTGTGAAATAGTATTGCAATTCCTAATATTGGTTTCCTATTTTAATATACTTTAAAATACAATTTATTTCTGTGAAGCAAATCTGAATTTTCAGCATCATTCCTCCAGTCTTCAGTGTCACGATCCTTCAGAAATCAGTCTAATATGCTGATTTATTATCAGTGTTGAAACTGTTGTGCTGCTTAATATTTTTTTGGAAACTGTGATACTGTTCTTTGATGAATAAAAGTTAAAAAGAACAGCATTTATTCAAATTAGACATCTTTTCTTAACAATGTAAGTCTTTACTATCACTTTTTATCCATTTTACACATCCTTGATGAATAAAAGTATTAATTTCTTTGAAAAAAAAATTCTGACCCCAGACTTTTGAATAGTAGTGTATATTGTAACACAAAAATTATATTTTGAATAAACGCTGCTCTTTTTAACTTTCTATTTATCAAAGAATCCTGAAAAAAGTATCACAGGTCCCAAAAAATATTAAGCAGTACAACTGTTTCCAACATTGATTATAAATCAGCATATTACAATGATTTCTGAAGAATCGTGTGACACTGAAGACTGGAGTAATGATGCTGAAAAATCAGCTTAGCTTCACAGGAATAAATTATATTTTAAAGTATATTAAATTAGAAAGCTGCTATTTAAAATTGCAATAATATTTAAAAAAAAAATGTTTGCTGGTAAAGTAAATAAACAAACAAAAACAAACAAACAGATAGACAAATAAATAGATAGCTCATGACCTGAATAGCTCTGCTCCCAACTTCTATGAGATATAAGAATACGTATCTTTTATTGTATCATCGGATCAAACAGCAAAACAGTACTATATATCCATTTTTTTATATCACAGGGTGATAATGTAGTTTGTTTTTCACCGATATAACAATCAAGCAATTGAGATTTGCAATGTAGTACAAACTGCTTAATGTGTGTGTGCTGTATCTGGGTTTCTGATCATTCACAGAAACATTTCACCACCCACCATCTTCACTTTGTGTAGCATCCAGATGCACATGTGTGTGAGAGTGGGCTCAGCTCGACTCAGATCTGATGCACTGATGGATACAAAGACAGACAGAATTGAAAAAAAAAAAAAAAACACTAGGCAGGACTAAATCTTAAACTCTAAATCCATATTTTAGATAGGAAACACTGTAATAGTGGATCTCTCACCTCACAGATCGGCCCTTCTGCAGCTGAGTCCACACACCATTGGGCCCCCGATAGTCTGGGATGGAGGCGGCCTGATGAGAAAACACACACTTGCACAATTAACCTACAGAATTAACACAGCACCAACACAGAGATGGACAACATATCTAATATTTACAACGCATTCAATATTATTTTGTTGGTAATACTAAAATGAGCAGAAGTCAATATTTCAATGGCTTTAATGCACTTTATCTAGCCATTATGTTTATGAGAAAGACGTACAGTACTGATTCCTGCTCCGGTGTAGATGATCACATGCTTGGCCTGCTGCACCGCCTCTGCAAGCTGCTTCACTTTAGTCTTCAGGTTCTCAGCATCATCAAAGAGCTGCAACCATCACAATGACATTTACACGATCAGTGAAAAAGTGAAATATGCAAAAAGCAGTTCTGAAAAATCAGTCTAATACACAGTATTCATCAAACAGAAAGTGAACTGCATTGGTGGAGATTCTGATAAAGCCAGGATTTGAGGAGCCTTTGGATTCAATCATAAATGCAATCGTTAATTGCAAAAATAATACAAAGTATAATTTGTTTGACAATAAATCGCCAGATTTATCATTTATCACCAGTGTTGGGGTAATGCATTACAAGTAACCCGAGTTACGTAATCAGATTACTTTTTTAAATTAATAAGAAAATATCTGAGTTACTTTTTCAACTAAGTAACGCAAGTTACTTTGTTTTCCTATTTATTCACTGACACCTTTCCTATCCCCGTGTTGAGAGAAATTGGGAGTAAGTGCCGAGGCAGAGGCATTTTCTTCAGCCTGAGGCTTATTAATTTCACTCTTGGTGTAGAAGGGCCTATACAGTTGTCAAAAATATAACTTTTGGGTTTTCTGTTATTAAAAATAAATAAGCGAGCCCAGCCCAGGTCACAAAAAGTAACATTACTTTTTGTGACAATGCATAATGCATTTCCATAAAAAGTAACTAAGTGACAATTATTTACTTTCTTTATGGAATAATGCAATATTGTAATGCATTACTTTTAAAAGTAACTTTCTCCAACACCGTTTATCACTGGATGTAGAGCGTCTGGGAATGTATTCATACTACACCTGAATGAAGCACAGCATTTATTAACGGATCAAAAGTTTGCAGGTCAAACGGATCATGCAGGTTTTGTGTAAATCTAAGTAAATTTAAGACCAAGTAAAGAAAAATAAAGGAATAAATTGAAGGAAACAATACGTCAGTATGTTATCTAAACGTAAATGTTAAGGGAGCACACAATAAGTTGTATTAGCAACATTTAAAAGTTGGAAAAAATGAATTCATTTTCCATAAATGGATAAATAGAAGAGAGATAGCCACTAGTTAATAGTGAGAATTGGTCCCTATGCTAACGTGTTACCAATAGACAGACAGACAGATAGGTAGGTAGACAGATAGCTTAAGACTTGCATAGCTCTGCTCCCAATCACTAGAATGCGGAGGTAACTTCTACTGTACCTACTGATCACACAGCAAAAAAGGTGATGTTCTTTATAAGTATTTTTGTCTTGTTTTCCAGTGCAAATGTCCAAAGATTCAAGATACACTTAATTGAAAAACCAATATAATCATATATCAAAAAAGCCTCTAACACTAGCTTTCTCTATTCTATCTATTTCTTCCCTCAGGCAATCCATCCCATGAACACCTGACAATAATTGTGGAACACACACTATTTATACACTTATTTATCTAACACACATACTTAGTCTACATTTCAATTTGCACATAATATACCTGTTCATACAACTGTTAATTTATATAATTTTAATCCTTATTTACTTGTTCTATTTTTTTATTTATTTTTATTATCTGTGTTTTTTGTTCCGTCACTGTCATTCTGTTGTGCTGTGGTAGCTTCCGTCACGAAAACTAATTCCTTGTATGTGTAAACATGCCTGCAATAAAGCTCATTCTGATTCTATTTGTTTTCTTTTAATATATTATATATATAAAAAATAATAATAAAAAAAACCCATGCTGCGTGTACTGCGTTAGGCTAAATGAGACTTGTCATAGCACTTGCATATCGTTTAGAGCTGTCGCGATTCGTCGATTTTAGTCGACTAGTCGATTTTGAAAAATGGAGGACTTCATTTTGCTCGCGTTGACTAACTGCGAAATACCGTGCCGAATTTCAGGAAGAGAATACATAAAACACATTATTAGACTATTTTCCAAGGCTGCATGACATTAAACCCATTTAAAATCATAATTAAGCATAATTGTGAATTCACAAACGCTGTAATTTAATTAAATAATTATATGCCATGCAGTTCTAACACAGTATATGAGCTTTAATTATTTACATGCGTGTAGGTTAAGTACGTGCGTCTCACAGCGGCTCCGTTCACAGTAGTTCCACAGAAACTGTTATCATTTACATGTCTGGAGCGTCTCAAACTCCATCTCTGCATGTTATTGTGAGTTTGGGTTTATTATAACGTTCATCTGGGAACGCAACGTGCGCCATTTCATCAGATTTGTAAGGTAAATCATTTATAAACCTGTGCAAACACAGGAGAATATATCGCGATTTCAAAATAAAAGCTCAAACCCTCACTCTGAGTTTACACGTTTTGATGTCCACATATTCATTTAATTACAGTGGCTATAGCATTTCTGTCCTAAAGAAATGGCCAAATATTAAAGATTAAGTGGACATTTTAATTAAATGGTTCTTGGTCAATATTAAACAAGAATTAGATCGTGCAGTAATGTGTAAAAATAATAATCAGGCCGTCGGCGCCCCTGCAGGCCTTTGTTGTTATGCGTTATCTACATTAACTCTATCATCATTCTATGAAATCCGTTTAATTTCCAAATTCAGTTTTTTCCATTTTCATTTTTCTATACTCTGTTTTAATGGTTAAATTAAATTGTATTAGGCTTGCTGCGATAGACGGTGTTGGCGGTGATACCGGTGTTAAGCCGCAACACCGTTTACGTCACTTGCACCGTCCCTCACCGTCATTTAGATTTTTTTTATAGTAATAAAAATCATTTAGTTCAGTTAGAGGACACTACAATTAAAACTGAACGCAGCTGTTCAATGCAGCGCACCGAATGAACGACAGTCGCGCATCACAGATCAGATTTAATTTATCACACGTGAGGAGAGTGAGTCAGCTGAAGAGTGAGGTAAGACAGACAAGACGATGGCAGAAGAGTTTCAAAATGAAATGTAAAAGTTACATACATATTTTTTTAAAAATATGTTGGATTTTGAAAAGGCTTTTGACTTCTGCCTTTAATCTAAGTCAGTGGTTCTCAACGGTTTTTTCCACCGGGCCGCACTATGGTCCAAGTGCAAGTGCAAGTATCACGGGCCGCACGCATGTCATTTACATATTACGTCATCAATACAAACCAACCAGATTTATAATATTATTTATAGCCTAAATATTATGACATCTAAACGATTACATTTATTGAAATAAATAAGTAAATAAATAAATAAATAAATAATTCTACTCGCCTAATAAAACACCTGACGCTGTCGGGAGCTGACCAATTTTGTGAAATTCTGCTCGAAAGGAGTAACAGCATGAAGTTGTGATTGTAATTTTCAGTCTGTGAGACGCTGCAGAAAGCTGCACACTTTCACTGCAGAAAGTGTGCGTTCACAAATGTAGCCTATGTTGATCCAAATATGAAAAGCATTTTCGAGTTTAATAATCTGAGGTTCTCTCCAGAGATGTTTTGTCACATGTCTGTAATAAGGATGATTGCTGCGTAGTAGTATGGGTGTTTCTTTTTACCTGAACATCAAGTGAGTGGCGGGGCAAACCGAGAGTCCAGCACTCTCTTCTCTGCGCCTATTCTTGTTTGAATGCGTTCCTTCGCTGGCGTTTCCACATTTCGTTTTCTCCCTTAACAAATTTGTTCATTCTGCTGCTCAGTTTTACAGAACTAATGGCTGCTGATGACTATTTGAATTGAATTCTGCCAAAGTGCGCGCTTGTAAGTGTTCGTTAAATGCGTAACATTAATTACGTGAGTACATGGATCTGCTCATGTCTGAAAATAATATATGAAAAACTAAATTATTTTACATAACATTATAGCTTATATTTGTTTAGTAAATTTTTTAATGTAAAAACTAAAATGAACTGTAAAACTGAAAGTTATTTTTTAATTGTGTTCAGCACATAGACTGTAACATTCAGCATTGTGGGCCGCATCTGGATTCGTGACGATTCGTTAGAACCACCTGATCTAAGGTGATAATGGACGTTTTTTAAAACATTCGTTTCTCATTTATTTGGTTCCACAGTATGCTGATTTTTATTTTATTTAAACTGTGCATATTTCCCCCCATTATTTTACATAAAGGCGTATGCCGTCCGTGCCTCCAAACTTTCTTATTCGTTTTGCTAATAAATGTTCTACGTTTCATAATTATCTGTTCCTCATTCCTTACTGATTTTTAGTTTTGTATACCTATTTAAACTTTATAAGTTATTTGTTATTTTATATTAGGCATATAGCATGGTGTATTTTTATTCGTTTTGTTAATAAAAGTTCTTTGTTCTACGTTGTATTTTGTTGTTGCTTGAATTCAAGCAATTGATGCCCAACTGCAGCTAATTTAAAAGTGAAAGTAAAACGCGCACGGAGCTTTTATAAGCTATTTAAGCAAAGGAAAGTGAGGAAAAGTGGGAAAACTCAAACGAACTAAAAACAAACAACTGCTTGACGCCGAATTGCCATATATTTAAAAGTGAAAGTAACAGGTGCATGGCGCTTACAGGCTATTTAAAACCGAAGGAAAGCTAGGAAAAGAGGGAAAACTCAAACGACCCCCCCCCCCACCACCACCACGGTAATACCGGTATTATCGGTGTTGTCACACGTCGATTAACCGCTGGGAAAATTTCCTCACCGTCACAACCCTAAATTGTATTAATCAAAAAGCCTGTCTAATTAATTGAGTTTTACAGTTTTATCTTTACCAACTTCTTATTTTCTGGATTCCATTTTAATGGTTCCATTAATTTTTCTTTTTCTTTTTTTTTCTTTCAGAAATACTGCACATTTACATTTTTCACCTAAATAAATTCTGGTAAATATTATTTCTGATAAATACTCCTTTATTTAAAATACTGATTATAATTGTATTATTAGACTAGAACACGTGGATATGTTGTCTTTCTTACACTATAATACTGAACTGATTTCAGTGATCTGGACTGAGAGATGGACACTTGCTTCTTGCACTCTGTTACACTTTACTTTTGCTTTAAAAAAGGATTTCATCGAAATTTGGATTTAATTTGTTTTAATAAAATATTCTTAAGTAAAATTGTTGTTGTTTTTTTTGCGGGAAATTAATCGTTTAATCGATAAATTAGTCGGTAGATTAATCGAAATAAAAATAGTCGTTAGTGGCAGCCCTAATATCGTTGCTCTTTTGTTGATTTTGACTGTTTCCATTGTCCTCATTTGTAAGTCGCTTTGGATAAGAGCATCTGCTAAATAACTAAAATGTCAATATTTGTTCTTGTTTTAAGCGTAACCTTACTTCATTTAGTTAATTTTCTCAGAAACCAGACTTAATTTCTTCATTTTGCATCTCAAGTAAATGTATCTTGATTTAATGATGCTTGGATATTTGTACTGGAAAACAAAAACAATGAGGAATTATTTTTCAGTCCCATTCCTTCACTTTATCAATTTAAGACTTTCTGTTCTGATTTAAGACCTTTTTAAGGCCTTAAATTGTGTAAGGGTGAATCAAGACATCAAAGAGCTTTATAAGACCTGCAGAAACCCTGTAAATGATCAGTGGCTCGATGTCTACCTCCTCTTGTTTCCTCTTCAGCAGGAATCTGCGGCTCTGTCGTCGGCTCAGCTCCTGCACAGTGTCCTGATGTGTCTGCAGCAGCCCTCGCTCCTCCTGCGTCCACTCACCCTCAGCCTTCTGGAGGATCTTAGAGATCTGTAACACAGAAGATCAGACACACACTTCAATCTCCAACCAAGACAGACTCAGCTGTACAGTTTCTTTCAACTGGGCAAACCACAGGTAAGTTACAGTAACTGTGACTACTAACGTTACAAGTCATAACTAACACTGGATCTCCTTCAAACACACTTCAGAATCCTTCTATGATTTATTCATTTCGTTGATTAGACGTTGAAAGTGGCACAAAACCACCGGTTTTAATACAATAACAATACTAGCAACGACATTTTGACACAAACTATGGTTACCATGAAAATCTACCGTAGGGGTTTTAACTGAAGATTAGCTCGTCTCACCGGCTGTACCGCTTTGTGTTTCGCGTCGTTACAGTTTCTGCTCAAGTGAATTTATTATAATGACGTTATGTGTTAGTAATATAATGCCTCGTGCTCATACCGTCTTCACTGTCTGTCGTTGTTTCTCTCGCTGGATTATTTTGGCCTTTTCTTGCTGTTTTCTTTCTGCTCGCGCAGAGGAGCCGATGTTTGTGTTCACGTCCATGCTGGATCTCACCAATGACATCCATTTCCCGCTGACGCAGATATCGCGGCACAAAACGAGATTTGCACGAAACAAATGAAAAGTGGAGCCATACGGCTTATTCGAGATGTGAACCAAAGCCACCAAAAGGCAAGCCTACGACCATTAGCCGGAAAAGCGTAACGGCTAAAGCTATCGCTTCCGGTCTGGTCAATAGAGTGGGGGAACTATGACGTCACTCTGTAGGCGGATCGGCTGTAAGCATGAAACTGGTTCCTCGACAAAAAGACAATAGGATTTTTCCATAGGCTTTTGGATTATCGCAAAAAAAAAAAGCTCTGTGTTCAATCATAGTTCATGAAACTTACACGTTTTGTCCAACAAGATAATCTTCACAAAAAAAAATAAAAATAAATAACTTTGACGAATTTTGAAGCCTAAATAAAAGCGCCAGAACTGAAAAGCTAAACTTGTGCTGTGTCCAAATTCGCCTACTTATACTATGCCCTAAAAGTATGTACTCTTTTTGTGAAGAAAAAGTACATACTTTTGATTATGTAGCAGAATAGTAGGCAAGTTTTGGGACATACTACTTCATCATAGCTGCTTCTTTTTAACGGACGCTCTGTTGCTTAGTTACGAGCATCCTGTAACTGTTCAAACTGTCCTGTCAATCATCTTATCACAGTTAACATCATCCACATTTCGTTTAATTTGATTTCCTACCATATTGGAGAGAAATAAAGAAGCACATCTCGGGTCTTTCATGCCGAGAACTCTGCTCATGTGTTGCATAATGATTCATTTCAAAGTTAATGACCAAACGTATCATTATAAAAGTTCACAGTGTTGCTGCAGATGAAATATAACGTGGATAACATTAAATAAATATTTTTTAATCAGGTTAGACATTGATTATTTAACACTCAAATCCCTTTCTCTACCTGTCTGTTGGTCGCGCATATCCGCCATGTTTGTAGTTTTTAAACACTTTTTATGCGTGTTTGTAGTTCTAATCGAATCCTCGTCCACCGCGCAATGTGTTGTGGGCAATATTAGCCGTTGGAGTGTGCATCGATCTGCACTTCGAATTCTAACCAGAAGTAGTAGACCATCCGGGAATCTTTGGCATACTTTTTTAAACATACTATGATTTGGGACATACTAATTCTATTTTCGAATACTATTTAGGACGGATAGTATGTGAATTGGGACGCAGCATTAGGCTATAAACGAACTTCACCACCACCACGCTCCCGACAACTTTCTCAAACTTATTTTTAACTGTTCAGTGAAAAGTATTTACTCTATATATGAATTTTAATCCACGCTACATGAACCGTTTCATATAAACTGGAATAAATACAAAACTAGAGCCAAACTAAAACTGAAATGTGAATAAATGAAATAATCTTAACTAAAGGACATTTAAAACCACGTATTTCTGTACATTTCGAAATAAGGTGCATTAAAAGTCAATAAATCCTTGATTAATATGAATTAAAAATGTATCGCCGCATATTTAATCTTTTAAATAACAGCAGAGTGAGCGATATGTTAAGATTAAACTTATTTTAGTGAACAAAGTACCACATTTCAGCTCTCATTTTGTTAGGATTGGTACAAAAATGTTATTTTATCCTTGCTTCTAGGAAATCCTCAATCTGCTTTCTAAAAGCTTCATGTGGCCGTAAACATTTAATTTTAAGCACTATGCATCATTAAAATTTCACTTTCACCAAGTAAAGCTGGCAAATGTGGTGTTTACATGTAATATATTTTGTTTACATGTAATATAATTACATGTAATAGATTGTGGCGACGTTGAGGAAGATGGCGGCGCGTTCAAACGCAGCGGCTGCTCCAGGTCCCAAAGACGGTGCTTTTATGTCTTTTAATGTCGTCTGTTCGTCTCCAAATAGTGTAAATTTACCGCTAACTCATAAGGAAAAACACATATATGATCGCCGAAGCCTTTTGGACATCGGCAACGCGTACAAACACCAACTCTCGCAGGCGGCTACTGAGAAGCTACGAGGCCTTTGTTTACTGCTGGAGCCGGACCTCGAGACCGCGGCCTCGCCTACTGACGCTACCCGCACAAGGCAGCGTCGCAAGCGGTGTGAGAGAGGACGGAAGCGCGGTAAACGCGGAGGTATACGAGCCAGGCTAAGGGCTAATCCCACAAGACCGGCTCTTCCAACACTCATGCTCTCAAACGTTCGCTCTCTGGAAAACAAACTGGACTTAATTCAACTTACTCGGTCTACACAGCATGAGGCAAGGGATTGCTGTGTGTTTGTTTTCACCGAAACATGGCTAAACAACAACATCCCGGACTCCGCCATTCAGTTACACGGATTAAACTGCTACCGAGCAGACAGGGACTCATCACTGTCTGGTAAGACCCGCGGGGGTGGCTTGTGTGTTTATATCAACAGAGAATGGTGTAACAATGCTGCAGTATTATCAAAACACTGTTCATCGCTGGTGGAGTTTATGTTTGTGAAGTGCCGACCGTTCTATCTGCCGCGGGAGTTCACGGCCATTGTTATTGTCGCGGTCTACATACCACCGTGTGCAAACGCTAAGGACGCGCTTCGTGAACTGTACAGCGCCATCAGCGAACAACAAACAAATAACCCCGACGGCTTTTTCATCATAGCCGGTGACTTTAACCACGCAAACTTAAAGACAGTTTTGCCAAAGTTCTACCAACATGTGAGCTTTGCGACAAGAGGAAATAATACGCTGGACGTTGTTTACACAACCGTAAAGAACGCGTACAAGGCTGTACCCCGCCCCCACCTCGGGTACTCGGATCACATCTCTTTTATGCTAATCCCAGCATACAGACCACTTCTCAAACTTGCCAAACCGGTTCAAAAACTCATCACAATTTGGCCAAATGATGCTACCTCAACACTACAGGACTGCTTTCAGTGCACAGACTGGAACATGTTTAAAGAGGCAGCCACCTACAACAACCACACAGACCTGCATGAGTACACTGAAACTGTGACTGCTTACATCAAAAAGTGCATGGATGATGTGACAGTCACCAAGACCATCACCACACGTGCAAACCAGAAACCATGGATGACAGCAGAGGTTCGGGGGCTGCTAAAGACCAGAGATGAAGCATTCAGATCAGGAGATAAAGCAGCCCTCAAAACAGCAAGAGCCAATCTGTCCTGTGGCATCAAAAATGCAAAACGGTCACATGCTCAAAAAATCAACAATCACTTCACAGACAGCAGAGACACACGGAGCCTGTGGCAAGCCATTCAGACCATCACTGACTACAAGCCCCCGCCACAGGCCTGTGATGAGGACACATCCCTCCCCGATGCACTCAACCACTTTTATTCACGGTTTGAAATGCAGAATGACACACCTGCACAAAAACTGCCCACACCTCCCAACGACCGGGCGCTTTGTCTGTCTCCAGCCGACGTAAGGAAGACCCTATCTAGGATTAACCCACGCAAGGCTGCGGGTCCTGACAACATACCTGGCCGTGTACTGAAAGACTGTGCTGCACAGCTGACGGATGTCCTAACAGATATCTTCAACACCTCGCTGAGCCAGGCAGTCGTCCCCACATGTCTCAAATCCACAACAATCATACCGGTACCAAAGAAATCACCTGTGTCCTGTCTAAATGACTACCGTCCCATAGCACTGACTCCAATCATGATGAAGTGCTTTGAGAGGTTAGTCATGCACAACATCAAAAACTGCCTCCCCAACACATTTGACCCGCTGCAGTTTGCATACCGTCCAAACCGCTCTACGGACGATGCAATCTCCTCCACCCTCCACCTGGCTCTTACCCACCTAGAAAATAAAGACTCCTACGTTAGAATGCTGTTCATCGACTTCAGCTCAGCATTTAACACAATTATCCCACAACAGCTCATAAATAAACTAAACCTGCTGGGCCTTAACAATTCCCTTTGCAATTGGATCCTGGACTTTCTAACCGGAAGACCTCAGTCAGTCCGTGTCGGCCACAACACCTCGAGCACTACCACACTGAGCACAGGTGCCCCACAAGGCTGTGTGCTCAGCCCGCTGCTCTTCACGCTGCTGACCCACGACTGCACTGCCAAGTTCAGCTCCAACCACATCATCAAGTTTGCTGATGACACAACAGTGGTAGGTCTCATCAGCAACAACGATGAAACGCACTACAGAGAGGAAGTGGCACAGCTTGCTGAGTGGTGTGGCGTTAACAATCTGTCCCTCAATGTGGAGAAGACAAAGGAGGTTGTGATGGACTTCAGGAGAAACTCCGTTGACCACCCCCCACTGACCATCGACAGTTCGACTGTGGAGAGAGTCAGCAGCACTAAATTCCTGGGGGTGCACATCACAGAGGATCTCACCTGGACCACCAACACCATGTCACTCTCCAAGAAGGCACAACAGCGCCTACACTTTCTCCGCCGGCTGAAAAGAGCAAGTCTCCCACCACCCATCCTCACCACATTCTACAGGGGCACCATTGAGAGTGTGCTGACCAGCTGCATCACTGTCTGGTACGGGAACTGCAGTGCTGCTGACCGCAAGACCCTCCAGCGGACAGTGAACACGGCTGCAAAGATCATCGGTGCCCCTCTCCCATCCATCCTGGACATGTTCCTTGCACGATGCTCCAGCAAAACCAACAGCATCGTGAAGGACCCCACCCACCCCTCCCACAGTCTCTTCCAGCTCCTACCATCAGGAAGACGGTACCGGAGCATCAGAGCCCGCTCCGCCAGACTGCTCAACAGCTTTTTCCCCCAGGCTGTGAGAGCCCTGAACTCGGATCACCCCGCCACCCTCTGAAACTCCATGCAAACCACTACCTCCTGAAACATGGACCCCCCCCCCCCCCTCTCCAAACATCCCCCAACCTTACCACACCAAAGAAAAACAGTAAACTTTTTTTTTTTTTTTTTTGTTGTTTGTGCAATCCAAGTGTGCTACACACAGGTGAGTGGGCCTGTACAAACCACCTGTAGTAACACACTCTCCTCTATGCACTAGTCACTTTTCCTGACACTGCTATGTGTACACAATCCCACAAAAGACTCAGCAATATATGTATGTTTACATGCTCATGCACTACAAATCATCTTGTACTGTTCCCCAGCCAGCTGCTGACTCCCAATGTTTCTCTCTGCACATGTACAGTATTTATGTGAAACATACATTTACATTACATTTATGCATTTAGCAGACGCTTTTATCCAAAGCGACTTACAGTGCATTCAGGCTATACATGTTTTATCAGTATGTGCGAAACATTCGCATAGTTTGTATAGTTTGTATTTTTTATCTTTAGTTGTATAGGATAAACATTTAGGGTAAACAGTTTGTATAGTTTGTATTTTCTATCTTTATCCTTAGTTGTATAGGGTAAACATTTATATATAGTATACCTAGTCAAATCTGTCAGTAGGTTAGTTTTTGTGTATAGGTTTATAGTGTTTTACTTCATTGTTGTATGTCTGTATTTATGTAGCACTGTGGTCCTGTGAGGCACGACATTTCGTTCCACTGTATGTCCCCACATGCAGCGGAATGACAATAAAGCTCAACTTGACTTGACTTGACTTGATATGAGTTTACCTTACGGTACGAACCAGAGTCTCCGCATCAGTAATGCGGACTGATTACAATCAGTTTACAATCAGACTACAATTACTGATTACAATCAGTAATCACCACCACTGGTGGTGGTTGAAGAGAGACCCCTCATATGATTGTTAAGCGCTTTGGGTGTACAACCATACACAATAAAGCGCTATATAAATGCTTCATTCATTCATTCATTACACAGTAAGCAATAAAACGAGCATCTTCCATCCGAAGACTTGTGTCGCATTTCGGGGCAAAGCAAAAAAAACATTGTCGAACAACAATATAAAATTCGGGAAACTATTCATTGGTTATTCTACAATTAATTGAATTATAAATTATACTACAACTGGAAAATACTGTAAATTGATAAACAGCACCTGTAGTCCCATTTAGCAACTTGTTAGCAACCGTCTTTTTTAAGAAACGTAACAGCTTAAAAAAATCACGAGTGGGGTGTAACTGGTGTGTTTTATGTCGTAGAATAAAACTTGAAAGTATCTTGAGCTTGTGTGAACCACAGACCTTATTTAAGGGATTTAACCAAAATCCCATTAAAAAAAACATTGACTCTGGGACGATGTAACCGGAAGTGCTAAAATGCTAACTCGCTTCCGGGGTTTTGGCCTACAAAGTGACATCATAGTTCCACCACTCGGGATAGTCTCTCGCGGTGCTTTTAGTGTGTTGTGTGCCGATCGATCTGCGTGGCGCGATGCACCTCGAACAAGTCTGTTGTGTTTGGTGCTGCCGCGCTAGTGAAACGAAACATGAAACGTATTCAGTGACGTAAGACCTGGCTCTGTATTGGCTCTCTAGCCTGTGGAAAAGCAACCGGTTCTTAAAGGGCTCGCGAGTCGAACCAACTAAGAACTGACAGTAGCTCTGGCTCTGAACTAGCACCTGGTTCCTGCTGGTGGAAAGAGAAACCTGGGGCTGGATCAGCCGATGCGCATGCACATTCATAAGCGCGTTGGAGCTACGCATGCGCACTGGCTGGTCTAGCCTGAAAAATAAGATTTTTAAATGCTATTTGAGCATAAGAAACAACATTCATGGGACAGTTAATTTCAGATTTTATTGCTGATTTGAAATATGTAATTTAATCGCGAGTTGAGCGAGCAGTTTTTGAGATTTCAGGATTCCCCCATTCATTTAGATAGGACTTGGTCTTGTTTGAGCTGCCCGGAGGCGTTGCAAATATGGCGGCCGAGTGAACGGACTTTCCTTGAAAGGGACTTTGTTAATAGGCCTTTATCACAATTTGCGTGTCGTCACATCCGGCTACGATTAGTAGAATAAAGGAATTTCCGCCTGCATTAATGTCAATGGACAGACGAAGAAAATGTGAAGAAAATTTAACTAATTTAGTTTAGTTGAACATTGACGCAATAAACGGCAATGTTAAAACTGCGTATTTATACCGATTCCATACCATGTATCATGTCATTCATCCTTCATTTTAATGTGTAACATTAGCCTAAAAGGAAGGGTGATAAAGGCCTATACAGACCCTCTCATCTCCCTATAGCAGGGTTTCCCAAAATGGGGTTCGCAATCCCCTGGTGGTTCGTGAGGGAATTGCAGGGGGTTCGTGAGTTGGTATGCCTACGAGTGTATACCATTAGCAAATAAAAAAAAAAAAAAAAATAATAGAAAATTCATTTTTGCAAATAAATATTACAGGTTTATATAATTGTCATGTAAATGTAAAATCTTAAATGTATAAAAAATAATTATCTTTTTGGAAAACCCTGTATTTAAAAAAAAATATTGTGGGAAAAAATGTAATACATTGTACATTTACATTTACATTTAATCATTTAGCAGACGCTTTTATCCAAAGCGACGTACAAATGAGGAGAACAATAGAAGCAATCAGACCATCGAGAGAGCAACAGTATACAAGTTTAATTGTAAATTAAAGTAATATGATTTTTTATAATTTTCTGAGTGTAATAATAAAAATAGCTATATAAATATTACTGAAATTTAAAACTGATAAAAATACATGTTTTTAAAGTTAAACATGCAAATGTGCCATTAAATTATTGAAATATTTAGCCTACTTAAAATATCAGGGGGTACTTTAAGTAATTAATTTATGTCAAAGGGGTTCAGCTGACAAAAAAGTTTGAAAACCCCTGCCCTATAGTAAGATATGCTTTGTCCAAATACCCACACTTGCGGTCTTGGCCACTTGAAGCGTGTGCGCGCGACAGGAAGAAAGTGCGCAAGACTGTCCCAGGTGTTAAAAACGGCAAAGCGCAGTGCCCTTAACGCACACTAAATCCACACTATCTCGAATACCGCTCCGGAGCGCTATTCGGTATCCCATCATGCATCATGTTCTGGAAATAAATCGTGAGACTTTTTGCTGAGATCTCGCGAGAGGTCACGGAAACCTTTACAATGTAAGTTAAATATTAATAATAATTAGATATGACAAATAATTTGGTAGAAAAACAGTGTTTTTACGTTTTATTGGTGCAAAGATGAGTAGTGGTGATATTTATTTTGTACAGCATTTGCAACTGCTTTTTATCATTTAATTAGAAGCACCACAAATTAAAATTATGTCATGTTATAGGGACTACTGAACAGACAGTTAGAAGTTGATTTTAAAATGCAAAGTATTTCAAATTAAAATTAAAATAAAGCTGTGTAAACACTTGCATTTTTACAACACTATAAGTGTGTGTCCCATCAGGTAATGAAAAGCTCAACACACACTTGTGGTCTTCATCCTCACTTGAACACTTGGGCCAAATACAGGAAATACGTCATTTAAAGTTGGCATGAAACGGAAGTTGCGATTGTCTTTTCTTCTCTACTGTGACGTATATCCGAGTGAAACGGCATCTGAAATGAGAGGGCGGGACTTGATTTCGTCATTCGGGAATTGATTGGATCGTTGGAAGTTGGGGTGTTACTAACAAAATGGCGGCAGATCTGAGATGCCAGTTTGCAGTTAGTTGTGGGGGATATCTCACCACTGGATTCACCGCCGACACTCAAGCATGAATAAATGTTTTATTTATTAGGGATGATGACCACGATCAACGGCACAAAACATGTCTAAACAGCGCGCGCGCGTGCGAGAGAGAGAGTTCCTGAATGACTGAGCGCGTCCTCCATCAGGTTAAATCATATTCATGAAACAAATTAGTTTGCAATGTCCTAAGAGTAATGTTGTCGTAATATCCTAATATCTTTTCAGTGTTTAAGGGTAACATACTCCCTCATGACTGGTGTCAGTGCTATAAAGTGAAGCATCAGCCTGTCGTTTACCCCTCACATCACTAGCTCCGCCCTTGCGCCATCACTCGTGACCGGAAGAGTAGAGGAGTCGTTTTGAGGGGGAGGGGAGGTTAATATTTTTGATTAATGATTATGAGGGCACATGCATTTTAAAAAAATAATGAAGTGCACGGATAAATTATTTATAATAAACACTACAGTATTCCATCAAAAAAATAAGAATTGTCAATTTTGATTTCATGCCGACTTTAAGTAGTCAAGTGGTCAAATGCAAAGACCGCAAGTGTGGGTATTTGGACAAGGCAATAATCATTCCCTGCGTCCCAATGTTCATACTATCCATCCTAAATCGTAGGCTATGTGAGATTACAATAAGTGTGTCCCAAAGCATAGTATGTTGAAAAGAGTATGCCAAAAGTCCTCGGATGGTCTACTACTTCAGGTTGATTTTTGAAGTGTGGATCTGTGCACACTCTAATGGCTAAAATTGCCCACAATCCATTGCGCTTTGGCAAAGGATTCGTCCAGAACTACAAACACGAATAAAACGCGTTAGAAAAACTACAAACGTGGCGGATGCGTGCGATCAGTAAGATATTCACACTCATTATTCTCTATCTCATTTTTTTCGTCCAGGATATCCTTGTACTTGGCCGCATTCATCTTTGTATATATATGTGTGCTGATATATATCACAAAAAATGGCTGTCCACCAACGTTTACCATCCAACCTGACAGAACTGGAGAGGATCTGCAAGGAGGAATGGCAGAGGATCCCCAAATAAACTTGTTGCATCTTTCCCAAAAAGACTCATGGCTGTATTAAATCAAAAGGGTGCTTCTACTAAATACTGAGCAAAGGGTCTAAATACTTAGGACCATGTGATATTTCAGTTTTTCTTTTTTAATAAATCTGCAAAAATGTCAACAATTCTGTGTTTTTCTGTCAATATGGGGTGCTGTGTGTACATTAATGAGGAAAAAAAATGAACTTAAATGATTTTAGCAAATGGCCGCAATATAACAAAGAGTGAAAAATTTAAGGGGGTCTGAATACTTTCCGTACCCACTGTATATATATATATATAAACTGCACACACATACCGTTTACTAGCACTTACTGTTTCCAGAAAGCAACACTGAACTAGTCACATATTGTTAACGCTTCTAAACATATTAGCAGCAATTTTACTGGAAGCAACAGTGTCTCCAAAACACTGTAGTGGGGCCAGAGATCAATAAAAAGCTGATAGAAAATATATTAAGACACATAAATGCAAATGATAAGCACTGTGCATTTACGATATCACAAATCTACAAGAATGTTGTCTTTTTTTTCCACATAATTATTTGGTAGGCTATGACCTGTATTGGTATTTATGTAGTAACCCATTTAATTTAGTCTACAGTTCTGTTGTAGTACTAAAGTCATGAAAGAGCCCATTTGACATCAAGTTCTGTCAGAAACCCTGAACTACACAATGACATTTCCAAAAGGCCAGCTGGCTACCTACAGCAGATATGATCTTGTAAATATTCTCACTAGCTTGTAACATACAAATGTCAAGAGCAGAAGATTGTCAGACAGAAAACTATTTCTGAAGACGTCAGTAATAAATTATATTAAAAACTTCACCTGCTGGTTTTAATAATAAGCAAAATAAGTTCACTGGAAGAGAGAGTGTGTGTGTATGTGTGTTTGTGTACTAGTAGTACCATCCAGAATCTGAGGCTGACAGAAATGAAGTCAGTATGTAATCACACATCTGTGACGTTTGTCATTTAACACACCTCTTCAAAAGGCCCATCACCAGGAGCCACGTACACTCACACAACACTTTCTGTGTTTTGGTATCTTATTTTTTTATTTATTTTTTTGAGATCCCTGCTACATGTCAACCATGTACAACCTGTTTGCACATTCCTCTCTTGTACAGTCATGCTTATCTTAATATTTAATTCTACAGCATACTGTCATGCACATTCTTTTATATTTTGTTCTTTATATCTTATTTTTTATTAATTTAATTTTATTTCCTTTGTGCTGTATTCTATAATATTTGCACTGTCCATGGAGCAGACCTGACTCACATTTCACTGCTGGTTATATACTCTCTGTATAATCGTGTATGTGACAAATATATCTTGATCGATCGTTAGAGAGGTTTGCAAAAAGGGGTTTGAGAGTTACTAATAATAAACATTTAACCTGGTAAAAAATATTTATTTATTGTTATCCGTGTTATATTTCATCTGCAACAGCAATGTGAACTTTTATAAACATCCATTTGGTCGTAACTTTTCAATGCATCATTATGCATAAAATATGAGCAGTTCTCCTCATGAAAGACCCGCGACTGGCAGATCAACGAGCTACTTCTTTTCTCTCTAATACCGTAGGAAGTTAAATGAAATGAAATGTGGAGGATGTTAACTGTGTATATATATATATATATATAAGATGATAGACAGGCCAGTTTAGTGACAGGGTCTTGGGTCTTGTGTGATGTGATAGCATCCCAAAGCTTGCCTACTCTGCTACTACACACTCAAAAGTGAGTACTTTTTCTTCACCAAAAGAGTACATACTTTAAGGGCGTAGTATAAGTAGGCACTAGGCACATTGGGACGCAGCATCTGACTACAATAGCCAGCCTTCTTCTTCTTTTAGTTCAATGGCCGTTCACTCCTAGCTGGAGTACATTATTACCGCCAACTACTGTATATCTTGCGCACATGGGTGATGAACTGTATTGAATGGAAGCCCGTTTCCGCCAAGAGTTGACAGTCTGGTCTGTGTTCGGTTAACAGTAGGTGGCGGTAATGCACTTAATAACCTAAAGAAGAAGAAGAAGAAGGACGCGTAGCATTATCAAGTGGTAGATTCTCAAGACAAGATGTTCAATATGAAATTATTTTAAGTATGTACAGGGTAAATAATACATTGGGAAGCAAGATATGTTTGTTGTGGGTTCCAGCACATGTGGGAGTAGTTGGAAATGAGGAAGTGGATCATCTAAAGGAGGCGCTGAAATGATCTTATATAGAAATGAATATTCCACTTTGTTAAGAAGTTAAGGCTATTATTAGGAAGACATCTTTATCAGATTCAAAATAAAATTGGTGGTGAGAGGAAGTCGAGGCACAATCATTAGACTTCGTCTTGGGCATACAGCTCTTAAAGTCCCCAGTAGTTAAACATTGTATCCCTTAAAACTTATTTTTGATCATCAAAATTACATATTTAAATGTTTTTTCTTGTGAAAAGAAAATATTAAAACCCCCACATAGACAAATAAACAACATAAAAAACTTGATTTTACATTTACATTACACTACAGGGGGACTTTTAATTATTACCTGAATGAACAATTGCAGTCTATGTGGATTAGCAGAAAATGTAGAGCATGTATTCATATATTGCACTGCTTATCAAAACGAAAGGAAATTTCTGGTGGAAGAGTTAAAAGAAACGGGGATCGGAGATATTACACTTAAAACAACTGCTGAATAATGGCTTGGAAAATTATAGTGTATATAAAGCATTAATGAAATATTTAAGAAAGGTACATCTGTTTAATAGGATTTAGAAGCCAATGTATTATTATTATTATTATTTTTTTTCTTAGTCTCTCTTCTCATTCCATCAATGAGCCACACTCCAGCTCAGTAGGTGGCGGGAACACACCGTTCTGTTTGTTTGCCAACCGCCATAAAAAGCCAGAAGAAGAAGACGAAGAAGAAAAAGGACGCGTTTCCGTTTTCTTTACGTCCATGCTGATTTGAAAAAACATTGTTTTTTTTAGAATCTGAATTAATTTAATTCATTTCACCATGTCTATTAAATTAAATGCTCTTTTCAGCGATTCATATGTGGATACCAGCCAGTATAGAGACCAACATTTTAAGGTGAGCATTGTTTGTCCTTCTGATAAAGATGCATCAAACATTCTGCCACATTTTGTGTTTTCCCATTATATTTTAGGTATTTCTTTTTCTTTCTCCTTTTTCATTTTTAGACTATACAAACTAACTGTATATTTAATTGAATTTTTGCAGTTGAACAAATGTCTATAGATAATGTTCCTTGAATAATGTGTTTGTAAAATAATCTTCCACATTAGTTTACCTTTTGTGAGGCAGTCCTTGGATAATTACGTTAAATATTCACTATTTATTATATTTAGTACTCCAGTAGATTCAGTGTTTACTTGTTTAATGCGTACAGTTCCTCTTTAAAAAGGTATGTTAGAGAGACAAGGTTTTTTGTTTTTAAAAATAATATTCTCATGTTCATCAAGGCTGCATTAATTGATCAAAAAGTCCGAAAAAACGTAATACTGGAAAGTATTATTACAATTTAAATAACTGTTTTAATATATTTTATACTTAATATAACGACAGCTCTATTTTCAACAGCCTTTACTTGTCTTCATGATCTTTCAGAAATCTTTCTAATGTAATGATTTCATACTTAAAACCTTTGTACCTCTGTAATTGTGATTCAATGTCTTTTTATAGGATTATTTTATGTTTTGAAATGGAAATCTTCTTTAACATTATCTATTTAATGTGTCCCTGCTGAACAAAAGTGTATTCATTTAAAAAACAAAAAAACATAGTGATCCCAAACATTAAACTGTTGCTGTATAAGACTCCAGATAGAGACAGATTTGTGCAGCAGTGCTCTTTATTCAAGTCACGCTCAAACAGCAGATTCTTCATCGTTGAATGAATCTGAACCTCTTTGCAGGGAAACCGTTACGAGCAGGAGAAGCTGCTGAAACAGAGCTGCACGCTGTATGTGGGAAACCTGTCCTTCTACACCACAGAGGAGCAGGTGCATGAGCTCTTCTCCAAGAGCGGAGACGTCAAGAGGATCGTCATCGGCCTCGACAAAGTCAAGAAGACCGCCTGTGGCTTCTGTTTCGTCGAGTATCCTTTTAATTCAGAACCAGAGGAAGTGAAATGCTGTTGTGTTATCTTAACGTGAGCCTTCAGTCTTCCCTCTGCCAGTTCTCTCAACTCTTTAAGGAAGGTTTCGCTTACTTTTTCTCCTCAAAAAATTTAGAATTTATTTTCTTCCTGACTATTTTTACACCACCTCTCTGGCAATTCAAAATAAACTTGACTTTTATTTTATTTTTTTGCTGCTCCAACCTCTTAAAGGGACAGTCCACCAACAATGAAAACTGTCATCACTTACTCACCTTCATGTTATTCTACAACTACAAGACTTTAGGTAATCTTTAAAAGACAAATTAAGATATTTTGATTGATAGAATTTGATTCCGTCAAAACTTCATATTTGAGCTTTTGTTTACCATATTTAATGTGCTCTATGTGTGAAAGGTTTTATGGTTTTAGAATGGAATAATTCATCAATTTTCTATCATTTTGGGGGAACTATGCATTTAGGAAATGCAACTTCTGAATGTAATTTCTCATCAGTGTTTGAGAAAAATATTTAACGCAGGGGCGGTGCTAGTGTTGGCCACCCTACTCACAACTGCTGCTTCTGTCTCGTTTTTTCTTGACAAGAATTGCGTTTATTTAGGCGCAAAATGTCTTTACGACCACATCAAACAGGAGACTTTTCAGATGCGTGCTCCAGCTTCACTTCAGCGACCGTCGCTAGTCAAACGAGCACGGAAACAGTGCAGGTGACGAGGAGCTTCAGTAAAACATCAGTGAACTGCGCTCAGATGGGATGTTTTCTGGCCGTATGTCAGTAAAAAAATCTTCCCCTCCTGTCAGCCGTTATACTGGGCTCTTAGCGTTGTAGCCTGTATCATTTCATATTAAAGCGTGAATGAAACTACGAGCATGCGTTTCAGATCTGCGTCACGTTCAGCAGCGGCAGCTCTTAAAGTAATAGCAGCCAAATAATCAGCTGCTGTGATACCCGTTCAAAGAACAAATCAATATCTTTAAGGATTCATCTATATTTAATTTAGAATTTAGAGTTTGATAACTTTATTCAATTTCTGTATATTTCCTACTTGCTGAAGGGCAGGTAGCTAAATATGACATTATAATGGGTTTATGTGAAGATTGTTTTAAGTTAAGTTAAATTAAATTAGAAGTATTTTTTTAAAGTCTAATAAATGTTAAAATTGATAGCTCTCAATTATACTGTAATATTGAATGGCTATGGTCAATGGTTAAATATTAGGAAAAAAAAGAACAATTTCCTAGAGACATCAGTGTTACTCCCCTCCAGTCACAAAAAAAGATGCCATTAAACAAATATTAAAAATGTACGGTTTAAAATTTTATTTAAAATAACTCCAACACCTTTGATCACAATCACATTTCAATTTCAAACACAGAAACTATAACACTAGTGTCAGTTCTTTAACTGGTGATATGAAGATATTACTCTCGCGCTGATGCTGAGAATGCCATGAGGTTTATTAATGGCACGAGGCTGGATGACCGGATCATCCGAACGGACTGGGACGCAGGCTTTAAAGAGGGCAGACAGTACGGCCGGGGCAAGTCAGGCGGTCAGGTAAGTGGTAAAGCACAACATGAAATAACTATGATCACAATTATTACATTTATATTTCAGAAACTTTTTTTTTTGCCAATAACATAACACAAATAAAACAAAACGTTCCTATAATTGAGGTCCAGAAGCTGAGACTATTTTCTTGCTTCCAATATATATAATACAGCTTTTCAATATCTCAATTTAACGTGAATATGAGCATTTTGTTGATATGCCACACTTTTGGACCCCACTGAACATGCAGTGTACGTATTTTAAATGATCTAGCATTATGTGGCTCTGCTTTGGTGTAATGTTAATGTGTATAACAGATGCCAGAGCGGTTTTTACAAGCCTGTTCTTTGTGTTTTCAGGTCAGAGATGAGTACAGGCAGGACTATGACCCTGCCAGAGGGGGTTATGGGAAGCTGGTGCAGAAATCTTGAACATACCTTTTGCCACTTTTTTTAATTATTATTTTTTAAACATTTGGTTAAACATCTGATTGTGCAGTAACAAATCCAGTTAATTTGTGTGCGCGATGTACATATTAGAGTTTAGTGCTTTAGGAATTTTCATGCCTGAAATTCATGTGATCTGGCATGTGAAGTCTTTCTTTTTTTTAATAAATTGTGCTTTATAAAATGCCTTGTAAGCCTCCCGCTGATTATCTTTAGATGAACCCAGCATCTACTGCATGCATAATCTTAAATATAAAATGTGTTGCCAGTGAATCTGGTACACTAACTATTACCAAAAAAAAAAAAGGTAATGTCTGGTCGCTATATCTGGTACTCGGAAGAGTGCTCTGGGTGATTAATCAGCACTGATGATTTTGTGTAATAATTACTGCACAACTCGTTGCGTCAATTTCAGTCATTACATAATTAAACTTCAGCCCATTCCAATGTATATAAAACTATTTTATTACTTAAAAAAAAACAGGATTCTAAACTATTTGTCTTAAATTTTGATAAGTTGCAAAAATCTGAGGTGCAAAATCAGTATTTTCTTATGGTTAAGCGCCTCCTCTCATACGCATTTGCAAACACAATAACAGACACAGCTCTGGTTATTCAACATGGTTTTATGTATTTTTAAATAATGATGAAACTAGTAGTCAGAAACTCAGTCTGAGGTTATGATTCGTTGGTTCAAGTAACTAAATGACAGTATCGCTCTTGAAGGGTGGGTCACTGATAAAAGTATAAATCTACTTTCCTGACATTTTTGTTCCAAAGAACAGAAAAGATGGCCATAATAATGACGACTCGAGCACATCGCAACCACAACAATCAGTATTCTCATATTCTGCTCACAAATTTAGCTTGGCCTTCAGCATTTGTATCAACCAATGACAGAACGGCAGGTTTCGATGATATTTTTCAGATCAGTCTTCACCATTAAAGTGTATAAATAAAAGGCAGAAACCTGCAGCTTTGACTACAATGTGCTCATTTAAAAATGACCTTTAACTGACTTCAATTAACGACAAATCTACATGCTACAAAATCCATTTTAACCATCTATGCATTCAAGGAAAAACAACAGAAAGTGCTCAGAAGTGAGAGAACAGCAGTTTGCAACAACAGAATGGCCAAATAATGCTGGCAGTTTACAACAAGCAGCCTGACATTAAGCATCAATCCTGCAGCTTTTTCATTAGAAACCGCAGCATATCTGGGAACATATCTTCAGGATGATCAAACGTTACCAAAGCAATCTGGTCCATGATTTTAAGGATATCGCCACAAAATTTGCTTTCAAGTTACAAGCTCGACTGTACAAGTAGAATTCTGGTGTTTAACAGTACATTCATTGAAAGCCTTTATAAATGCTTCTTGTACCTGAACAACGGCATGACGTTTATAAACTATGAAGTCCTTCAAGTTTCATGCTGCAGTTTCATGTTCTAAGAAACCTGATAGAAACACAATCTGTGTTATGGCTGTGTTATAAGATGCAAAGATGAATGGCAATAAATGGAATTTCAAATAAAATACGTTTTTAAAAAAATATCCACGCGCTTGTGAGGTTTTGAATCGTTGTGGTTGCCAGAAAACGGAAAAATGTCTCCACTGCTGAGGATCTTCCCGTTCGTTTCTCTGAGAGGTCATCATAAGCTTTGTTAAATTCAAGGTTGAGGATGCTGGAAAAGGGCATATCTGAGCCGCCGATGTAATGCGAAGAGGTAAACGCGACCTGATGAACTCCAGCAAGCCTTTTCAGTGGCTGAACCGACAGGAATGATTGGACAGGCTCTTATATTGGGAACTTCCAGCTTTGCCTGACCAGAACTTTGGCTTTCTTTGTCTTATTGTGAAGTCCTTTCCCTCCTGCTGTGTTCATCATTCAGACACAAGTCTATGAGTTTCGAGTCTATGTGGCTTTGTCTTGGTTTACACAGTCAGACAGTCTGCAGTCACAAAGCTCTCTGTAGATCCTCTTGCGGACGCGTGGCATGTCCTCTTGAGTGAACAGCAGCGGCTTCATGAATGCCAGGCACTTACAGTACTGCAAAATGAAAAAGATGTTCACTTTTATCATTTCAGTTCACTTGTTTTACAGGTACTAGTTATGAAAATGGGTGGGCACCAAAAACCACAATTGTATATAATGATTCATTGTATTATTAGTGCTGCCAATTAATTAAAAAAAAATTAATAATTATTGCACATTTTTACTGAAATTAATCGCACATTCACAATTTCACATTCAATCTTCAAATTAATGTAGAAACTTTTTTTATGACTGAAGGCCAGTATCACTGATATCAATACTACTGATGTCTCTAGGAAATAGTTTTTTCACCCTAATATTTAACCACTGACTATAGCCATTCAACATTACAGTATAATTGAGAGCTATCAGTTTTAACATTTATTAGACTTTGAAAATAACTTCTAATTTAAGTGAACTTAAAACAATCTTCACATAAACCCATTATAATAAATGCCATATTTACCTGTGCTCTTCAGCAAGTTGGAAATTTACAGCAATTGAATAAAGTTATCATACACTAAATTCTAAATTAAATATAGATGAATCCGTAAAGCTACAAAAGATATTGATTTCCACTTTTTCTTTTGTTCTTTGATGAACAGATATCACAGCAGCTGGTCATTAGGTTTTTTGGCTGCTAAATAAACTATTCTTATCTTGAAAAAAGAGACACAGAAGTTGTAAGTGGGGCGGCCAACCCTAGCTCCGCACCGGCGTTAAATAATTTTAACACCGTTAAACTGAAAATATTAATCGCCTGCGTTAACACGCTAATTTTGACAGCACTATTTATTATAGGTATATAAATAAAGGGTAACATAAGTCCAGGGAAGGATTATGATGCAGCGGTGCCCTGGGCACGGACTGATTAAAGGCCCCCCTCAGTTGAAAGTCCCCCCTCCCACCACCACGTTAACTATATCATGTCTCGATTCTCAAATATAAGTAGATGGATTTTGGACCTTTATATCTCACAGACGCACACAGAGTACAGACGCGCACACACGTGGAAAGAAACTTGTTGTCAGTGCTGCGGCTGCCCCGCGAATTTATCAATAAAATAGTTTTGCAGCTGAAAAGCTACATGACATTTCTCAGTAGCGAGGTTCTTGAAGCAGTTCAACTTAAAAGATTCGTTATTAGTAGACGCTGATGCTGAACATTGTTGAGAGACGCAGACGCTGGTATTCACACGCTCTCTCTCTCTAATAACTGCGTTAAAAGACGTTACATTTTTATTGACTAAACGCAAGCGCTTATTGTGATAGAAAACACTGTAGTGGTTTCCACTGATTACAAAATATTTTTGTTTGCTTGGGGTAGTACTATTATATAGTAGGGCTGCAACGATTAGTCGACATTATCGACAACAAAAAATTGTCGACAAATATTTTTGTTGTCGAGTAGTCGTTTGATCTCATATGAGCGGCGTTTGGATGAATATGTAAATATATTGCGCGCTTTCCTCCCAGTAACGAAATAAACAACAAAAACTGACAGCAGTGTGAAAGCAACAGTTAAAAATGCATCTGATTACAACGATGTGGATGTTTGCATGAGCTCTGCAGTTCAGTAACGGTCACATTATTCAGTTCGGTCACATTATGTTTATTTATATAGTACTTTATGCAATAGATAGCCTTAATTGAAGCAGCTTTACGGTATTAAACATGAAAAACATGAAAGTCAGTGTCGCTTTCAGTTAGAATTACAACTTGATTTTCTGTTATAAAGCAGCTCTCCAGTGTGAGCTAGCTAATGATAAAATATTTTTATTAGTGGGAAAAAATAATAATTTCATTAAAGTAACAGTTTGGTTTGCAGAGATCAAAGCTTGATCTAGCTCAGGACTGTTTTGATTATCATAACCCTATAAGGTATTTTAAGACATTATGTTGTGAATAAAATAGTTTATCCAAAGCATCTTATCACTTACCTTTATTTTGTTTCTTATCTATATGACTTACAAAAGGAGATGTTAGGCAGAATGATGCGTCATTCAGTTACTTTTTCATGTAGCTAATTAAATGGTGAGAGTGTCTCTGTCTGTCGTCTCATTTTGTGTGCCAAATACATCTATTTTTATAATGAATTGGTAACATTACAATAAGGTATCATTTGTTAACATTAGTTAATGTATTAATTAACATGAATGAACAATACATTTATTACATTTAAGTATTAATCTTTGTTAATGTTGGTTAATAAAAATACAGTTCATGTTAGTTCACAATGCATTTATCAATGTAAAAAAAACAACTTGTGATTTTAATAATGCATTAGTAAATGCTGAAATTAACATTAAGATGCAATAACAAATATAACAAATGCTATAGAAGTATTGTTAATTATTAATTCATGTTAGGCAAGGCAAGTTTATTTATATAGCACATTTCATACACAAAAAAAATTCAAAAAAACAAAAGTGCTTTACATAAAAGGAAGTGAAATAGACATTAAAAATAATAACCACAACAATAAAAACAAGGAATAAAAAAAAAAAATAGTAATCACAACAATAAAAACAAGGAAATTATATAAAAATGTATTTAAAATTAATTTAAAACCGTTACGAATAGAAAATGATTATACATAAAATACAGTGCAGTCATGTTAACTAATGAACCTTAATGTAAAGTGTTACCAATTAATTGTGTAATAATTGTAATTACATAATATGCTTTTCTAAAGCTGAAGTGACCTTTATTTATGTTAGAATATGTATAACTTCATATTCTAACTAATTGCAAAAACTGAATAATCAATCAAAGTCTACTGATTAACCAGTGGAATA
The DNA here is from genome assembly GCA_023376895.1 of Aspiorhynchus laticeps. NCBI lineage: Eukaryota > Metazoa > Chordata > Actinopteri > Cypriniformes > Cyprinidae > Aspiorhynchus > Aspiorhynchus laticeps. Next base: position 9,862,629 of record CM041793.1, on the reverse strand, counting down.
ATCGACGATTAATCGTTCTAATAATCGTTAGATTAATCGATTATCAAAATAATCGTTTGTTGCAGCCCTATTATATAGGCCTATTAATAAGGAAGGGGGGTTTTACCACGGTAGGCCCGTGCATTAATCCGTCCCTGCATTAGTCTCTTATTAATTTGCTCTATCGTAATAGTTTTGAGGTTAAGTGATTCTTTTTTTTCTTCCACTGGATACCTTGTCTTGGATATTATCTTTGTTCGTGTGTTTCTGAATTCATTACTTTGTATTAATTTATTATACTTTTACATTTTTGGCAGTTTTTCTGAGGCTTTTTAAAATATTTTTTATATCAATATCAGAATTATATCGTATCAACCGAAATGAAGAGATATATCGTGATATAAATTTTGGCCATGTCGTCCAGCCCTAGTTTAGACAAATGCATAAAATGCAGCAAACAGGCTGAATGAAAATGCAACCAAGTCGCTACCAAGTTTTATGTAACAGCATTGGTCCTGAACATGTGATCAAAAGCGTGAATCCTATTAGTTGGACAGTTTTCAGAAAAGCAATTATAACACCCCTCTGTTAAAAACAAACAAACAAAAAACACACATTTAGATGTCATTCAAACTGAAATTTTCACACTGAACATGTCTTGGTGTGAACAGGCCTTTAGCTTGTTTACGAGACATCTCTCTTGCCCAGTCATGCCCACTGACAGCCATGAATATATCTAGGTATTTTTAGCAAAATCTAAAGCTCCGCTGCACTGTAACGTCAAACCACCCAGCCCTACTGTACAGAAACATTTTTTTACCTCCAAGACAAAAACCCCACAGTCATTGTCGTTCTTCTGCTGCGGAATGGTCTTGTTGACCACCATCTTCCAGCCCTTCTGAAAAACGGGTTGTTTCTTCTCTTTCGCTTCAGCCAGGATGTATTTCAGGATGTTCTGTGGAGAAGAGTCACACGTCAGTTCTCTGTGAGGATTTCAGTCTGAACCACCCTTCAAAAACACTCACATCCACAGCGAACTTGAACAGGATGCCCTGGGAGTCGTAGAAGTTGATGGTTTGCTTGGAGACGTCCACGGTTATGAGCGACCAGTGGATCTCCAGGTGGAGAGGAATCAGAATCAGTGTCTTAGAAAACAGATCAACCTGAGGAAATCAGGACAGAAGACATTAGGCACTTTGCATAATTAATCATTTGGCAAGTGCCTCTATTCCTTAAAATAACAGTAATGAGACACAAATTCCATAATCTTTAGAAAGAAAACAATTAAAGAAAATATAAGAAGGATCTTGAGAAATGTCTGTGTTTTTTGTCTATACAAAGGAAGTCATTGGGCTTCAAACTATCTTCTGTGTTTCCACAGCAGAAAGAAAGTCATATAGGTTTGGAATGACATGAGGGTGAGTAAATGATAACAGAAGTTTAATTTTGGGGTGAACTAATGCTTTAAAGGTGCCATAGAATGGAAAACTGTGTTTACCTTGGCATAGTTGAATAATAAGAGTTCTGTACATGGAAATGACATGCAGTGAGCCTCAAACACCATTGTTTCCTCCTTATTTAAATCTCGTGAATAAAAAGACCACTGAAAAATATGCGAATCAGAACATAACACCGACTGTGACGTAACAGTCGGGGATCACTAATAGTTACGCCCCCAACATTTGCATAAACCCGCCTATGTTCTAGGCCAGCCGCCAGTCGAACCATCAGAAGTTCTGCAGGTATTGTGAAGAAACAAGCGAGGACAATAGTAGAGCTGTCGCGATTCGTCGATTTTAGTCTACTAGTCGATTTTGAAAAATCATCGACTTAATTTTGCTCGCGTCGACTAACCGGCAAAATACCGGAAGTGCCGCATTTCACTGACCAGAATCCATAAAACACATTATTAGACTATTTTCCAAGGCTGCATGACATTAAACCCATTTAAAAATCATAATTAAGCATAATTGTGAATTCACAAAGGCTATAATTTAATTAAATAATTATATGCGATGCAGTTCTAACACAGTATATGCGCTTTCATTATTTACATGTGTGTAGGTTAAGTACGTGCGTCTCACAGCGGCTCCGTTCACAGTAGTTCCACAGAAACGTATCATTTACATGTGTGGAGCGCCTCAAACTCCATCTCTGCATGTTGTTGTGAGTTTGGGTTTATTATAACGTTCATCTGGGAACGCAACATGCGCCATTTCATCAGATTTGTAAGGTAAATCATTTATAAATCTAAGCAAACACAGGAGAATACATCACGATTTCAAAATAAAAGCTCAAACCCTCACTCTGAGTTTACACATTTTGATGTCCACATATTCATTTAATTACAGTGGCTATAGCATTTCTGTCCTAAGAAATGGCCAAATATTAAAGATTAAGTGGACATTTGAATTAAATGGTTCTTGGTCAATATTAAACAAGAATTAGATCGTGCAGTAATGTGTAAAAATAATAATCAGGCCGTCGGCGCCCCCTGCAGGCCTTTGTTGTTATGCGTAATCTACATTAGCTCTGTTGTTTATAATACATTATGTATTTTAACAGTTTTGTTCAATAAAACCATATGATTTCTTGCTTTTGATACTTTATTTGAAGTAATTATTATTGCATCATTGCTATTATATATGTATTTTAAGTCATTTTAAAAGCTATTTTTATTACCACAAAAAAAAAATTATAATTATAGGGCCCAATGAAATCCATTTTATTTCCAAATTCAGTTTTTTCATTTTCATTTTTCTATACTCTGTTTTAATGGTTAAATTCAATTTTATTAATCAAAAAGCCTGTCTAATTAATTGAGTTTTACAGTTTTATCTGTACCAAATTCTGCTTTCCATTATTTTCTGGGTTCCATTTAAATGGTTTCATTAAATTTTTATAATCAAAAGCATCTCCAATTAATTGATTTTTTATTTTTTTCAGAAATACTGCACATTTACATTTTTCTCCTAAATAAATTCTGGTAAATATTATTTCTGGTAAATACTCCTTTATTTAAAATACTGATTATAATTGTATTATTAGACTAGAACACGTGGACATGTTGTGATTCTTACACTATGATACTGAACTGATTTCAGTGATCTGGACTGAGATGAGATGGACACTTGCTTCTTGCACTCTGTTACACTTTACTTTGCTTTAAAAAAAGGATTTCATAGAAATTTGGATTTAATTTGGTTTAACCCCTTAACTGTCACTCACAGTTTTGAATATAGACATTATAGTGCACTATCACGTTCAGTCAGGAATCTAGGTATGCTATTTGATAGCAATCTCTCCTTAGACAGCCACGTTTCTAGCATTTGTAAAACTGCATTTTTTCATCTTAAAAATATATCTAAACTGAGACCTATGCTCTCAATGTCAAATGCAGAAATATTAATTCATGCGTTTATGACCTCAAGGTTAGATTATTGTAATGCTTTATTGGGTGGTTGTTCTGCACGCTTAATAAACAAATTACAGATGGTTCAAAATGCAGCAGCTAGAGTTCTTACTAGAACCAGGAAGTATGAGCACATTAGCCCGGTTCTGTCAACACTGCACTGGCTCCCTACTAAACATCGTATAGATTTTAAAATCTTGTTAACTACTTATAAAGCTCTGAATGGTTTAGCTCCTCAGTACTTGAGCGAGCTCTTATCGCATTATAGTCCTTCACGTCCGCTGCGTTCTCAAAACTCTGGCCGTTTGATAATACTTAGAATATCAAAATCAACTGCGGGCGGCAGATCTTTTTCCTATTTAGCGCCCAAACTCTGGAACAATCTACCAAACACTGTTCGGGAGGCAGACACAATCTTGTCAGTTTAAATCTAGATTAAAGACCCATCTCTTTAACCTGGCGTACACATAACACACTAATACACTTCTATTATTCAAATCCGTTAAAGGATTGTTAGGCTGCATTAATTAGATCAACCGGAACCGGGAACACTTCCCATAACACATGATGTACTTGTTACATCGTAAAAAGATTGACATCTACGCTAATATTAGTCTGTTTCTTTCTTATTCCGAGGTCACTGCAGTCACCAGATCAGATGGTGGATCAGCACCTAGAGACGACCTCTACAGCCCTGAATGTCAGCGTAGACCAGGACACCTAGATGAGCCCCAGAGACAGACCCCCAGTGAGGACCCCGTCACCTAGACAGCCATCAGGACAAGACCTCGGGAACCAATTGAGCCCTTACAATCTGACTTTGCAGCAGTTGGAATTGAACTGCTGTGTCGTCTGGCCAGAGGAGAAATGGCCCCCGACTGAGCCTGGTTTCTCCCAAGGTTTTGTTCTCCGTTCTGTCACCGATGGAGTTTTGGTTCCTTGCCGCTGTCGCCTCTGGCATGCTTAGTTGGGGACACTTCATTTCCGGCTATATCGTCGACTTGATTGAACAGAAACTTTTTGAACTGAACTGAGCTGGACGATGCCATCACTGAATTCAATAATGAAATGCCTTTAACTGAAAATTGTTTAATCTTGTCATTTTACATTATTGACACTATTTTCCCATTTTGATATTGTGCAGTTGCTTTGACACAATTTGTACTGTTAAAAGCGCTATATAAATAAAGGTGACTTGACTTGACTATCCAAACTTAAATTTTTATAATTCATGAATGAAAACATTTTGTAACATGATGTTTATGTACCATTTCCATGGTAATGCAATGTCTGATTTTAAAATGGGTTTTAAAGGATGAATTTTGAGATTTTAAGTTTTCAACTGATATATAATTTCTTATGATTTCTAAAGCGTGATAGGGAAAAAGGCAACTAAGAAGACTGTCTGTGACAAAGGTCAGAACTCCTGTTATGATATAGATTTTTCAGGTGCACTCGTCATAAATTAATCTAATAATTTTCCTACATAGATATTTTACCACTTTTTTTGTAAAAAAAATATTTAGGAGTCTTTATTTAGAAGAATATTTAGACCTTTCCAACGATAAATAGTTTGTCATGATTAGATTAGGATTTAATTGTAAAATAGTGAATAAACTTAGGCGTCCCACAGTTAACAGGTTAATAAAATATTCTTAAGTAAAATTGTTGATTTTTTTGTGGGAAATTAATCATTTAGATTAATCGATAAATTAGTCGATAGATTAATCAAAATAAAAATAGTCGTTAGTGGCAGCTCTAGACAACAGAGAAAATAGCAGATCATGGAAATAAATGTTATGTTCCAGGCTGTGCAGGGGATGTGAAGTGCAGGGATGGGTTGGTGTCTGTATTCAGAAAGGCACAGAAAACAAATAACGTGTTTTAATAAAATAACGCGAGCCACTAAAGGGACATGGTTAGCTGCTAGCAGTAGCCTGTTACATTACAGTACATAAGATTTCACTTACCACATAAACAGAGTAAGGAGAGAAGACTGAGGATGATGGCGAATGATTTACAGATCCTGAGCACCACTGACAAGCATCTGATCTTGTAAAATGTGTGGTAAGTACTAGAGGTCGACCGATATTGGATTTTACCGATACCGATAGCTAGGTTGGACCACACTGGCCGATACCGATTAATCAACCGATAGTTTATAAAATAGATACTGAATGAAAACTAAATAGAGCTTTACTATTTAAAAAAAAAACAGTAACAGTACTGAACTATACTTTATAAATGAATAAAAATTTAGTATTAATATTTATTACTATATTGATTATTAAAGTTATTTCATAGTTTACAAATGTTAAAAGAAGAAACTTTAAAATTTAAAAATGAAGCCTATTAGTAAATGTTGAAATGAAATGAACACACTCTAACAAGGAACAATACTTCTACAGCTTTCGTTAATGTTACAAATGGACTCTTATTAAGTATTACCATTTCATTTCAACAGTCATGCTTAAAGATGGCCATCTTGAAATACCTACAAAAGGCCATATTAAAATTACATGCACAGGTTATTGATATTGTATGTGCACTCTTTATTTGCTGCTATTTTAGAACACTGCATGATTATCTAATTAAAATATAAATAAATATGCAAGTGAGTGACACACTGTGCAAAAGCACAGCGCTGCGTCTTGGAGAAGTCACGGGTATCACACACACACACACACACACACACACACCAGACGCGTCACGTTCAAGTTAAGCAGCGGTCTAAAACTGTTTATTTAATCACCAAACGGACATAAGTTTGCTTCAAGAATGAATTATGTGTCATAAATGAGTTTGAAGTTCGGTGTTTAAATAACAGAGCAAACGGAAAGAGAAAGCGCGATCTGTATTACAGCTCTCTATATGAAGCATACAGACTGTATTAGAGCCACGGAAAGACAAACGTTTTGCTGAAAAATGCACAATACATAATTTATAGCCTAGGGCAAAGTCATTATGTACATTAACAATGATTTGGGACAAATAGACTATAATGTTATTTAATGGGAAACTATGTGAATGGCGCTCTGTTCCGCGGCAGGATTTTCTGTCGGCTGTATTTAAATGCGCGTCTGAAGTTTCCCGCTCTGTGCAGCGCGCAGTGTCACATGCCAAAACAAACAACATGTGCTTGTCAGTGATTTCCGCCTCTAGAGGCCGCTCTCATACTGTATAATGATAGCAGACCATTCTCAACCACTCCAGCAACAGACGCAACACGAAGAAGAAAAAAAAAAAAAAAAACCCCGAAAACTATTGGCATGGATTTTTGCCGATAACCGATTGTTATGCAAATCAACCATCGGTGCCGATTAATCAGCAAAACCGATTAATCGGTCGGCCTCTAGTAAGTACTGCCGCTCCATAGTATAAACAGAGTTCGTGCGATCGCGAATCTCGAAAGTGAAAGTAAAAAGCGATCGTGCATTTGAAAGCAGTTTCAGTGCCCCGCATATTAATAGCGGCTCCCTGATGCCCGCATTTTATTAACAGTATAATTACCCGACGATATAACTGGGAGAAAGTATTGCAATATATATTTTCCCTGTGTTTCCTTCCTTCCTGAATCACCTCCTTTTACTGAGCATTTGTTGAAAGGAACAAAAAGTTGACTTAGGCAAGACTTACAGGAGACTTATCATGCACTAAACAAAACAGAAGGTTCTTGCATTAGTATGTGATGTTTTGCATGCTGTGACAATCACCTTTTTGGTCCATCGTCTCACTCCTTCATAACCTTTTGCTACAAACTGTCGGTAAAAAAAACTGTTGAAGAAATGAACCTAGAAAAGGGCAAAGAAAAACAATGTGTATTTACTTTCAGTATGGAACTTAAAGCATCAGAAATTATGAGAGGAAATATGCAACACTGATTAATTTGCAAATTTTCATGGGCAAATTTTCTAGTGATTTAATAGGTATTCTTGCGATCAGGAATTTCTCATGAGGGTGAATGATTTCCCCACAACAGGTTCAAGTTGGTCACACAAATTCGCTTTTTTTGAAAGTGTCTACTATTTGAGCTGTACTTCATATGTTGCTACACTACAGACATTTTTGCACCCAAAATATTGAATATTCAACTAAACACACCTTTTGACTTACTCCTTTTGCAGTATATTTACGCAATATCACACACTCAGTTGTGCTGCTGTTCTGAATCTCAGTACAGCTGGGATTCGGTCACAGACACAAGGCTGCAGGTGATCTCAGCCATACTGATATTCAGATCATTGTTTGCTGTTGGATGCCGCTAATGCTTTACCTTATGATTTGTAGCTTCCATGATCAATTCTCCGTACATGTTAATCACCTGCAAAAACACATAAATCAAATCCTGCATGACTTCAGTGTACATGTATATACTGCATATAAATACGGATTTTAAAGAGGCCTACCTGATCATTGACCCAGTTTTGGTCATCAAGTGTTGAAAGGTCATCTAAGGTCAAAGTGTGCTTGTTGTAGGTCACTTGGAAGAAATGCATAGGAGCACAGGCCACACCAGCCCTGTACTTGGACACTTCTTTTGTTATCAGCTTCATCCTGTAGCAGAATATAAAGAATATGAAGTGAAATTAGGGCACTGAACCCTAAACCTTATTCTAATTAACCATATAATCCTGTTACAAAAGTCACATGGAAAAAAAAGGTAACAGGTGTCCTTGTTACAGGTTACATGTACTTACTATTATAATAACAATAAATTATGAATAATTACATACAAGTAACCCTAAGCCAACCCTAAGCCTAACCCTAACCATATAGTAAGTACATGTAGTTAATTAATATTACGCAGTACTTAAATGTATAATTACACTGTAACAAGGACACCTTAAAATAAAGTGTAATCAAAAATTGCTACAAATATATGCTACTTATGACTGCTTTTGTGTTTCATGGTCACATATGCGGATTTGCTGCTCAAAAACATTTCTGATTATTAGCAATGTTGAAAATTAAATATATAGGTATTCTTGCGATCAGGAATTTCTCATGAGGGTGAAAAAGTTCCCACATTTTTGGAACAGGTTTTTGCTAAGTCCTGCAAACCTCAATCCAAACACTGATGAAAAAGAACATAATTTGGACTCGGTCTTTTGTGCCATACTTGTGGACATGGGCGCCTGCAGGATTTCTTCCGAGGGTTCGCACAGCGGTTTTTTTTTTGGGCACGTCCAATGAGGAGATGTCGAGTAATTTTTTCATCACTGTTCAAAATATAAAAATAAGGAAAAGACTAAAACAGTCTTATATATTAAAACAAAAAATATATAATTTACCAATTATAATGGCATAGATGTAAAACTTTGTCCCATAATTGTATAGTTGCTTATATTTTCTGATTTTTTATGTTGCTCTGTTCTGAATACCTTAAAATTTAAAGGATTTGCTGCAACGCAATTTTGTCTGATATGTGAATTATTTATTGGCCTATTTTTTTTATCCATGCAGCAAATGCTTTAAAAACAGCTATAAATTACTTTATTGCATTCCAGATGCTTTTAAAGAACTTTTCACTATAAATTTTACAGGATGCTTCAATGTAAAACATTGTCATTAATTTCTTGTATTCCCATTTGCAAAATAGGCTACAAATTAATTGTTGTAGTCTAACATGATCTCATGAAATTGCATATAGCACGATTTTCTGTTTCTATTTGGCGTAATATTTATATGCAGAAATTGACTTTGGTGTGCAAAAGACTGATAAATTCATAATTAATGGCATGGGTGGTTCAGTCGACAGAGATACGGGACACAAGGGCCTATGATTTACTGCTGAAATGTTTGCGAGGCAAATCTCAGGTCAGTCTGAGCGCTCATGGTATGCACAACACCTGCAGGCGCCACTGCTTGGGGGAAAAATATGAATCATTAGGGATTAAACTTTCCTATCATTTAGATCAGACTGAAACATCTTATTTAGGTGATCAAGGATGTCTGTATCACTCAATGGGGTGAAGCTTCCATATTTCCCATAGAACTGCTCGAGGAATTCTGGGAGATAAAAAAAAACAAAAAAAAAACATGTTCAGTAACAAAACATGACTCCAGAAATCAACAGAAGTTGTCGAAATCATTCAAACACAACCATGAATGCACTCGATGATGCCCTCAGTTGTGAATTCAACAGGAGGCAATGCAAACGCTTGGCCCGTCTCATCCATGGAGTCGCTTCTGTTCTCTCCAGCGAGGGGTTTGCAGTAATGATGGTCCCAGGAAGCCTTGTGTACATCAGTGCTCAAACTGGGCAGCTCGGTTTCCATTGCATCAGTGTGAGCAGAAACGTCCGGCTCTGCGCTGATCAAGGAAGAATCGGGGGGTTTCTTCATGAAGTCATTCGGTGTGGCAGAACTGCTCAGCTCTTTGGTGTCACTGGGATGCATACAGTTGGCATGAGCGCTGTTCTCCAAGCCGTTCACCATGACAGTGCTTTCACTCCCACTCTCAGTCTGGGAAAAGTCTATATTCTCTTTAGGTGACGCTGTCTCCTCCATCTCAGAAGCGGCGTCCGCTTCCAAAGTCACAACCGAATCCACTGCCGACGAGCTCACCACTTCCTCCGCGGCCACTTCTTCTTGGCTTACCATCTCTTTCTTCCTGTGGCCGCGTTTCTTCGACACCTGCTTGTGTCCTGGCAGGTGGGGCTTGCCGTTGGCCCCGCAGCATTCGCATGTCTTTGGCACACGTTTCCTCCTGGAGCGTCCATTTTCAGGTATCTCAGCCGGGCCTGATTCTGCCCTAATGGAGCTGTTTGCTGCCGGGACCCTCATCGCAAACTCTACCCCATTCCTCCCGGGATCCTCTCCACCCGTTTTGTGTTTTCAGCAGGATTCCTCCATTGAGATGGAAACTCTGGATCTTGGAAATGGAATTCTTCGTACGTTTCTAATGTGCACGTTGAAAAATGTCTATTAAAGGAAGAAAGAGTAAAACAATCTTAGTGATTTGAGATTAAGGGCCAGATTTACTAACAGCTTGCGCCAGCACAATCCGTCTTTTGGCAATAAAACAGTACTTTCAGGTAGGGCTGGGCGATATGGCCAAAATATCATATCAGTCGATATCGATAATTATCACGATAAATGTCAAATCTTTATTTCTTTCAAGTTTAAAGACAGATTTTTGCTCCAAAGTGAAAGTTGTAAAAACCAGACCATTCATTTTCCTTAAAATAAATATCTAAATAGAAAAATGTATTTCTTAGTTTCTGCATGATCTAATGAGTGATATTGTTTCAAATCAAGAAACAGGTTTGGGTTGCCTGATAATATTAATAATAATAATAATATCACTTTTTTTTTTAGAAATGCACATTTGATAGTAGCTTGAGTTAGGATGCAGAGGTACATTTTTGTTCATTATAAAAATCAGTAACATCTGTAAAAATTGTAGCAACCTCAGTTTTATATGGTTAAATTTATTCTGACCAAGGATTTATTTATTTTTTTATTAAGCATTGGTCTCCCATAGTAGCATACATTTAAATCATGATAAACACAGTTAAAACCACACATTTAGCACCTCAATACCATGGTAAAAATATAACTACGAAAAGCCGTAGTCTAAAAACATTCAGTACAAATGCACACATGCTATAGCTTAATCACAAATACATATTATAATTATATACCATTACTCCTGTAATAAAATTCTATGTGAAATCTCACATTTCTGTCACAATACCATGGTGCAGTGAGTGTTACTACAGTAAATCCATGGTAAATGATGGCGATGTGTAGATTGAAAAGCCTTCTGACTGTCTGGTTGCACACAGTGTTTCTCCTGTTTGGCTTTAGCTAGTTTAAATCAGAGTAATTTGTTCATCACTGAATTCGCGCTTCACACTGGATCTCACAGTGCTGTTTAGTGCTCCCTGTGTGACCGAGTAAACGCATCTGCTCTAGTGAGCTCGCGCCGCGCGGCACTCTGAACCTTGATCCGAGCGGATTAACGGTCCGTGTGGCGCAACTCAAATGAGTCGCGCGGTTTCGTTCCGCTTTTGGCGCATAAACAGTATATCGAACATTTATCGAACTCTTCATATCGTTTTATCGAGGAAAATTATATCGTGATAATTATCGTTATCGAATTATCGCCCAGCCCTACTTTCAGGGTTTACAGGTTTTAAGAGCACAGTGAAAAATTAGCACTGAAAAGGCATGGACACCGTTATTTTGCGCCTGACCTTATTGAATATGCATTTGTAGGATTTTCCTTTTCAGACGCAACATTTATGGGAGGAGAGTATTAAAATTAATCATGCAACAAGATTTACTAACGTTTACGAACATCAAATTACTAGTATTTGCGCCATTATTAACACCCAAAAAAGCTATTTTGCGCTTCAAATGGCTGCAATTATTGTTGCTAGGAGAGACATGGCAGAGAACAGAGAGCGCGTGGTAGAAGGGAGAGGATTTTTTCCACACGTATTAATTTATTTTGAATGCCAGAAGAACACATTATCCGAACATATTCTGTGCCAAGCTATGTTATTTTTAATTTGCTTCAGGAAATAAAAGATGACTTGGAGCCCTCAACTAGGAGTCACGCAATACCAGCTCTATCAAAACTTCTAGCAAACCTTCATTTTTTGGCCTTTGGTTCTTTTCAATATACTCTGGCTTCTTTATGTCTTTATTCATTATTTGTGACTACGCTAATTTGTGCTGCACTTGGTAAATTGCATTAGTCGATATGTAAATAAGATGCTGTGTCTGTGTTCTTTAAAGGGGTCATATGATGCTTTTTTTAAAGATCATTATTTTGTGTATTTGGTGTAACAGAATATGTTGACATGCTTTAATGTTCAAAAAACACATTATTTTTCAAATACTGTACATTATTGTAGGTCCTCTATGCCCCGCCTATCTCAAACGTGTTGTTTTCTACAAAGCCCCTCATTCCGACCAGCACAGACTGCTCTGATTGGCCAGCTGACCCAGTGCATTGTGATTGGCTGAATACCACAAGCACTCATCGGAAATGTAACGCCCCTTTCCATAATCGCAAGCTTCAGCTTTAAAAGTAAATATAAAGACAGATAATAATGTTGTTAGTTTCACCATCAGTTCAAGCCCGAGAGGGGAACAGAGTCACGTGACTGACACAGTGATGATGCTTGTATGTGTTTGCACACAAGCCGCGATTAAGACACCTGTCTCTCTCTTTCTCTCTCTCTCTCACACACGCGCACACGATGCGCAATACTCCACATTTGAACAGTCAATAGCAAATACTTAAACTAATAACAAAACATACGTACAGTCGCTGATTCAGAAGCACCAGATTGTCAGAGCAAAGTCGGCACAGACAGCCTTGTACTCTCCGAGGTTTACAAAATGGTCGTCCATAAAATGCGTTGCACAAATTCGAACATCTGGGTTGTGCTGTTGTGTTGTAAGTAATCTTAATGATTCCTAACTGCATCTACTTTCAGAAGGCCAAATAAAGTGCTTTTGCTTTGGCATAGAAACACACAGTGTCTCCCTGACATGGCTGCATCAACACTACTGCGTTTACTGAAACCACGCCTTCTTTCTTTGCGTGAACATTTGGGCGGCATTACGCAAATATTTCCACATCGTGACATAGACGTGTTTGAATGAGGCGTTTTAGTCTGGTCTGGATCAGCCTTCTCTTTTAGATTGAATAAATCCTTTTGTGGGAGACATTGAGCTTTGTAACTCTGCAGATCGTTTACATGCACAAACAGCTACATAACACACTGAAGAAAAGGAAAACAAGAAATCGCATCATACGACCCCTTTAATATATTTAATTTAATTTTAACTTTAAAGGGGTCATATGATGTCGCTAAAAAGAACATTATTTTGTGTAGGCTATTTGGTGTAATGCAATGTGTTTTTATCATTCATCATTTTTGTGCTGTTATGGTTATAGTTGTGGTGTGCTATCTGCTATTCACTTAGATTTAGGATGTACTCACACCAGGGGATCTGATCCATGCTTGAGCACGATTGACCCCCAAAGTTCGGTTAATTTCACAAGTGTGACTGCTCCGTACCGTGTCCAGTGCGGTTCGTTTAACCATAACCAGCTTGAAGAGGTGGCTCGGGTGCGGTACACATGTAGTGTGATCGCTAACCGCGCCGGTGCATGGAACAGATCATTTACTATTTTTGTATGCACTATTGTTATCATTATGACAGCAAAAATCTTTATTACTACTTGGATATCACACTTTTCAATTAATTTAATTTGAGTACATTTAGATTTATAATTCTCATCTTATTGATGAACATGTATTGTAGTTTAAAGCTGCAAGTGTAGTGAGTAAAGCTGCAAATTCCACCATTAACCTCAGTTGCCTCTGTAATAATCCTGTAATATCTGTCTGTTAGTGAAAGGACAATCACGCTTGGGCTTTAGTACAAGGCAGCTGTGCCTAGTGTGCGTATGCCCTTAGAACAATTTTTTGAACTTTATATCTTTATTATTAGCATTACTGTACATTGTACATTATTGTTGCTCCTCTATGCTCCGCCTTTCTGAAACGCATCAATTTTTACAAAGCTCATCGTTCTGAGAAGTGGCGCGTGCTCTGATTGGCCAGCTATCCGGTGCGTTGTGATTGGCCGAATACCTCAAGCGTGAGATGGAAATGTTACGCCCCTCACCGTATTGTGATGCCGTGTCCCGGCGCGACGACACGGAAACAATAAAGCCCATTTATAAACGAGGCATTTGTTGCATCCTGTAAGGACATAATTACTGATTATAATGACTCATACGGTATTTTAACGCATTGCACTGCGTAAACATAACACCATGTCTGCATTTGTGATAGAAACGCCAAACAAGCGCTACTCTACACTGCTCAAAACTCACGTTTGAATAGTAAGTAGCAAATTCTTTAAATAAGAAAACATACTTACAAGCTGTGAGTCAGAAGCACCAGACTGTCCTTGCAAAGTTGGAATTGCCCCACTTTATAGAAACAGCCTTTGTGCACAGCTGGCATTGTAGGCTACTCTTCCTGTTTCAGGAAATAGTCCTCCGTAAAATGCGCTGCACACACACTAATATTTGGGTTGAATTCTTCTGGAACAGTGTTGTAAATACAACTTAACCACTGATTTCTAGTTGTGTCCACTTTTGGAAGCCCAAACAAAGTACTTTCACAATGAAACACAGCGTCTCTGACGTGGCGCCGGTGGCAGCAACAACACTACAGCTAGAATAAAAGTTACGCCTTGTTTTTTTGCATAAACATTTGGGCGGTGGTTTGCAAATCTTCCCACATTGTGACGTAGACATGTGGGGGCGTGTTTAAATGAGCCATTTTAGCGGGGCGTGGCAGAGTCTTAACTTTTATAAAGAATATCTCTTTGGTTTTGAGACTTTAGTCTTTGCAACTTCAGGGATCTTATCTATGCACAATCAGCTTGTAACACTCCAAAGAGAAAGCAAAACTTGAAATCACATCATATGACCCTTTTAATTTGCGCGTTGTTAGTAAATCACCCACAGAAATATCCACACCCATCAGTGCTGTTTTGGAATTGCGCTCCCGCGCTAATTTGCCCTGTTTAGTAAAACTGGCCCTAAATTTTCAGAAATAGCATACAAAGTATAGTGTGTGTAACAGTTATTAGTCAAAGCCACATTAAAAATTCTATACAAAAGTGTACACTATACAGTCAAAGCAAAAATTATTCAGACATCAGATATAATTTTTTATATTTTTTTAACTAGTGGCTGCAGGACACTATAGTTCATTTATGTAAGTGAGGATAGCAAAATAAAGTAAACTGTGACATATTATACCCAAAAATTCTTCATACAGTGGACAACCAGTAAAATTGATAAAAATTTGGGAGCAAAAATTTGATTTGACACTTTGACCTGACCATGTTTTGTTACATACCTTTCTATCAAAGTTATCTGACATTATCAAGATGAATTTGTTCTGACACAGTTTAACTCTTGAGTTCTTGTCATATTGTATTACCATTTTATATACTATAGCGAATGAACTGTGATGATGTGAGAAATGTTGAAGGTGTCTGAATCAATTTTGGTTTGACTCTATATAGACCCACATATGCTTTATCATACTTTCACACAATTTCAACAAACAAATAACTTTTGCAAATTTTACAAACCAAATGTGTCTAACTCTGCTTAACATTGAATATGCTATTTAAAAATGTCTTAGTTTTTTAGTTATTTTGTATGCCTAGATTATGTGTTAATTTTGCTGCACAGTACAACTGTCGGCTGCACGTTTTCTGATGAAGAGTATTTTTGTTGTTATTTCTACTATTAGTACTTCTACTACTTGAACTACTACTATTAGTAATCGCATGGCTAATATCGTACAGAATCATCACCATATTCATCACTGTATTTATATGGTATCACTATGGTACATCTAAAAAGCATGGTTTAGTGAGGCTATCATATGATAATATTTTGCGACTTTGACATATCCTATAAACAGGGATGGGACAGTATTTCAATTACATGTATTTAACATACATATTTCAAATACAAAATACTATTTGAAAAAAATCAAATGTATTTTGTATTTAAATACATTTAATCTTAGTATTTTTGTATTTTCAAAACACAATCAATCAACCTCTTTATTAGACTACTGCTGGTTTTCTGTATCAACTACTTCAAACCTCAAACATGCCAATATCGGTAATGACATTTTCAGGATTCCTGTAAGGAAATAAGGAATAATACTGCCTTCATGTGCTATTAAAGTTTCCTATTTCCAATTTCAGAAGTCCTGATTACTAGTTTGTCGCATTCAAGTGCTTTGCTGTTGGACTGAATAGGAATCGTGGAGGACGCCAGGTTTTCTGGGAAAATCTTATTGAATCCAAAATTGTAGATATTTAAGATATTTAATTTTGAATAAAATGTAGCAACCCATTCGTGGACAACTATCTCATCATTCACAGTGCTATCTTTACAGTTAGCTTGTTGATGATTCTGGATTTTCAGTCAAATACATGCTGTTTTGCTGTGCATAAAACATACAAAATGCTTGAAATGGTTATTGCACTACTATGTGCATGACTTCAACATAAAAAAAAGGTGAAAAAAAAAATATTGACACGTCAGAGCGATAAAGTATGTATTTTGTGTATTTTCAAAATACAAAATACTGCATTTGTATTTAAATATTTTTTTTCCACATAGTATTTCGTATTTTTATTTTAAATACATTTTGATGTATTTATGCCCATCTCTGCCTATAAATGATTAATTTATTATAAACGTGCACCATGGTATTTCTAAGATCCAAGGTACTTCAATGAATACGTGTTTGACGATATTACTACAGTACTAGTGAGAATCGCGTGCTAAGTCAGTAAAATCAACGGATCACTGATTTACTTATGAATATGAGAAAACTATAATTGTAATATTTTGATCGAATGTAAAAAAAAAAATGAAAACATGAATACAAACAACTCTAAGGCCCTCAGGCAAGCTGTACGCAAAAATGATCTGAAGGGAGATAACGTTAGTGATCATCAAGGATTCAGATCTGAAGAGATCATTTATTTAACAATAAAACAAAACACAAAATGCTGCTTGTCAAGCACTCGCGCACAAAGAGCGCGGGCATCTGTGATGTACAGCCTCACCGTGTGTCGGGCTCAGGGACGATGTTTGCAGGACCTTTAAGGCAGTGCGAATAAATCCCGATCAATATTCCTCTATCAATGATATCGATAAAAGTGAGGGTTTTCAGGCGTTGTTATGGTCTGAGCGCGGCGCACGTCAATGGCGTCACACGCCGAAGCGTTTTGGCGGCATCTAGCGGGAAGGAGATACTTTTTTTTTTTTTTTTTTTTTTTTGCCAGTATCGTATGGAAAGTGTCTTCGTCATTTTTATATATGACACTAATTAAGACCGCTATGAAAGATGATATTTAAATATTATCCTTGGATATTTTGAGTCTTACACTTAAAAAGTAACGCTGTCAAATGTATGGCCTATTCTGTATTTATAGCCTTGGTTTTCAGTTTTCTTTATATTACAGTCTGATAACAAAAAGCAGTGAGATCAAATTCTGTTTGTGCTGTCCTTCATTTATACGTTTCTGTGTTTCAATAACTGCCCAGTTTACAGGAAAGTTCACAAAACTTTTGCTAACTTTCTGGCAAAGTTATGTTAAATTTATGAACAAATGTTTTTTTCCCCAGGAATGTTAGTTAAATTGTTTTTAATAACTTACTCAAAATGTTATTTATGCATCCTTTATTAAGTATTTCTATATGCTTTAGGTGGACGTTTGTTCAATGCTTTTTATGTGTTTCAGAGAACATTCAAAAGTAACGTTCTCATCATGTTTGCAAAATAATAAAATTCACTTAGGCTAATGTTTTCTGTAATGTTCACATAACTAAGAAAAAAAGTTTTTAATAGGCCTAAAAATAAATAAATATTTTCATAATTTTATTGTGTTCCCTCCTGGTGGAATGACCTGAACCTCAAGAATCGGCTAAAAACACATTTCTTCCATCTTTATTTGTCCATCTAACTCTTCTCTTTAAAAACGGGGGACTCTAACACTAGCATTCTTTATTCTTTTTCTATTCTATCTATTCTTTTCCTTTTTATTTTTTATATACGGTATATATAGAAAAATGCTACATGTACTGCATTAGGCTAAATGAGACTTGTCATAGCACTTGCATGCTCTTTTGTTGATTTTGATATTGTCCTCTTTTGTAAGTCACTTTGGATAAAAGCGTCTGCTAAATGACTAAATGTAATTATTTAATGAGAACATAAGCAAAACGTTCTTAGAACACAATTTTATGAGCTTGGTGTACCTGAGTCTAAGTAGGCATATATTCTAAGTCTAAGAATATTCCTGTTGATGTTCGGTTTACATTCTCATGACAGACGCATATATTCATTAACGAAGTGTGGAGCTTCATTTAGCCCGGTTTATTAGTAATGACAACAAACCATAGATAATACATCAAATTCAATATTTACAAAAACTGTGTGCTCTGTTGTACAAAGATGCATCTTTCAAAAGCATTTCATGAAAACATTTGCCTGCAGTATCCCTGCACATTTGTTGTTTGTATGCTGTGAGTGATTTGTAAAGACAGACGGACAGTTAAAACAGACACATGTGAACACGCTTCACAGTAAATCAATCTGATCTAGCCTGATATAACTGATACAGTATAAGGCACTGACATATCTTCTGCTTGGGAATAATGAATTACAGTCACAATAAATAAAATCAGACATGCTGTGGTTCAGAAATAACGCAGTTCAAATGTTGTAATCTGAGATTAATTCAACGGTTGGTAACCAGGTTAGAGATGTAGTGTTAAAAATGAACGAATTTTGGTGTAAACTGTTCATAAAATGAACATTGCTGATCATGAGTTTGATTCACAAGGAAGAAATATGATCAAAATATATATGATGAATGCACTTCTGGGAAAAAGCATCATCTAAATGAATAAAAGTAATGTAAAATAACGCAAATTTACCCAAGAATGGTTTCATAAGCTTTTAAGACATTCACACTGCTTGTGTTTCATGAATGAGGCCCATTGAGTAAAAGCACAACTTCTGTATGGAAAACAAATATTAATAAAATAATGTGGTGCATAACTATGCAACTACATACTAAATACATCAGTGCTACTTATTTTTACATAACAAAAGCATCATTTGGTTCTTCAACATTCCTATATTAAAGTACACCGATCTTAAGCCTTCACTTCCGTGTTGTTTTCTTCTGTGATCACGCTGGTCTGGTGCGAATGGTCTCGTCTCATTACACCGACTCCATGACAGCAACCAGGAGTTTGATAACGGTCTCTCTGATGATGAAGAGTGCTTTACATTTAGTCCTTTAATAGACACACTTGTCCAAATGAGGAACAACACAAGCACTTTATGATAAATGAGTAGCCTGATTCCTCACGTCTTTTCTCCATCTGTAACAAAAATGCATCTTAGCCATGCTATAGTGAGCTGCTTCAGAGCACTAACAGTGTTTCAGGGAATATCAAATGGAATTTGGCTGTTTCTCAATCAAAGCTCACAAATCATCTTAAATGCATGATCTCAAAAGACATTGACTGCTTACTGTATAGTGTTTTTTTCATATATAGTGTTTTTTTTTGCTTCAAATTATGGAAGCCTGTTTCCGGCACATGAGAACATTTTTTATTATATAAATTGAAATAATGTCATATTTATGAGATAAAAATTATGGTTTTAAGTCACAATTATGAGATAAGTCAAAATGATGGAGATAAAAGTCAAAATTATGACAGTTGAAATCATGATGTAAAAGTCTAAATTAATTACGAGGAAATAATTCATAATTATCACATAAAACAAGAAATTATGAGAAAAAGTTACAAATGTTAAATATTTTTTTTAATTTGCTTTATTCAACATCAAGAAGATCAGGCCCTTTCTTTCGGAACATGCTTCACAACTCCTTGTTCAAGCTCTTGTTCTGTCCAGGCTGGACTATTGCAATGCTCTCTTGGCAGGTCTTCAAGCCAGTTCCATCAAACCTCTACAATTAATCCAGAACATGGCAAAGAATGCACGTCACACCTCTGTTCATCAATTTGCACTGGCTACCAATAGCTGCTCGAATAAATTCAAGGCATTAATGTTTGTCTACAAAACCACCTCTGGCTCTTCACCCCTTTACCTACATTCTTTACTTCAGACTTATGTGCCCTCTAGAAGCTTACGTTCTTCAAGTGAACGACGCATTATTGTTCATCCCAAAGAGGCACAAAATCACTTTCACAGACTTTTTCATTAACTGTTCCCTCCTGGTGGAATGACCTGCCCAACTCAATCCGAGCAGCTGAATCCTTAGCCATCTTTAGAAACGGCTAAAAACACACCTCTTCCATCTTTATTTGACCCTCTAACTCTAGCACTCTCTATTCTAATTCTATTCTTTAAAAAAAAAAAAATACATTCTAATACTAGCTTTTCTAATCTTTTTGTATTGTATCTGTTTGTTTTCTTTTTATTTATTATACAATTAACAAAATCATAAAAGGCCACTAACACTAGCTTGCTCTATTCTTTTTCTATTATATCGGTTTTCTTTTTATTTATTATATAATAAAAAAAAAAACTTGCTACGTGTACTGCATTAAGCTAACTGAGACTTGTTATAGCACTTACATATTGTTGCTCTTTTGTTGGATTTGATTGCTTCCAAGTCGCTTTGGATAAAAGCGTCTGCTAAA
>CM041793.1:9741874-9841873 GCA_023376895.1 Aspiorhynchus laticeps | reverse complement strand
TGGATTGTAGCGAGATAGAAGACAAGTTAGGTACACAGGAGCTAAACCATTTAGGGCCTTATAGGTAAGTAATAATATTGTGTAACTGATATGGAACTTAAGAGGTAGCCAGTGCAGATACTGTAAAATTGGGGTAATATGATCATATTTTCTTGACCTGGTAAGGACTCTAGCCGCAGCATTTTGTACTATCTGTAGCTTGTTTATTGAAGCTGCAGGACAACCACCTAGCAGTGCATTACAATAGTCCAGTCTAGAGGTCATGAATGCATGAACTAGCTTTTCTGCATCAGAAAAAGGTAACATGTTCCGTAGCTTGGCAATGTTTCTAAGATGGAAGAATACCGTTTTTGTAACATTGGAAATATGATTTTCAAATGAAAGTTGCTGTCTAATATAACACCCAGATTTTTGACTGTAGAGGAAGTAACAGGACATCCGTCTAGTTGCAAATTGTTATCCAAGAGATTCTGTGTACTGTTTTTTGGTCCAATAAGTAATATATCTGTCTTATCTGAATTTAATAGGAGAAAATTATTGGTCATCCAATCTTTTACATTTTTAACACACTCTGTTAGCTTAGATAATTTAGAAGTTTCATCTGGTCTTGTTGAGATATATAGTTGAGTATCATCAGCATAACAATGGAAACTAATCCCGTATTTTCTAATAATAATATTACCAAGGGGCAACATGTATATTGAAAATAGCAGAGGACCTAGGACAGATCCTTGTGGTACTCCATACTTTACAGGTGATAATTGAGATGAACGTTTAAATAAACAAAGTGGTAGCGATCGGACAGGTAGGCTCTAAACCATCTTAAAGCCTGCCCTTGAATACCCGTATAGTTTTGTAATCGATCTATGAGTATGCCATGATCTATAGTGTCGAACGCAGCACTAAGATCAAGTAAAACTAGCAATGAGATGCAGCCTTGGTCTGATGCAAGAAGCAATTCATTTGTAATCTTAACAAGTGCAGTTTCTGGTGGTGGGGCCTGAAACCTGACTGAAATTTTTCACAGAGATCATTTTTTTTTGCAAGAATGAGCACAATTGAGCAGACACATTTTCAAAAATTTTAGACATAAACGGAAGATTTGAAATGGGTCTGTAATTTGCCAGTTCACTAGGATCTAGTTGTGGTTTCTTAATAAGAGGCTTAATAACCACCAGCTTGAATGGTTTTGGGACATGACCTAAAGATAACGATGAGTTAATAATATTGAGAAGCAGTTTTTCTGCTACAGGTGACATCTATATCCATGGGTGGGCTGGGGCCAAAAAGTGGCCCTGGACTTTTTGGCACAGAGTGGCCCACCAAACCCGTTCCGCAACACACCGCACCTCACCAAAAATGACTGGCATATTCTTGATATTATAATTTGTCTTTCCTGGTGTATATGGCAAATGGTAAATAATTTTAAAGAATTTTTACGAGGGACAGTTTAATATCACTAAAGTTAAATGCCAATATTATCATTCCATATGAAGCACTGCTCTGGTATGATCTAGAAGACTTGAATAGTGCAGAATGCAGACTGTTTTTATGGGCCTTTCTATTGGTCATATACAGTATTTGTTCTTTTGCAGGAGCTTGACATCTATCATTTTAAGGAATAGAGCTCCAATTGTGGAAAAGAGTATACAAATTATTTTGATGATGAAAAATACAGTAAACAGTACTGTGAAATATTTAATGTTACAATTTAAAACAGTTGTCTTCTATGCGACTATAGTAAAATAGAATTGATTTTTGTGATCAAAGCTGAATTTTCAGCATCATTACTCTAGTTTTCAGTGTCACATGATCTTCAGAAATCATTCTAATATGCTCAAGAAACATTTCTGATTATTATCAATGTTGAAAACTGTTGTGCTGCTTCATATTTTTGTGGAAAATGTGATACCATTCAGTCTTGGGTAAGATTAAAAAATATAAATTAATATTTTTCTTCAACAATGTTGAATTAAATCAAAGATTATAGAATACAAAAAGGGACTTTGAATAAATTGATTTAAGTGACAGTAAAGATATTTACACTTATTACAAAGTACTTATATTTCAAATAAATGCTGTTCTTTAACTGAGAATCATTATACCAATAATAAAATCATTATTAATAATTGATCACAAATAATAACTGATAATTAAGCAGCAAATTAGGCAGCATTAGAATGATTTCTGAAGAGACACTGAAGACTGGAGTAATGACGCTGAAAATTCAGCTTTGATCACAGAAATAAATTACAGTTTAAAACATCCTAAATAGAAAACCACTATTTTAAGTGTAATATTTCATAATAATAGGCTATTGTTTTACTGTATTTTTGATCAAATAAATTCAATCTTCTTTCAAATAAATAAATAACCACCAGTGTGTATATAAAATAGGCTAATGCATGTGAATTAATAAGCAAATTATATTTTTATTAGGCCTATAATATAAATCACTTTCCTATGCACAGCACTCAAAAGCAAAAGTCTTCAGATTTACAAAGATTTCTAGATTAAGATTGAGAATGATTTTTAAACATTTTCTACGTGAAATCACGGAAGAAAGCAGATTTACATTAACTCTCATCTCATGTCTGCTGAAAACTGCATTATAGCCTACATTGTGACGATTCGAATAACGGCATTAAAATCTGAGAAATCTGAAAAGGCCAGTAGTTTGCATTCCTGAAAATTCATGTCTGTCATTTAACTAAATGGTTGGCAAATATTGCAGAATTGTCTCGTCATGTTTAGCTGCTTACATCTTACCTCAGCTCAAGTTCAAGTTCAAGTTGAGCTTTATTGTCATTCCGCTGCATGTGGGGACATACAGTGGAACGAAATGTCGTGCCTCACAGGACCACGGTGCTACATAAATACAGATATACAACAATGAAGTAAAACACTATAAACCTATACACAAAAACTAACCTACTGACAGATTTGACTAGGTATACTATATATAAATGTTTACCGTATACAACTAAAGATAAGGATAGAAAATACAAACTATACAATCTGTTTACCCTAAATGTTTACCCTGTACAACTAAAGATAAAGATAAAAATACAAACTATACAAACTATGCGAATGCTTCACATAAATACTGTACATGTGCAGAGAGAAACATTGCGAGTCAGCAGCTGGCTGGGGAACAGTACAAGATGGTTTGTAGTGGTGCATGAGCATGTACATATACATATATTGCTGAGTCTTTTTGTGGGATTGTGTACACATAGTTTTAGGAAAAGTGTCTAGTGCATAGAGGAGAGTGTGTTACTACAGGTGGTTTGTAATTCAAGTCATTCAAGTAATTCAAGCTCGCATTCAAGTCACGCGCATCTCAGCTCCATGAACAGTAAATCCCACCTTCTACACTTTGATTGGCTATTTCAAACATTTTGCACTTTTGAGCCGCTGCACTGAGCCGGAGCACGCTAAATTAATTAGAATTTTTGAATGAAAAGGGCCGCACGGCCCGGGCCATTTGTCTGGGCCGATGGAGGGATATATGTACATTTACTACAATCAATTTTTTATATATATTACGCAAAGGGCCAGCCCACATTGTACAGCGGCCCACCGGGAAAGCTCCCGGTGCTCCAGATGGCCAGTCCGCCACTGTCTATATCTATTATCAGTGAAGAAATTCATAAAGTCATTAGTATTAAACTGTGGAGGAATATTTAGATCGGGTGATGTCTGGTTATTTGTTAATCTAGCCACTGTGCTAAATAAAAACCTTGGATTATTTTGGTTATTATCTATGAGTTTGCGGATATGCTCTGTCCTGGCAGCTTTTAGAGCCTGTCTATAGCTGGACATACTGTTTTTCCATGCAATTCTAAAAACTTCCAAGTTATTTTTTCTCCATTTGCGCTCAAGATTACGAATTTCTTTCTTGAGAGAATGGGTATAACTGTTGTACCATGGCGCAGCACGTTTTTCTCTAACCTTTTTTAATTTGATGGGGCAACAGTTTCTAACGTATTAGAGAGGATAGTGCCCATGTTGCTAGTCATTTTGTCTAGTTCATTTGTATTTATGCATGCACAGAGCAGCTGAGATAAATCAGGCAGATTATTTGTGAATCTGTCTTTAGTGGCTGGAACAATAGTTCTGCCTGGACGATAACGTGGAGCCATGTAGTTAATATCAGTAATACGCAGCATGCACGATACAAGGAAATGGTCAGTAACATCATCACTTTGAGGTATGATATCTATATCAATAAGATCAATTCCATGCGATATAATTAAATCTAGTGTATGATTAAAACGATGAGTGGGCCCGGTGATGTTTTGCTTAATGCATCATTTGTATTATCAACTTGAATGTTAAAATCTCCGACAATTAGCGCTCTATCAACATTAACCAATAGGTCTGAGAGGAAAACTGCAAATTCTTTTAGAAAATCTGTATATGGCCCTGGCGGTCTATACACAGTAGCCAGAGCAAGAGATAGGAGAGATTTCTTTTGCATATCTGACAGTGTAACATTAAGCAGAAGTATTTCGAATGAGTTAAACCTGTATCCTGTTTTCTGAGTAACATTGAGAATATCACTATAAATTGTTGCGGCACCGCCACCACGACCAGTCTGACGGGGCTCATGCTTATAACAGTAGCTTGGTGGAGTAGACTCATTTAGACCAATATAATCATTTGATTTAAGCCAGGTTTCAGTCAAACAGAGTACATCAAAACTATTATCTGTGATCATTTCATTTACAATTACTGCTTTGGGTGTGAGTGACCTAATGTTTAGGAGCCCAAGCTTTAAAAATTGTTTTTGTTCATTTATTTTGCATTTTTCTGGTTTAATTACGATCAGATTTTTTCTAAATCCTGCATTAAATTTATATTTTGCCCTCACTGTTCGGGGAACAGACACAGTCTGTATAGATTGGACAATGCAAGTACTTCTATCATTTAAGTGGGTAGAACAAAAGTCATCATAGCAGTTATTTGAAAATTGGCTTACTAGTCAAATGGAGCGTAGCATCATGGAGATGTTGTCCGACAGGAGTTCTGCCCCGACTCTGCTGGGGTGCAGGCCATCAGCATGGAAAACCCTAGGACGCTCCCAGAAAAGATTCCAGTTATTAACAAAGAGCAGTTTCTGTTCTTTACACCATGACAATAACCATTTGTTTAAAGCAAACAGTCTACTGAACCTTTCGTGTCCTCGTCGATACGTGGGAAGCTGTCCTGACACGATGATCGTCGTCGTGGGCGATGTGCTGCGTACCGTCTCGATCAGGCTCCTGAAGTCCCTCTTCAGTCTCTCCGTCTGCCACATCTTGGTGTCGTTAACCCCCGCGTGAATCACAACAGCTGCAATGCTCTCGTCGCCCTTCAGGGCCACGGGTATCTGTGCAGAAACATCGAGAACACGAGCACCAGGGAAACAGTGTGTGCGCACTTTACCTTCAGCTAACGTAGCACGGACGTGCCGGACGATGGAGTCTCCGACGATCACAGCATCACGTTCCGTCTCGCAGAGAGGAGCGAAGCGGTTCTGGGTGGAGATCTCGAAGACCGGAGTCGGCTGAGGGGGAGAGGTTGTCGCCCGGGGCCTGGCTCGCGTCTTCTGCTGCTGTTGCACCCAGGGTCCGTGGTGTCCCGGTGCTGGAGTGAAGGACATCTGGGAAGATCGTGTCCTGGGTGCATGAGGCCTGTGCAGAGAAACACATGGAGTAGAGGTGGTGGGAATGTTAGCAGCGTGCTGTATACTTACCCCGGACTTGTGAGCATCAGCCCGGAATTTTTTGCAGCGCTGCTCTCCGCTCCCTCAGCTGGGCCTGCTTCTCCACCAGGTCGCGGATCTGCTTCTCCGCGGCCTCCAGCTCCAGCTGCACCGAATGCAGCTCGAACGCATCCTTACCTGCACTCAAAGGTAGACACAAATCCGCCATTAAAGCAAGTAACAGTGAAACAATGGTAATGTGTGTGAATAGAGTATTAGCTGTGTTAGCGAGTTTAGCGGCCACCAGGCTGGCGGTGCTAACGGGCTATAAGCTAATAGCGGACTCTGGAAATCAAAATAAAACTAGTGATAACAAGGCGCTTTGTTTTTGTTGTAGAATGCGATAGGGGATATATTCACACATTATAGAAACGAAAATGATGGTGTATAAAATTGATTTTAAGATAGAAAATAGACGATAAAGAATTGACTCGATGGAGCTCAAACTCAAAACACGCGGCAACAACAAACAGGAAGTGACATATCACGTATGACACGTTACACCATCTGCCAAATGTTTGCCATATAGGCAAATTGATACAAACCATATATTTTCTAAGAAAGTGTCCAATGCCGATGGCTTTATACACATTTAATAGTGGCTGTTCACACTGGAAATGTAGTATATAAAAAAATAAATAATCAGCACAACAAAATTGAAAGAACACATTTTCAAAATCAAGTCACATTAAATGTAGGGTTGGCAAACCCTCTGGAAAGCGCTTTCTCAGAAGCTCTCTTAGAAATACTCACTGTTTGGCTGGTTTCACTTCAGCGGCTGGTAAATGCTGTAACTACAAGATAATGGAAATACTGTATGTCATTAAGACAGTGGATGTTAAAAGGATTTATACTTTATCCCTTTCTGCTACCTGTCGTCAGAGCTCAGAATAATTGATAGCTGAAGGGTTTGGGACTGTGCACTTCTTGTGGTGCCATCAGCCAATCAGCATAGTCATGACTGTCATGATGGCATCTACAAGAGGGCTAAGCTAAAAAAAAAAGGTAATAGCCAAATTAAAATAGTTTACATCTCAGGTTTAAAAAAGATTAATAAAGACAATCACATGCACTTACTAAGTGGTGAAGAAACAAGCCCAAAATGTATCGCAAATAGTTTACAGTTGTTTCCACAATTCACCCATGGAATTGTTTATTTCTTCAAGAGTAAAGGTGCGGTCACATTTACTCCCGTTCAGTGAATTTTTGTGGGCAAAATCCAGTCATTTCAATAGGAATCAACATGGTCACGAATGTTGCATGAGAGCGAAAGGTTTCCCCAAAGATGTCAAATTGATTACGTGAATTCACTGTGTTGACAGAAAGCTATTTGTAATTTCATAGTGACTTCTGTTTGAGCTGTGATTTATACACTGTTACTCTAGTAATAGATGAATAATCTTTTTTGCCCTGAGAGATTTTACTGAAATTTCACTATTGTGATTGCACCTTAAGGCTAATGTGGGAGTTAGTTTTTCTTGTAACAGAATGAAAAATGATGTTTTGTTACTTCCTGGCAGACACCAATTTTGTTTTGGGGAATGCCCAGATACTGGATTGGCCTATTGTCCACAGCAATGATGGATTCTGCAAGCTGTCTGGATACCATCGTGCTGAAGTCATGCAGAAGAGCAGCACATGCAGGTTCTTCCCTGTTTTTCTTCTATATACATACATATATATTAGGGGTGGCATGGTACACAGATGTCACAGTTCGGTACGTACCTCGGTTCGGGGGTCACGGTTCGATACGATTTCGGTACAACATGAAAAAAAAAGAAATCTAAGAAAGTTTCTTTTCATTTATTTTGAACAGACAGTAGTGCAAATAAAAAAAAAATCCATCTAGATGTGAAAATACTACATGTTATATGTATAAAATCCGTTTTGTTTTCACAAATAAAAGCAGACCTTTATACAGTGATTATTAATAAGACAATAATTGTTTTGAGGCTCTTTTATCTGGGAATATGAGCGTGTACAAAGCATCGTGTTATGCTCTCAGATGAGTAGTAAGTGACATCGTTACAAAGAGAGAATTGAGTCTCATTTTCAGTTCAATGACTCTCGACGCATGTGGCAGGGACTAAGGAAACAAATCCTCCACGGAGGTGAGTGCAGATCCGTCGCTGGCCGACGAGTTAAACACCTTCTACGGCCGCTTTGATTGCAACAGGAAGCAACAGGCAGAGAAGCGAGAATCATGTGATCACCGTGTCGGAGGACGAGATTCGGAGGGCACTAAAGGGAGTGAACATCAGGAAAGCGGCTGGACCTGACGGGATCACAGGCCGGGTTCTGAGATCATGCGCTGATCAGCTTGCTGGTTTGTTCACTTCTATCTTCAACGAGTCCCTTGCTACCTCTGTGGTTCCCACCTCGTTTAAAAAATCCATCATCATCCCTGTGCCTAAGAACAATAAACCTTCCTGCCTGAATGACTATCGACCAGTGGCCCTCACATCAATAGTCATGAAGGTTTTTGAGAGACTTGTTAAGAGCCACATTAGCTCATCCATCCCTGTTACTTTGGACCCTCTTCAGTTTGCTTATCGCCCGAATAGATCAACTGATGATGCCATCTCTCACATTCTCCACTCCTCCCTCACACACATTGATATCATGGTGCCAGGACAACTGTCTCTCTCTGAACGTGAGCAAAACTAAAGAGCTGATTGTAGACTTCAGGAAGAGACAGCAGCGGCCCTACACTCCTCTTATGATCAGCGGGACCCCTGTGGAGAGGGTGAGCAGCTTCAAGTACCTCGGTGTTAACATCTCCGAGGACCTGACTTGGACTGCACACATTCAAACACAGGTCAAGAAAGCCAGGCAAAGACTGTACCATCTGCGACAGCTGAGGAAATTCAGGGTCTCACCAGCAATCCTGAAAACTTTCTATTCAGGGGCCATAGAAAGTGTACTGACT
Source organism: Aspiorhynchus laticeps (assembly GCA_023376895.1). Lineage (NCBI taxonomy): Eukaryota > Metazoa > Chordata > Actinopteri > Cypriniformes > Cyprinidae > Aspiorhynchus > Aspiorhynchus laticeps. Next base: position 9,833,195 of record CM041793.1, on the reverse strand, counting down.
CAGTGCATCTCAGTGTGGTACAGTAACGCCACAAATCAGGACTGCAAAGCTCTGCAGAGAGTCGTGCGCTTAGCGGAGCGCATCTCAGGGTCTGCCCTCCCCTCTCTGCAGGACACCTACCTCAAACGCTGCAAAAGCAGAGCTGCAAAAATAATCAAGGACTCAAATCACCCCGGTAACTGTCTCTTTATCACACTTCCTTCGGGCAAGCGCTTCAGGAGCGTGATGGCAAAAACTGAGAGACTGAGGAGGAGCTTCTATCCTCAGGCCATCAGGCTCCTAAACTCAGTCTCATAAACATCTCATAAACATCTACAGGACTCATTTAATTAACTGCAACACCCATCATTTTCCATCATCCGCATTGCTGCTATGTGTACTTACCCGGTACAACCTGTTTTGCACATTCATCTTGCACATCCCTGGTTATATTAATATTTATTAAACCCTCAGTAGACTGTATTGCACATTTCAGTTCATTGCACATTTTACTCCTTATTTTATTTCTTGTTTTTACTATTATTATTATTATTACTTTTATTTTTTATCTTATCCCTACCTATATTTATAGATATGCTCCTGTGTTATGTATACTCTTTTATTTTTATTTTTTTATTTTTTTGCACTGTCCATTGAGCGGACCCGTCCTGATCTACATTTCACTACTGATTATACCCTGTATGATTGTGTATGTGACAAATAAACAAGAACCTTGAATAGCAGCAATGGGAACTATGCAAGACTGCTATTCATAGACTATAGCTTAGCTTTCAACACCATAGTCCCCATCAAGCTGGCTTCCAAACTCACAGGCCTTGGCCTAAACACTTGGCCTAAACACTCTGCGACTGGATTCAAGATTTCCTCACCGGCAGGCCTCAAGTGGTGAAGGTAGGCCAGTTCACCTCCAACTCCATCACCCTGAACGTAGGAGCCCCGCAGGGTTGTGTCCTGAGTCCCCTTCTCTACTCTCTCTACACACATGACTGCGTGTCCTCTCACAGATCCACATCTATTATCAAATTTACTGATGATACTGTGGTTCTGGGCCTCATTTCCAACAATGATGAGACTGCATACTTGGATGAGGTGGAGAGACTTACGTCATGGTGCAAGGACAACTGTCTCTCTCTGAATGTGAGCAAAACTAAAGAGCTGATTGTGGACTTCAGAAAGAGACACCTGCTGCCCTATACTCCTCTTATGATCAGCGGGACCCCTGTGGAGAGAGTAAGCAGCTTCAAGTACCTCGGTGTAAACATCTCAGAGGACCTGACTTGGACTACACACATTCAAACACAGGTTAAGAAAGCCAGGCAAAGACTGTACCATCTGCGACAGCTGAGGAAATTCAGGGTCTCACCAACAATCCTGAAAACTTTCTATGCAGGGACCATAGAAAGTGTATTGACTCAGTGCATCTCAGTGTGGTATGGAAACAGCTCCAGTCAAGATTGCAAGGCCTTGCAGAGAGTTGTGCGCTTAGCTGAGCGTATCTCTGGGTCTGCTCTCCCCTCTCTGCAAGACATCTACCTCAAACGCTGCAGAAGCAAAGCTGTCAAAATCATCAAAGACTCAAATCACCCTGGAAACTGTCTATTCACTCTGCTGCCATCTGGTAAGCGCTTCCGCAGCCTGATGGCAAAAACTGAGAGACTTAGGAGGAGTTTCTTCCCCAAGGCCATCAGACTCCTGAACTCAAACTCAGCCTCTTAACATCATCTGACTTACTTCATAATCACTAATCACACACTCATTATTCTCTACCTCATACTGACAGTGTCATTTGCACATTTGCACACAACACTTTCTGTGTCTTGATATCTTATCTTATTTTTTATATATATTTTTTTTGTGATTGGCTGCTTCATGTCAACCATGTTCAACCTGTTTGCACATTCCTCTCTGTACAGTCATGTTTACCTTAATATTTAATTCTACAGCATACTGTCATGCACATTCTTTTATACCTTATATTTTATTCTTTATATCTTATTTTTTATTCATTTTATTTTATGTATACTTCTCTTGTGTTGTATTTTTCAATATTTGCACTGTCCATGGAGCGGACCCGACTCACATTTCACTGCTGGTTATACAATCTCTGTATAGTTGTGTATGTGACAAATAAAACTTGAAACTTGAAACTTGAAACTAATATCTCTCATATAAAAAGGCTTCATGGCTCACAGCTTGAGTGTTTTGTTATAGAGATTCTTGGTTATGTATGCCTCTCTGTCCTTCTCTCAGCTTCATGTACGGGGAACTCACTGACAAAGAAACCTGCGAGAAAATCCGCCAGACTTTTGAGAACTACGAGATTAACTCCTTTGAAATACTCATGTACAAGAAGAACAGTAAGTTGACTATTTACAATAATTCAAAAGAGTTTATGCTTATCATTTCTATCAACTAATAATAATAAAAAAATGCTGATATTGCAGGGATGCCAGTGTGGTTCTTCATCAAAATTGCTCCGATCCGAAACGAACAGGACAAAGTTGTCCTTTTCCTCTGCACCTTCAGTGATATCACTGCATTCAAGCAGCCTATTGAAGATGACTCATCTAAAGGTGTGATTCGACACACTTCCCATCACCCCAGACACTTCATTACAAGTATATTACATGAGGAAAGTAAAAGTTTCTCTGAGTGGCTGGGTGTTTGACTTTAGGTGTTGAGGGATTTATTCAGCATGTTGCTTCCGTTGATGGAACAATGTACAATCTCAGAAGAAAAGGAACAAAAGCTGTTACTGTGGCAGTACATTTTAAAAAGGTAAACTTTTGTCCATAGAGTTCCATATTGATACTTTAAAGGCACATATTAGTACCACCCCAGTGACAGCCTTTGTACCTTTTTTTCTGAGACTAATTTAGACTAATTTATCATAAACAGAAACTATCTATTTTATAATAAACACTCTTTACATTTCACCTTAATTTTTCTCTAATAATTAAGGCTGGGGTAAGTTTGCTCGCCTGACACGGGCGTTGACGAGCAGCCGTGGTGTTTTACAGCAGCTGGCTCCAACTGTCCACAAAGGCGAGAATGTCCACAAGCACTCCCATCTGGCCGAGGTAAATATACTTTTTTTGTGTGTGTGGCTACATGTGCGTCTGTGTGTTCAAGCACTTTCATCAAAGGATCCATTTATACCTGAGCACCCTTGGCCAAGAGTGTGTGCTGCAATCCCAAAAGCCCCTCTGCTGTCTTGAGATAAATCTCCAACATGTGCGGCTGCTGTTCATGTAACACACTCCACATGGACGTCCCCCCTCATTTTCTACAATGGCTCCAAAACCCTTTCTGAGCGCATTCTAGTTCTGAGAAAATGGTGGATAACATCATAATGGTTTGATAAGACGATACAGCCTCCTGTGTTTGTAGTGGGTCAAGTGCTTGGTTATGTGGCAATAAATAAAAAGATTCTTGTTCCAAAAGCTCAACCGATAGATCACAGCACTATTAACAAGAAGTTTGTAGGTTTTATTCAGGGAACTTAGGAGTCTTCTGTTGCTGCTGCACTGATTTTGACTTGTACTGAAGCAGAGTTGTACTTTAGTTACATACTGATGCTTGTTTCTGGACTTTGTATTTTTATGCGTAAAATTGTATTGCCTACATACCGCTATTATTATTGCTGCAAGACAAATGATAGTGGCACTGCTCATCAGAATCTGGGGCGAATTCACTAAACCATTGCACCAGTTCTGCATGCAGTAATTCAACACAACACTAAAAATATATTTTAGTTTTGATGCGAATGTGAATTTCAATGTATACTTCATTTGATAGTTGAACTCATTTTGAACTCATTCATTTTTGTCTATTTCTGCACTATTTATCTTCACTAAAGTTATCCCAGTAAAGTACACCAGATCATGTTAGTCTGCTGTATCCTTCATTACCTAGCAAGACGATCGCCCAATAGAAAGTGTTTTTTTTCTGAATCAGGATATTAGTAATCATGTCATACAGAAATGTTAACACCAGTTTTAAAGAGTTGCCACATACTTGTGTTGAGTCATCAGTGTCCCAGAGTTTTTACTGATTACGATTACTGATTAGCGAAATAGGGAACTAAGGAGAGGAATGAGACACAGCATTAGTGAATTCAGTCTCTTGTTTCAGTTTCTTTTCAGTATGTTGAAAGTGTTGCAATCAGGGTGCGACCTACGGGGGAGCTAGGGGGAGCTCGGCTCCCCTTAATAAGGCATGGGCTCCCCTGAAAAAGTGATTTGTGAAATTTTGGGGGATCTCAAAAAATTTTGACAATGTTTTATTTTGACGTGCAATTTCGGTTTTGTGTAATGTGATCATCGTGGATTATTATGTGTACAATTGCAAAAATATAATTAAATGCATGACGGCGATTTAAACCTAATTCACTTCAATAAAGATAACTGTACATGCTATTCTTGTCATGTGCATCAAGGTGTGGGGGCGCTGCAGTGCAAATTCATTCATGTTTAGTACGTTAACTCAAAGCAAAGACTAAAGTGACTTTGCTCAAAGATTTGTAGAAACAAATATAAACGTTGGAGGCCGTTGATCTGCGCGCGAACTGCGAAGTCCTTGAAATCCATTCTGCAATTAGCACCATATAGCATCATATAGCCTGGCTATATGATGGCAAACCATGGCAAAAAGAACACAAGGCATTCTGTGTTAAGGTAAGGCATTCTGTGTTAAGGTAAGGCATGTTATTCGCAATCATGTGTTGTGGCTGGGTTGTTATAGGTCTGCGTGACTCTCGATTGACAGCCTGATGCTAAATAGACTATTTGTGGGTGGCTGTTTGTTGTTTCACCTATGAATTCGTGTTGATGAAGTATAATACGGTAAATCCTGTATAGTGATGTATCCTAAATAGTCAAGTCAAGTCAAGTCACCTTTATTTATATAGCGCTTTTAACAATACAGATTGTGTCAAAGCACTTAACAGTATCAAGTTGGAGGATAGAGTGTCAGTAATGTATAATAATAAGATTACACACTCAATTTTCAGTTAAAGGCATTTCATTATTGAATTCAAAGATGTCATTGTCTAGCTAAGTTTAGTATAAATAATATCTATGAAATTAAATTGACGATAATCGCTAGAAATTAAGTGTCCCCAACTGAGCAAGCCAGAGGCGACAGCGGCAAGGAACCAAAACTCCCTCTGTGACAGAATGGAGAAAAAAAAAACTTGGGAGAAACCAGGCTCAGTCGGGGGGCCAGTTCTCCTCTGGCCAGGATATTAATAGTGCAAGTAGTGCATACACTTGTAGCTGTTATGTATCTTTGTAAGTCATTGTAAGCGCACAACCCCCCCCCCCCCGTTATATATATATATATATATATATATATATATATATATATATATATATATATATATATAAATAAAAAAGTGGGCTCCCCCAAAGCCCACGGTATAGTTCGAACACTGGTTGCAATTACAATTATTTTCTCACGCATACTCACACACACAGTTTCTTCAGCTTCTTCAGTTTCAAGTTTTAGAGACAAAGATTGAACACAATACATACACAAAAGATGTCATAGTAAAAAGCTGTAATATGTCCTTCGTATCTGTTAGTTTTAATAAAAATCAACCCCTTGGACATATAAATGCTCGTAGTTGTAGAAACACCAAGCAACCTGCAAAATTATCATGTCAATAAACACCTAGATGGAAAAACAGGCACAAATTGAGCTGAGACAGTAGTTGGGAACACTAGCGTAGCCAGAAATGTTTAAGTGGGTGGGCCTACATAAAACTGGGTGGCCCAAGAGTGTAGCATATGAAAACTGCATGTCAAATTGCCAACACAAAATACAGCACCAAGGTTCATTACACAGTACTTCTAAAGCATGCATTAACATTAGTAATTTGTTATATTAATGTTCATTTCAAAATTTAGGACATTATTAAAATTCAAAGTTGTATCTGTTAACATTTGCATGAGCTGATTAACAAAGATGAATAAACACGGTAACAAATGTATTGCTAATGTTAGTTAATGCATTAACTAACGTTAACTAAAGGAAGTGTATTAAAAAGCATTAACGTACCTCAGTCAGTGTGAAACAACGGGATTCACAGATGATTTTATAATCAAGCGTCTCTGTCAGTTCACGCAAATCGAGGACCGCAGAAATGTGCGCAGCTGCAAATTATGCAGTTTGTTGTGGTGACCAGGATCCAGCACAAAGTTTATGTGTTTCTTTCCACAAAGGAAGCGTTTTTAGCGGATCAAACACTGTACCTATGCTAATATGATGCTTCAAACACACTTGGTTCAGAAGTTTCTGATCGATAAATCCAGCACCCTCAGGTGGTCTGTCGGGTTTCATTTGTAGACGGTCCGGATTTATTGTTAAGACTTTTACTTTTTAAAGAATTGATATGATTTATGATTGCTAAACTCGGCTATTTTCAAATTTAACTCCACAAATGCGCACATTTTACTATTATATCCTTACGTCGTAAACATAACGTTGTGGGTGGGACTAACAGAAACGGACGAATCATCATCATTTTGACGATGCACCTATAGGAAGAGGGGACACTAAGAAACGACCTGTAATTGACCATGAAAGCAAGCGTTTAATATTTTTTAATAAATATATAAAATTACAGCGAAATAAGATGTTTATTTGTATCGTTTAATAAATTACATCCATTTGGAAAATTACCAACTTCTCATTGGGTGGGCCACAGATGAAAGTGGGTGGGCCTGGGCTCACCCAGGCCCACCCGTAGCTACTCGACTGGTTGGGAAGGGACGCAGCAATGCTTACATAGGCTCTTCTCCTGGTTTTTCATTGCATTTTGTTCACTGTGGTTCTCTTGCTTGTTGGGTGCAAGACTTGTTTACAATCTAGGGCTTTTTGTCACAGAATTGAAAGGGTGACACGCTTCTGTCTGCTTCTTTGTACTTGGCTTAAGTTTTTTTGCATAGAAGCAAGTGTGTGCATATCTCCATTTCCAGATCTAATGCTGTCATTGTCACTAATGTGTGGAAATTGTCATCCTGACAGTCTCTCTGTTTAGAAGTTTGTGTTCAAATACATCAGGATGCAGTTTGTTGAAAGAGGAAAAGTTATCCTGCTGTCTCCCGTAAAGTTCAAAACTTATGTTCAGACAGTTATCCTCTGTCTTCTTCTTATTACCCATCAGGTATTGCAACTAGGCTCTGACATCCTCCCGCAATACAAGCAAGAGGCTCCGAAAACACCTCCTCACATCATCCTGCACTACTGCACCTTCAAAACTACCTGGGACTGGGTGATTCTCATCCTCACCTTCTACACGGCCATAATTGTCCCCTACAATGTGTCCTTCAAGACCAAGCAAAACAATGTCACTTGGCTGGTGGTAGACAGCATTGTGGATGTGATTTTCCTAGTAGACATTGTGCTCAACTTCCACACAACCTTTGTTGGACCTGCTGGGGAAGTGATTTCAGACCCAAAGCTCATCCGCATGAACTATGTGAAGACCTGGTTCGTCATTGACCTCCTCTCCTGTCTTCCTTACGACGTCATTAACGCCTTTGAGAACGTTGATGAGGTGAGTTTTCTTCTGGAATACTCCACTGTGTGCACACCTTCAAAAGCTTGTCAATGGGTCAATACCCTTAAATCTACCCCTAAAAAGATACACTTCTTGCTAATTTAAAGTCAACCTTGTTCAAAAGTGTTTACTTAGAGAAGAACTGACTCCCTCGGTGTAGCCTCGGTTCTCCCAAGGTTTATGTTTTGTCATCAAGTTACCACCAAAACTGATTTTTTTGGTTCTTGCCACTGTCGCTTCTGTCTTGCTCACGTGGGGATTAAAGCATTGTGTCAAATCAAGACATACAGTACAGACGTGTCAAAGCAGCTTTGCAGTTTTAAAACAGGAAAACATCAGAATCAATTATGGAAACTTAGCTATAAAGCAGCTCTAAAAGACAATAGTGTCTTTATTTAGCTCAAGCCAGTTCAGTTTTGCTTCAGTTCAGATCAAAAACAGTGTGAAGTTCACCAATTTGAAATGAGTTCAGTTCAGCTATAAGCCGTTGTACAAAAGGCAACAATTGTTATTATTCAGTTATTCAGTTACATTTTTGATTCAGTTCAGTACTAGTCTTGATGTTGCCAGATGCGGTTCAGCTGTAAAGCAGCTCTACAGAAAAATGATAGCGCCATCATCCAGCTTAATATATATATAGTTTTTTTACTTTCTAGCATCTCCCTGTTTAAAGTACTAAAGTTTAGGTATGCAATATGACCAAAATCTTTACCATGATATAAACAATTTTCAACCAAAATATTTACCACAATAGTACAGTGAAATCAGAGACGTTAACAATTGATGTTAACAATTGAAATGAAAGCTATATCTCGTATTTCTTAACATTGTTTAAATTAGATTTTTTTTTTTTTTTTGATAACTGTCTGTTTTTCATTTAAGACAAGTCATCGTATCTTCACTGGTGCTTTTGGAGAATTGTTAATGCTCACTTAGAACAAAAATGACCACTATCTAAATGCCTTAATTAGTTTTGAACACTCAGGCATATGACTTTTTCACTTGAATTGATAATCAGTCATATTTTCATCAACACTTTTTGAGTATTGATTACTCTTGGTTCAAACACAACCGACCAACTTTTAAACAATCCTTTAATATTTGACAGTCTCTGTCACAACTTTAGGTTTTTGCCCACTATTCTTCTTCTCTAATGAAGTCTTGCCATGCTTTGTGTATGAAGTCATAATCGTAAAACCTGTACTTAAAACACCACACAATTGGACTGCCATGATTTGTCCTTTTTGGAAGTCTGACAAGTCACCCATTTCACCCACAGCTTGTACTAAACACAGCTGAATACAACAATGTGCACTACATCTAAATCCACAGGATCACTCAGATCATTGTTATATATCGTAATTTCATAACTAGCTCTATTGTAAAACACTAAGGCAGGGGTGTCAAACTCAATTCCTGGAGGGCTGCAGCCCTGCAGAGTTTTGTTCCAACCCTGCTCCAACACTCAAACCATGTAGTTTTCCATTGAGCCTGAAGGACTTGATTAGTTGGATCAGGTGTGTTTAATAAGGATTGGAGCAAAACTCTGCAGGGCTGTGGCCCTCCAGGAATTAAGTTTGACACCCCTGCACTAAGGCATTAAAGACATATAAGTTTGACATTCTGTTAAAGCTGCTTTGAATCTATGTGTATTGTGAAAAGCACTATACAAATAGATTGGACTTGACATATTAGTATCTTCAAATACAAATACAAAATGGATGAACCATCCTAAATGGCATAAAGAGTAGTAATGTACCCTTGAACCTTTCAAGGGTAAATAGGATACAAAGATGTCAATGAAGGTATTGTCCGAGTGACAAGCCGTTGTACCCCTAAAGATTTTCAAGTTTTTTAAGGCAGCTGTGCTATTTAAAAAAAAAAAAAGTTGAAGTGGTGTCTGCAAGCCGTGTCAGTCTCAATCTTACTGCTGAAACTGCATTATTGCCTCACAGTCAGTCTTGATGGCATTGCTGCACTGAAGAGCCATTTTCAGGATTGATTTCATCCTAGCATGCCAGGTATTTCCCTTGGGACATCTGTGAATGAAGCTGGGAGTGATTTTCTGTGAGTGATATTGCTATATCATGCATCGATTCTTTGAATCACTGCAGTTTACCGCTGAAAGAAACCACCACAGGAGACACAGGCATTACACCCTCCTAACATCCATCTGTCTTTGGTTCATAATTTCATGCCCCTCAGAAGTCATCATCATTAATGGCTATGGTGTCCCAGCAGCCATCATTACCAGTGCTGTGCTGCGTCCAGATCATTCAAGCATAGCTTCACTTCCAGCTTATGCTGCACTGCAGGCTGCCTGAAAACTTTGTTGGCAGGTTTGTAATGGAGAAGCTTTTGTAAGTTGCCACATGGGATTTCAGTCTCCCCATGGAGACGTCTGCATGTTCACAGTTCATAGGTGCATATGTGCTGTTTCTTTAACTATAGAAACCTCTAGCTGAGAAGACATATGTGATTGCTAAAATGTAAGCCCATTTACATCAGAACATTGAGTCTGTGTGCCAAAATCAGCAGCTACTAGACTTATTATCCCCACTCAAAAGCAACATCACATAGAAGTCATGCTCATTAGTGGCTTGCATATTGTGATTCAGCACAGAAGCCTACAGCAACAGCATGTGTGTTTCCTGTATGAAGACTGGAAATACGCCAAACGTAGGAGCCACGTAGTTGAATAACTAATGTTGAAATTGAACTATGGACATTGACATTCTCTGAATACTGGAATAGGAAAGAGACTTTCATAATCCCGTGACTCTCAGGATCCTTACGAATGAGGGATTCGGGATTCGGGATTCTTTCAGCAGTGACTGTGGGTGGATTGTGTTCACTCTGTACAAACAGCAGTTTAATGACATTGGGATGCTGGAACAGGACACTATTGCACTGACTGTATATAGTAAAAAGTCTAAGTGCCACAAACATTTTAACTGCTTCCCATTGCGTGATGTTTTTTTTAAAGTCTAGTAGTCTGTAAATAAATCCAGCTTTGTAGAGGGCAGTTTGGATTTTAGTTATTAAATATTAAACTTGCAGCTTTAATACAAATCATATTTTACTTATTTAATAATTTAATCAGACATATTTCTGAGTGAAACAATATATTCCGTAAAGGAAAAATGGGTGGGCCTGTTTTTTTTATTTTTTATTATTATTTTTTTTTTTAACTGGAACTTTGGAAAAAGAAAAACATTTGCTATTATTTATTTATTATTATTATATACATTTTTTTTTTTTTACATGAGAATAGAACCATAACTGAATATTAGAGCCAGTTAAGAAGTTGATGAACATTTTGTCCAGGAATCATCTTCGGAACACAAACGAAGATATTTTTTATATTCTCTCATCATTTGCGTCCATCCATTGAAATTCCATGTAACCAAAATTTTCAAGCTTCAAAAACTTCATAAAGACATCGTAAAAGTAATATATGAATTGAACGGTTCATTAAAAGTCTTCTGAAGAGACTCATCACTTTACATGATAAACAGATTTAACAGATTTTTTATTCACATATCTAATATTATTATAGTACATTTTACAAGAAAGTACTATTTCAGTCATTCTTCAAACTTTCATGTTTTTATGTAATTAGTTGTGATTAGATTTCTGAGTGAAATCTGTTTCAAATGCACTTCATATTTTTCAGTATAGTTGATGCACATTTATTGGTATTTGCTATTATTGATGTTACCTTTATTAAATTAATGCTATCACCATCATTGATACAATCATTGGCTAATCCAGTGGTGTGAGCTTGGGGTGGGACAACTTGTTTGGCCAATGACAGATGAGGAAAGTGTTTGATACCTCTAGTAAAGCATAAAATATTAAAATTAGCTATATATAGCTGCATGCATTAGCAAGATTTAACGAAAAAATCTGGACACACTTCATTTTGGTAGACATTCTACTAAATATAACTGTGCAACTGCATGTCAACTAGTAGTCATTAAAGTATTAGTAGACTGTGCTAACACTTTATTCTAATGCTTTCCCAACAGACATTCTAGCAAGTTAGATTTGACGAAAATTACAAACATTGTTTTTCTTTATTCCTTTACAATAATGTGCACATATGTATCATATACACTAAGACCAGGAACTGGTAGTAAGAAATTAAATTGGGTCACTTTCAATTTCATGTTAAGTTTAAGCACAGTACCACACACAACCTGTCAGGTGCTGTCCTTGGTCTTGGTTTTAGCACAGACTTGTTCGTTTAATCCCTTGGTAGGAAGTGCATGCTCAGAGCTGTAGATTCTGGGGCTTTATGTAGCTGCCAGGCCGCTGTAGCAGAGCCTGTAGCGGAACAGAAGTGTCAGAGCAGGAGATTACAGCACACACACACGGTCCTCTTTCCAAAAGCAACAGCAGAAGACGCCTGTGCTGGGCACATCAACATCAGTTATCCATCCTTTCTCTGCTGATGCTGCTGGCAGAGTACAGTTAAAGCCCAGCCACTGTGATACATGGTTGAGGTGCTTCTGTAGGGTAATGAGGCTTTGTGCACTGGTTGATTTAGAGTACAAAAGCGAAATTAAATTAGTGTTTTAGGGTTAGGTTGTAACAAATGAGGCTGGTATCCATTCAGCCAACTGCCAGAGGGAGCCCTCTCCCAAATAGGCTTACTAGCCATTTCTTCTGTGGTTACTTCATGTTATTCACCTGTATAAATAGCCATGCCTTGTACCTTCTAAAGTCTGTGCGATTTCAGAATCAGGATCAGCTTTATTCGCCAAGTGTGCGCAAACACACAAGGAATTTGTTGTTGTTTTAAGAAGCTCTTGGTACATACATGCATGCATACATACATACATACATACATATATGCATACATATCTGACATGAGAACAGAACATTTAAATAGGACTTAACAATAATAATAATAATGTGTATGAATCTGGAACAGAAGATTTATGTACAGATTTGTGCCTTATTTACTCTATATGTACAGCTGTATAGAAAATTATGCATACATATTTACATAGTACTAGAGAGAGAGTAAATTATTAGAGATGGAGGATGAATTACAGGCATGAATTACAGAACACAGGTAATAATTCCTGTGTTAGTTGTTTAGGCTGGAGATGGCATGGGGGAAAAACAGTTTTTATGCCTAGATGTTCTAGTGCACAGAGATCTGTAGCGTCTGCCTGAAGGGAGAAGCGCAAACAGGTCGTGTCCAGGGTGAGAGGGGTCTGTGATGATGTTACCTGCCCGTTTCTTCACTCTGGAGTAGTACAAGTCCTGAAGGCTGGGCAGGTGCACACCAATGATCCTTTCTGCTGTCCTAACAGTCAGCTGCAGTCTTCTTATGTCTGATTTGCTGGCTGACCCAAACCATACAGTTATAGAAGATCACAGAACCGACTCAATAACAGCTGAGTAAAACTGTGTCATGTGCGCCTGTGGCAGGTTGAACTTTTTCAGTTGACGAAGAAAGTACATTCTCTGCTGGGCCCTTTTCAAGATGGAGTCGATGCGAGTGTCCCACTTCAGGTCCTGAGAGATGGTGGTTCCCAGGAACCTGAATGACTCCATTGCAGTCACATTGTTGTTCATGATAGTGAGTGGGGGGAGAGCTGGGGGGTTTCTCCTGAAGTCCACGATCATCTCCACAGTTTTGAGCGTGTTGAGCGCCAGGTTGTTTTACAAATTTCAGCAATCTTTAAGATCATTACAAATCACACCGTGTGAGGCAAGGGAGGCAGAGCCTCCTCAAAAAATTGGATGAGAAAAAAACTTGTAGTACAAAAATAAAACAACGCAAATATTACAAAACATGACATTAAAGTAAATAAATCACTCGTTTTTCTAAAGAAAAACGGTCAGCGACACCAGCAAGTAAAGTTACAGCAAGAGTCCACGTCTCTTTCACCTCCCCTGAGCCCACTGAGTTTTAACAGACCCCCCTAAAGCATGTAGTGAGTTTGCTGGGGGGTAATTGAGAATGAATGGGGGAAAGTCACATGAGAGGAGGGATACCTCTATCGCGATATGGTTGGATATGACTGGTTATGTTTAGCTGTGATTGGTTCATGCGATAAATCCCGCATCTTGTGTTCGTGCATGTTCCACGTCTGTGAATCAGTCTGAATGAACAATATAATGGCGTTAATGGGAAGACTAATCTAAAAAAAAGTACGTAAATAACTAACACACTTAGATATAAACACTTTCACGAGTTCACACTTACATATAATAAATAGAATAAAGTTTATGCGCATTTGGCGTGCTGTCCGAGGAGAGGGCTCCGGGCTCGGAATATGGTAACACTTTATTTCGATAGTCCACTTTAGACATTCTACTAACAGTAAGTAACTTTGTGACTACATGTCAACTAGCAGTCATTAGAGTATTGGTAGACTGTCTGCTTAATAACTTCTAACACTTTATTTTGATGGGTCCACAGCATACAACATACTGACTATGAGAATCATTGCAAGTATATGTCAATTTATTATACTAACCCTAAACCTACAGTCTACTCTGAGAGTTAGTAGATATGTAGTTGCAAATTAATGAGAATTAGTTTTACATTGCAAAGCATTGCCTGTAATTTCACTGCCATACCAAGCATGTCGTCCGTTGCCAGTTTCATAGCCTTCCTGTTATGGCCATTATACTTGTCTTGTTGGATTACTGTTTTTGCTTTGGTTGCCTGGTTGGACTGATTTCTATTACTGTTTACCTTGCTGGCTTTCTCAACTATGTCTCCAACTTGTGTTTTGAATATAATCGCTGAGTCTACTAAACCTGCATTTTCATTCTCCCTTCGCCTCCATGTCACCTCTCTCACATAGGGTCAGTAGAATAAGTTGACATGTACTTACTTATAGTCAGTAGAATGTCAGTTGGGGGACTGTCAAAATTAGGTGTTAGCTTATGTTAAGACAGTCTACTAACACTCTAATGACTGCTAGTTTAAGTGTAGTTGCAAAGTTACTTATAGTCAACCAAATGTCTAAAGGGGACCCTCAAAACAAAGTGTTTTATTTAATGGGAACCCAGTGCATTAGCGTACAATAACAACAAGATTTTGAGGTCCTTTCACTCGACCATTTTAGGACTGGACCTAAAATAATTGTCATGTATTGTAAGCAGTGTTGGGAAAGTTACTCTAAAAGAGTAATTAATTACTAGTTACTAATTATATCTTTAACAGTGTAATTGTTAAGTTTAAGAATTGGGTAAGATTAAGGATTTAGAATAAGATCTTGCAGAATAAGACATTAATATGTGCTTTTTAAGTTATAATAAACAGCCAATATCCCAGTAATATTCATGCTAATAACCAACTAGTTATTATTAGTGAGAATTGGACACTAAAGTGTTATCGATATTCTTATTAACTCACCAAAGTATTTAAAGTGAGAAGAGTACATAAAAAGAATGCATTTTAAGGTTAGACTTTAAATATTGGTGGTAAATCCACTATTGTATTGTATATAAATGTTCTACAGTCTATACACAGTATTAAGTTCAATTACATAAGAAGTAACTGTAATTAAATTACAGAAAAAATAAGAGTAATCCCTTACTTTACTTTTTTCAAGGGAAAGTAATTAAATTACAGTAACTAATTACTTAGTAACTAGATCCACCCAACACAGATTGTAAGTCACGATGGGTAAACATTTTCTAAATAAAAACAATTCATTAACCACTTCTCTCATTTCTTGCAGGGCATCAGCAGCCTCTTCAGTTCTCTGAAGGTGGTGCGTTTGTTGCGTCTCGGCCGTGTGGCTCGTAAGCTGGATCATTACATTGAATACGGTTCGGCGGTGCTGGTGTTGCTGGTTTGTGTGTTCGGTCTGGCCGCCCACTGGCTGGCCTGCATCTGGTACAGCATCGGTGACTATGAGGTCATAGATGAAGAAAACAACTTGCTCCGTAAGAGCAGCTGGCTGTATCTTCTGGGAGAAGCCGTCGGCACACCATATCGCTTCAATGCCAGTGGCACGGGAAAGTGGGAAGGAGGTCCCAGCAAAGATTCTGTCTATATCACGTCATTGTACTTCACCATGACCAGCTTGACCAGTATCGGCTTCGGTAACATCGCTCCCACCACAGATGGAGAGAAGATCTTCGCCGTGGCCATGATGATGATTGGCTGTGAGTAAAATCCACATTTCTTGACCACTACATAACCTGTATATTTTAGAACAAAAAAGACTGACAGATCCATTACTGTAGGAATCAATTTCCTCAAACAACAACAGTCAGAAAAAGATGCCAATCCTGCAGGCTATTAATTATAGTTCAGAAAAAAAACTGAAAAGACATTGAGGGTCCCTGTGTTTGTTGTAACTGCAGGTTACTGTAATTTGTTGTTTGTTGGACTGCAGGTGTTTTCTCTCACTCTCAGTGGAATATCAGTTCTATATAGAGCCAGTGGTGATCTAGATTACATTCTGTCAGACAGCGGCCTGGAGAACACTATGATTAATTACATAATTGCTTAGTTCTGGGAAAGCTCTACTTTCCTGCACTGTCAGAATTCAGAGATGCTCCACTTGATTTTATTTTCCAGATTAAATACAACTGGGCTGCATCTGTGACATGCTGTTGACTTCCACAGTAAATACAAGGTCACACTTTATTTTAGTGTTCATGTATTAGGATAAACAATTACAGAGTAAATCTAATCAACAACATAAACAATTTATTTTGATGGTCCCCTTTTGACATTTCGTTGACTATAAGTAACTTCACATCTACATGTCAGCCAGCAAAGATTAGATTAGATTATAAATAGACTTTCTGCTAAATATATGCTAGCACTTTGTTGTGATGCTCCCCTAACAGACTTTTTACTGACTCTAAGTAACTTTGATCACATTTTAGATTGGGGACCAATTATCACTATTAACTACAGCTTTTGCCTCAATAAACTCCTAATTTGCTTCTTATTAATAGTTAGTAAGGAAGTTGTTAAGTTTAGGTATGGGGTGGATTAAGAGATTTAGAGCCACATTTACTAACAGCTTGCGCCAGCGCAAACCGTCTTTTGGCGTCAAAATAGGACCGTCAGGATTTACTAAAGACGTGCAGTGAAGAATTAGAGCTGAAAAGGCGTGGACACAGTTATTTTTGCACCTGACCTTATTGAATATGCATTTGTAGGAGTTTCCCTTTCAGATGCATAATTTATGGGAGGAGAGTATTAAAATTAATCACGCACGCAATTTACTAACGTTTGAGCTCATTAAACGTTAGTGGTATTTGCGCTATTATTTAACACCCTAAAAAAGCATGTCTTAAAGCAGGCGCTAATTTGCGCTGCTCTTGGTAGATTGCGCTGGTCATTATGGAAATGATCTGACTGCGTCTGTGTTCTTTAATGTGCGCATTGTCAGCCCGATCTCACGGCAATTCGGACATATTTTACGAGGTGGATAATTCGTACGAATTCGTACGACCTCACTCGTACAGATTCATACGTTTTTTTGTTAAATCGTACGTATTTTACGAGTTGTGAAATCGTATGAATTTGTACGAATGACCTAAACCTAACCCCGCCCCTAAACCTAACAGTCACTGGGGTTTAGACAAATCGTACTAAATCGTACGAGTGAGGTCGTACGAATTAGCCACCTCGTAAAATATGTACGAATTGCCGTGAGATTGCGTTTGCATTTTCAGTAAATCACACATAGATTTTCCCCTCCCATCGGCGCTTTTATGGAATTGCGCTCTAACGCTAATTTGCCCTGTTTAGTAATAGTAAATCCAGTCATGCAGAATAAGGTATTAATATGTGCTTTGCTATGCTAGTAATATGCATGCATATATGCATAATATAATGTGTTACCATAACTTTGCAAGTACATGTCAACTTACATAACACTAAATCTATTCCTAATCTACTAGTAGTAGTAGTAGTAGTAGTAGCCCTTTATTGTCACTAGTCACAAGTACCAGCGAAATTAGCCATCAACCTGTCCATACATACATACATACAATATGACAAGGGGGTAGACAGGACAGGAAGACAGGGAATTGAAGAAAAATACAGCATACATAAGGTGAGAGAGGAGAAAAAAACAGGAAAAAAACACCTCAGCAACAAAAAGCACATAATCACAACATAGACACACGACTTTGCAACAGGGGAGGTAATCCAGCTCTGGCAAGCAGCCATCCAGGTCCTGCAGCCAAGTTTAGCGCTGGTCCCAGACCCGCTCGTCAGGCTGGCGGTTCAAAGCTACGGAGGCGTGGGATCGGGATTTGGGGAAGTGAATGCATATGTGTGTGTGTGTTTTGTAATAGTTTGTAATCAGTATGTGTGTGTATGTGTAATCAGCAGCTGTCTGAAGAATCGGGGAGGAATGCAAGAGCGTCTCCCTGCAGTGCTCTTCTCAAGGTTGATTGTCCAACAGCTGGCCTTGGCCAAGGCCAGAGCTGGTAGAGGGGAGCCGGAAAAGATAAGATTGTGGTTGTTTAGTCTTAGGGCGAGTAACCGCATTCCAATTTCACGGCTCTCTTTGTCCAATTCTGATCTCCATGATCAAATTTCCTTTGCAAAGCCGTGAGCTTCTTCATGATAGAATCCATATTTGCGGTTAATAGTCTCAGTCTCAATGCTGACCGCTCTTCCCACTGCTTCAAACATGACGGGCAGCCTTGTGAGGCTTTGGACAGCTGTTCCCGTTTTCTGAATTCTTCGATAACCCAGGGCAAAGCCTAATCCAATCAGCAGAAGACCTGTTATCATGGTTCCGAATAGGTAGATATCTTCGATGGTGTCAATTGCGTAGGGAGACCAGTTGATCAAATCCATAATTTTCAGTTTGGTGAGCATTGCAGAGAGAGTCTCTCAATAGATACAGATAGACGAGACGAGACGAGAGAGCAAGCAGGGAAAATAAGGGAGAGGACGGGGAGGAAAAAAATGCGACCGCCTCCGTTGAGTGCCAAAGAAGAAGTACTAATACTCTAATTACAGTTAATTGCAATGAGGAAAAGAGGAATTATTTTACAAGATGGGAATTTTGTATGCATTCGTACAATGTGCTTCATATGGAAACACAATTTGTAGAAAAAAAGTTAGCATGAAGGTCCACAGCCCAAAGCTAACCATCAGTGGGGTGTAAGAAAACATGGGAATGTACGAAATTTACAAATGAGATGGACAAATTCATATACAGTCACCAATTCTCCAAAAGGTAAAATAGTCATGAATTGCCATGAGAGTGTGTTGAAATCTCCTTGAGGAACTTTTTTAAATTTTATTTCTTTAATTATTTATATCTTTTTTAATACAAAATGAGAGACGTTTCATTTATTTTTGATACTACTTTATTTTACAGTGGTCATGTTACACTTATTACACGTTGAGGTATGGTCACAATTACCTTTGTTCAGCGGTGCTTTTATGCATTGCTACACTATTGACAATGGGCAACCTTTTTTGCTTGCAAAATTTGACTGAAATGTTGCTAATGTGGCTGCACCGTATCACCATAGACTGTATCTTGTTGGTATTGCATCTTGTAGTGTATTCTTAAAGTAGGTGCATATTTGTATCTGAATTGTACCCGCTTAAAACCTAAATGTTTGTACGAGTCTCTGAGGTGACTGTGTTTGTTTTTCTCAAATTGTTGTCTGGGACAAGCTCACCTTACAAATCTGCTCAGTGTGTGTGTGAGAGTCTGTGCTAGTGTGTACAGATGCAGTTAGCGTGGTTCTGTTGGGTCTCTGTGGGTTTGCCCCGTTCAAGGCGTGAGTGATGCTGCTGGCCTCCTGAGGGTGACGGTGATGCAGAGTGTCATAAATATAGGGGGAGACTGACAGAAAGACAGAAGATCACAGTGTGATCCTGCTGATGCACAGGAAACACAGCAGGCACACATTCAGTCAGTGTGACAGTGCTTTAGCCACACACACGCACAGGGAGAATATGATATTAGATTCCAGTTACAGAAAATGAAGCCTTTCGCATTACAACACTGAGAATTTGAAGGGGAAATTCATTTAGGCTTTATATTTTTTATGCTAAGCTCTCTCTCTCTCTGAATATAGATTATGTAATGAATTGTAAATAAACTAACAAATAAATAGATTAATAAATGAATTAAATTAGTAGTGATCAGTGTTTTTTTTTTCTGGGCTGCTGTGTGTGAATGATGGGACAGTCAGTGCTATCAGGCTACTTCTGTTTCATGTACAGGTTTACTAAAGTTTTATTTATAATTAAAGGTTTATATATATATATGACATTCAAGTAACATGTATACAATTGTTGTAGTCGGACTTTATTCATAGACCCCTGAAGGCCTTTATGACCGTGTCAAGGTCAACAAGAATTAAATTCATTAAAATAGTAAAACTAATTATCATGACGTGTACACTTACATTCAAGATAAGAGTTAATATGTCACTGTGTTAATTACTTTTTCCTTAATGATTGTGCCATCTGACATTTTTCAACTGTTAGCTATTTAAAAACCATTGGTAAAAAAATAGAAAACTTAGAAGAAAGACTAGATTTCTAAGAACATATGCATTTTTAAAGTAGAAGTTTTGTTTTTTGTTTTACATATGGCAAAATAATTTTTGCCAGGACATGGCTTTGATACTGTGTTTTGGCGGGCCAGTTCTGTAGTTTCACTTATGAGAGAGAAAGACAGACATAAAGAGGGAAAGAGAGAGCTCTCTCATAGTGTCCTGACAGACTCTTCTCTGTTTGTTGCTTCTTTCTTGGTCTCTTCTCACACTGGAGGCTCATTATAAGCTTGTTACACTTCAGTGAGAACACAGAAACCATTAAAGGGATGATTATTTCATTACCAAAGCCCCTCTGAGAGTGGGTGTGGTGTCATTAATGCTGTTTGGTTTGTTTAAATATGCACTCAAAATGCTTTAGAGCATGGAAAAGATGCAGTTTCTAGATTTTTTTTGTGACTTTCAGTAACAACTTTGTCTGTTCACTCTGAAAAAATGCTGTATGCTTCCAAACAAGCATAACCAATAAGAAGAGATTTGATGTTTCATATACGGCTAAATGGAGCAAATAATATTTTATTTTTTGGGGACAGGGCTATCCAGATCTACACTATAAAAAACCAAACAAGCAACACAATGTCACTTGTCACTTGTTGTAGCTGCTGGTTACTGGTTAAGGTAAGAACACAGGATCACATATGACCTGTACAGTAGCTACTATACAGTAAAACACAGTACCTGTAATAATGTAACCAAATGAGTAACAAACTTGTATGTCTGACTGTGGTTATATCATTAAATACAGAGTCTCGTATATCTTGTCAACAGCTTGTTTTGCATGAGAGAGCACCTCGGCTCTGTGGAGGCTGTTAACGCATTACTGCGCTGTGATGACAGGGCCGTTGTCATGATGTGACTTTGTTGTGAATTGGGACCTGCCCTGGCAGGATGTTAAAGCAGAAACTGAGCTGTTGTTGATCCACAGAGAAGTAAGGAAAAACACAAAATGTCAAGTGAGGTAAAAATATTCATTTTCCAAACCATCTTCTGTTGACCAAAAATCACGGGACTCATGTCTTTAGATTTGGTCCAGCATATCGTGTTGAATGATACCCAATTTTAATATGTCGACCATTTGGCCGTCGGCCATTTTGAATGTTGTTGTAAAATGCTGCATTCAATTATTTTCGTACAATTCCTTGCACAATATTATGTTATAACTAGCATTGGGCAAATTACTTTCAAAATATAGTACATTATACATTACTAATTACTATCATTTGAAAGTAATTAGTTACATTACAATATTACTGTCTCTGAATTGCAATGCATTAGACTACTTTTGCATTACTTTTGAGTTACTTTCACCAAAATAACCACATAAATATGACTATGACTTAGTTTTTATTCCTTTATTTTCCTTTAATTCAAGTTCACAGCACAAACCTTGCATGCATTGGGTGTTCTACTGTTGACAGAGACTGCATGTCTTCCACAATAACAGTCTCTTCACTTCTCTTCACCTATAATTTCTGTTGCTTTGTTTCACCAGTGCTCTTGTCCTCCGCATTCTTTCTTATTTTCGACCCTGCAGCTCTCCCTGTTAGCTTAGTGTTAGCGTGGCACCAGTCCAGACCATCGACTCTACCGTGCGACTCCACCGGGCAGGGACACCGGGATATATATATCGCTTTTTATTTCTCCTCTTTCCTACTACTTGTTTCACTTCTGTTTCAGTTTTTATAACCATTTCTTACTATGTGTGTTTGGCAGTGTTATTTTTTAAGATTACTGATAAACTAATGTAGTTTGATTTGTATTTGTTATCTATTTTAATTTTAGTTCAAGTTGGAATAATGTTTGTCATTTTATTAGTTTTTTTTATTTATTATTATGTCTGTATAGGTTTTTTATTAAGTTTTAGTTTGATTTAATTTGAGTTATTTTAGTACTTCAACAAACTAAATGGAAATTAAATAATATATATTGAATTTATAAATGTGTATTTATATATATGTATGTGTGTGGTTGTACATACACTTATGTAGTTGTTTTTTGGTGTTTGGCTTAGTGTTATGTTAGAATCACTATTATACTCTTATACCTTTTGTTCTTTAATATTTTGAATTGTTTTTAGCCTTATTTTTTGTTTTCATTTAAATGTTAAGTTTTTTAATTTTATTGTATGCATTTGTCATTTTTATTTAATTTCTTTTTTTTTTTTTTAAATGTGTATATATAGTATGCTTAAAGTTTTAGCTTTTACTATTGGATCTGTTTTAGTTGTTTTAATACTACAATTGATCGTTTCTGTTGTCCTCATTTGCAAGTCGCTTAGATAAAGCTTGGATAAAAGTGTCTGCTAAATGACTAAATTAAATAAATATCACTTTTGCATTCTTTAACACAATCGGGTCGGTTTCCGATTGGGTTTGGTGTAGGGGGTATGTTATTTTCAACACGATAGAGCGTTAACCTTTTAGCAACACTCACCGGGCGTTTTAATTCTGAACTGCTACAATATATACCTGAAGCAATGTAATAAATATGCAGCAATACACGCCTGTAGTGTTTAATCTTGTCATTTTACATTATTGACACTATTTTCCCATTTTGATATTGTGCAGTTGCTTTGTCACAATTTGTATTGTTAAAAGCGCTATATAAATAAAGGTGACTTGACTTGACTTGACTTGACTCTACCAATGTGATAAAAACGACGTGGTGTTTTGAATTGAACACAAGGTTTAGTGTCATTCAATTGACTTTTCACTTTGAAACTGCTGCAAAACATGCAGTAATAATATAAGGCTTTCCTGTAGCTCAAATGGTAGAGCATGGTGCTAGCAACGCCAAGATCATGGGTTCGATT
Organism: Aspiorhynchus laticeps; assembly: GCA_023376895.1. NCBI lineage: Eukaryota > Metazoa > Chordata > Actinopteri > Cypriniformes > Cyprinidae > Aspiorhynchus > Aspiorhynchus laticeps. The sequence continues at coordinate 9,810,282 of CM041793.1, read as the reverse complement.
CCCAGGGAAAGCAAGAGCTTATAAAATGTAAAACTGTAACTTAAAAAAATGCAATGTAAGTCGCTTTGGATAAAAGCGTCTGCTAAATGCATAAATGTAATTGTAAGTCTTGCAGAAACATAACTGCAAGCATGTATTTTCAACGAGCCTGGGTTAGCAAAAAGAGACATTAACTTTAAAAATACGGACTCCAGACTGTGACTTAATAGTGGCATTTTGGGATCTTTTTTGGGGCTGTGCAACTAAACTTTGTTAGCGGTTGCAGTGGTGCTACTGCAAAGTTGATTGCCTTTTTTTGACTATGCACTGCCATTTCTAATTTAAATGAGAAAACAGCAAATACTTAAAAATCAGACCGAAACAGTGCTACTTGTTTAAACCGCACTGCACAAGCCATTTTTCAGCTTGACCTGATAGACAAGCTACGAGCCGATGCATTTACTCACTGACCGATCTCAATCACACAACTATTATTAAACAGAGCTGCAAGATCCTCGAGAAGAGTTTGAATTCTCTGTTATAAAACCTGATTGTGTCTGTGTTTTAAAGTAGTTTTAAGCCTGATAAAACAGTGCTGACATTCTCAAAAACATTGATGTGAAACTGTAGAAATATTGTGCAATGAATGGACCAGTTAGAGTCCACAAACCACCAACATTTACTACAACTGGTTTGCTGTAGTAAAACTAACTGTAACCATGGTGTTTTGCTGTAGTGGACGGTTACTAAGTAGCTTTTACAAGCTATTTTTTTTTTACTTTGTAGTAGTTTACTACATTACTGTACACTTTGTTACAAGTATCTGTAATGTATCTGAATATTTTTGTTTTTGGAAACTTTTTATTCACTACATTCCAGAGTGTAATATCATACATTTTTTATTAAATACATTTCAAATACATATATTGTTATTTAGAACTGAAAAAATCGCTGATTATTTTCAATTAACCTGTTGCATGTGGACATGGACTGATCCGAGTGCAGCTGTTCTCAAGTCAACAACTCACTGATTCAATGATCTGATCAGAACAAGTCTCCAGTTCACTTTATTGTTCATGCCTGACTCGAAATATGCCAAAACCCCAGAGATCCTCAGAGCTTGAGTGCACATATGCAACAGAAAATTTGTTATTAATACCAAATTAGTATTGATTATTGTAAATTAATACCATATTTAGGTCATAAATCTCAGTTAATTGTGAAGTCTGTTTTAAAATAGTGAGCTGTTTAAAAATCTGCTATATAAAATTCATGAATGATTCATTCTGTGTGATTTGCAAAGTGATTCAACAGATTCACTGAAAAGAATTAGCTCTAATCAAATTAAAATAACTCACATTTGTTTTTAGATTCAAATTGAACAAATAACATGGCAAATATTTAACAAATAGCAAGTAAATATAATGCAAATCACTATTTATCAGAGATGAAAACTCAAAAAGGCTCATGTGCCAGTTGTAGCAAGCTGTATAATGGCTCTAATGTCGTTGAAGTACTTTCCAAATAAATTTACCTCTCTCCTAAGTGAATATGCAATGAATCCAAGACAAAATAGCTTCCAAAGGCACATTTTCAAGTCTGTGAAAAAAAATTAAAAATGAAAGGGACATTATAGTCCAAAAAGATTCTCAAAACCCTTTGTGTTGCTGTGAAAACCCCAAGACTAAGCAGGAGATCAGAAACATTCACAGGGGGTTATAGGAAGGTTCCGCATTTTCATATAAACCACCAGCCTGTGATTTTTCTGTCGTATTGGTACAATAAATGCACATAGAAAAGTTATCCAAATATGTTGTTAAAATGCAGATCAGAGTCTATATAATTGCATGAAGGTTTTTGCAACAGATGTATTATTAAATCTATTAGGAAGTGGACTGTTGAATTTATCTCTGTTCAACCATAAAAAAAAAAGCAGTTCCTTTTTTCCATCAAACAGATAACAGATTTTACTTAAATTTTTATCCTCTAGCCAGCTGTGGTTTTATCTCATGACTGATTTTCATGGTGAAGAATAGTACAGTATGTGGTAAAACAGGCCTAATTGAGAAAATAAAATAAAAAATGCATGCAATGATTGTCAGCGTGATCCAGTGTTGTTTTGGATTTTCATCATGGACAAAAATTGTCAAAATATTCTTCAAAATATCATCTTTGAGAAAGTTCACCACTCTGATCTGATCTGAATTCCTCATTTTGACTGGATCATTCAGTGAGTTGTTGACACAAGAACAGCTTCAGTCAGATCAGTCTGATTTGCGAATGAATCGTTCAGTGCGATCTGTGAACCAGTTGGAATTCTTTGGAATGACTCAGATATTGCTATTGCATCTCAGAAGGGGTGAAGATTTCTGTCCCACAGATAAGTAATTACTGTCCCACAGATTTCTACTGCATTTATTCATGCTTTTACTAATCATGACATCCTGTGTCATGAATGCATGCTGTCATCACAGGTGTATTAGTGGTTCTCTTTTAGACTCTGTGCAGTTTACAGTCTGGCTGTGATGAACACTTGCTTTTGTCCCAGTGACAGGCCTTCCTCTCAGCGCCCTACACGATGAGTGATCAGTGTCCACACTGAGAGCTGTTTTTCACACTATGACACTCACATACAAAACATTTCTAGAAATAACCACTGATGAAGTTAAATGTTGAGAGGACACCAGGCAGCTGCAACTGCAGTGTAAAGCCGTTGTCACATTTTGAGCATGCGAGACGCTGGACGCTGCAACTGTTGTAATATGACGTCATGCTCTCCGGTGTCTTTTTATAAAACAGAATTTTACATATATTGCTTCCAAAATGTAAATATATGTAATATTCAGAGCTGGGTAGTAACTGATTGCATGTAATCTGGATTACGTAATCAAATTCCAAAAATCAAGTACTTGTAATTGGATTAAATTACATTTTAAAATACTCGTAATCAGACTACAGTTACTTTTTTTATTGATTACATATTATTCACACAGTAGCAATACATTATTCATAATTTACTGTTTCTCCCTAATTCCTATTTTTCATCTTTTGAATCTTCCGTTCTTAAATAGCCTACTGCTAATATACACTCAGAAAGTCTTTGGTTTTGTGGAAATTCACACAAAGACCAGTCACCAGTAACAATGTGTACGATACTACTATTAATCTGAAGTTTACGAAGATCCAGAGGGGTATTTTTGGGAGGGTCCATTTTATACAAATCATATATTCTTTAGTTATTCTAATAGGATAGGAATCCAAGAGATATGCAAGGTTATAGTGGCAAGTTGTGACATTTCTTGGCAAATTTGTCTAAGAAAACCCTTCAATAACAACATAATAGCATACTCAGTTTGACTTTTGACAATTTTTTACATTATGATCCACCATGTGTAATGGTACAGCAGTCTTTCTCAACGACAGCAATGCAAATATATCAATTGTTAAATTTTCAATTTTTCGAATCAGTGCTCCACTGCCTTAAACCTTATGGGATACTTCACGTCACCAGACGCGTATCATCTTTAACATTCTGCACATGCAGAGCTGGGATTGATTAATATCACCTCTGGTGAGCAGGGAGGCTTCAGGAGGCGATAGAGGGTGACGGGTTGGTAAAAAAGCGCTGACTGGAGAGCCAATTGCCTGAAATGTAACTGATTCAATAAAGCAGGGCTGTAATTTAGTCATATTGCTGATGGAGCGAGGCGAGAGGACTCAAAAATTGCATTTGGCTGCGGTGACGATATTCAAGAATGACATGTCATGGCCTTTAAGCCTGTAGTGTTTGTGAAATGCTGCAGGCTAGCTAACCAGTAAAAAAATACTTTAAAATAAGTTTATTTTAAAACCTTTTATATTAATTCCATTGCTCCATTGGAGACACATGCCGCTTGACATGCTGAGGTTGAGTGTTTCAGCTTCACCTGGGAAAGCACTTTAGATCAGCTTTAAGACTGTGTTTAATATTGTGGCCTATATAACATACTAATGGACCTGAAAGAGACATCAGCAGTTTGTGGGTGTAGTAGCTGAGATTATTTAAGGTCAGAGGTTCAGTTGGTTTGCAGAGCAATCAAGTGTCCGGTTTCTGAGATTACAACCCAACTGTCCATTGTTGACCAGGACGTGTATAATTGCTCTACTGCCTACAGAGACAATATTACTACCTAAATGGATCCTCCTAAGTGACCAGCTGACCTTCAAAGAGCACATTGCAAAGACTGCTCGATCTTGCAGGTTTGCGCTACACAACATCAGAAAAATCAGGCCCTTCCTGACAGAGCATGCTGCACAACTTCTTGTCCAGGCCCTTATCGTTTCTAGGCTGGACTACTGCAATGCTCTTCTGGCTGGTCTTCCATCAAACACAATCAAACCTCTACAAATGATTCAGAATGCAGCGGCACGACTGGTCTTCAACGAGCCCAAAATAACCCATGTTACACCTCTCTTCATCTCATTGCACTGGCTACCAGTGGCAGCTCGCATCAAGTTCAAGACACTGATACTTGCATACAGAACGACCACAGTACTTCCACTCACTATTCGTACTTCCACTCACTATTACGAATCTACATCCCCTTCAGAAGTTTGAGATCTGCTAGTGAGCGACGCCTTGTGGTACCATCACAGAGAGGCTCAAAATCACTCTCCAGAACATTCTCATTCACCATTCCTGGATGGTGGAATAATCTTCCCACCCCTGTCCGGAATACTGGATCCCTGTCAATCTTCAAGCAACAACTGAAAACTCATCTCTTTCGGCACTACTTGACTTCATCCTAAACTTGTTCTTAAAAAAAAAAAACTTTCCCTTTATCTTTCTCTCCTTCCCTTGCTAGCTTGTACTTATTTGAACAAAGACTGAGACTTGGTGTTACGAGCACTTCCTCTGTCTGATTGCCTCTTCAAGATGAATCGCTTTATGTATTCCCCAATTGTAAGTCGCTTTGGATAAAAGCGTCTGCCAAATGACTAAATGTAAATGTAATGTAAATGTAATTTGAGATATTCTGCATTAAGAGACATTCACAGATGTCACGGATGTAGTGTAAAGGCCAATTCACACCGCACAGACAAACGCCAACAAACTCCAACAAACTAGTCTATTGGAGTTTGTTGGATCAGTGTGTTACCCCTGTTGGCGTTGGTTGACGTTGGTTGGAGTTTGTTTTCACCCGACTGAACATGCTTAATCGGTGTCTGTTCGTGCAGTGTGAACATGACAGTTATTTTTCATAAGATTCTAAATGCAACGGCCAACTTGAGCCAACTAGTTTGTTGGAGTTTGTTGGCATTTGTCTGTGCGGTGTGAATTGGCCTTAAGAGAACACACTATTGCTATTTTTTGTCCCAATTCATTTACAGTTTACAGTTTTTATCTGTATGCATTATTTTATAGATTGTAGTTTAAATTTATTAAATGAAATTAAGTGGATTAGCTGAACTAGTTTTCCACTTAAGTAGCACTTCAATACATCATTATAAATAATTAATTATAAATAAATGTACTTCTATTGTCTTTGAAATATGGTTAAAGTGTTACTGCTGAATGTACTGACAAGCATTTCTGGTAAACTAAAATATACTGTAATTTCTTTGAAACTTGTATGTGACCTATTTAAATATATTTGTAGTTACATATTTGTAATGATGAAGTTGTGATTTAGTACATTTAAAATATATTAATTGTAAATTTAATAAAAATTAATTATCTAGAGTTAAAATTATAACCAAGTATTTTACTTGTGATTTAGTATGTTACTCAACATAATATTAATATATTTTTACATATTAAATTCCTAAAAATGTACTGAACTTATATGTAGTAGATGTTTTAAATTTATTTTAAATGTTTAAACTGAAACATCACCATTATAAATGTGTTATTACAAATATATCTGAATACATCACATATGACATTAAACTTTACTTTAGTTTTCCATAAATGCTTGTCGGTATTCAGCAGTACACTCTAACTGTATTTCAAAGACAACTGGAGTAATTATAAAATTAAACAAAAAGTTAATTTAATATGTAATTAAACTGTAATACATTTTAATTTAATTGTGATTTACATTCAGTTAAATTGCATTCAGTATATTCTTATAAAGTACAATATTTATGTAATAAGTGCTCTTTTTAAAAGTATGCAAAGATGTAATTGTTTAGCTCAATAGCTTTTGAGTCACAGATGTAAACTCAATGTGTTTCTTTCTTTTAGCTCTCCTTTATGCCACCATCTTTGGTAATGTAACCACCATCTTCCAGCAAATGTACGCCAACTCCAACCGCTACCACGAGATGTTAAACAGCGTGAGAGACTTCCTGAAGCTCTACCAGGTTCCCAAGGGCCTCAGCGAGAGGGTCATGGACTATATTGTCTCTACATGGTCCATGTCCAGAGGAATTGACACAGATAAGGTATTTGGCACTCAGAGTGCACTCAGAGTCTCGCAGACTGAAGATCTTTATCCAGGGAGCTTATTTTCTTCATTCATTGTAAAGGTCATTTGTTCTGTCTTTGCCATAACATCCGTAGCATTTGTGAATAATGTCCCTCTAATGTTTAAGATCACAGTTTAACTGTTACATAAGCTTTGAACAGCTTCTCAAAATGTCATAAATTATTAGTGAAAGGTTCTCCGAACCTCCAGTTTTTGTTTTAGCATGATAATGTAAGATCACGAAGCATAATATGTGTATTTGTGACCCTGGACCACAAAACCAAAATAAGTAGCACAGTTATATTTTTAGCAATAGCCAAAAATACATTGTATGGGTCAAAATTATAGATTTTTTTATGCCAAAAATTATTAGGATATTAAGTAAAGATCATGATCCATGAAGATATTTTGTAAATTCCCTACTGTAAATATATCAAAACTTAATTTTGATTAGTAATATGCATTGCTAAGAACTTCATTTGGACAATTTTAAAAGCGATTTTCTCAATATAGTTTTTTTTGCACCCTCAGATTACAGATTTTCAAATAGTTGTATCTCGGCCAAATATTGTCCTATCCTAACAAACCATACATCAAAATAAAGCTTATTTATTCAGATATCAGATGATGTATACATCTCAATAAAAAAACAATTGACCCTTATGACTGGTTTTGTGGTCTAGGGTCGCATTTGATTGTTTTCACTGTTTTTTAAAATTGCTCTGCAGGTGTTGCAAATTTGCCCCAAAGACATGCGAGCGGACATCTGCGTTCATCTCAACAGGAAGGTGTTCAAAGAGCATCCAGCTTTCCGACTGGCCAGCGACGGGTGTTTGAGAGCGCTTGCCATGGATTTTCAAACCATCCACAGTGCCCCGGGCAACCTCATCTACCACGCGGGCGAAAGCGTGGACAGCCTCTGCTTTGTGGTGTCAGGGTCTTTGGAGGTCATCCAGGACGATGAAGTCGTTGCTATTTTGGGTGAGTGTATTTCTACCAGTGCTCTGAGGTCTACTACTTGACTTGAGCCCATCATGAAAACAAGATTATTCTAAATATTTAGTCAGTCAGTCAGTTGCTGCTGGTCAGTTTACATTTTCCCCCACTTTTAAATAAAAGTGCAAAAATGTCTCACTGACTTTGGTTTACCTATAATAGGTTCTTAACGATTCTTTAATGATAATGGTTCTGGCTTCAATGCCTTTTAAAGATTTTGGCAACAAAATTATTATTTTATAATGCATTTACTCTGCAAGGATTAATGCACATATCTTTTACTTTGTGGTGATGGACACAAAGTAGACCTAATAAAATACTCCTTTAATAATACTACTTTAATTACAAAATATGATTTTCATTTGCAAAGATCAATATGAAAATTTGGCATTAGTAGCTTTTCGTGCCATCAGTTGCAGTTGCAGTTTCATTTTGACCGAATCATTGAAGAAACTCAAGAAGAGCTGCAGTCAGATCAGTCTGATTAATGAATTAATCATTTATGGCAATTTGTAAGCAAATTCAACTTGTCCTTTGAAAAGAATCAGCATGTTTACAAATCAAGCATAATTCTTGCATTTCAGAATCAGTGGCAATTTATCAATTTGAAATTATGAGGAAATAGTTGAGCAAAATTAAGATATATGCTTTGGAATGTAGTGAAGCTAAAAGCAAAAGTTTCCCCCCAAAAAATAAAAAAATAAAACACTTCAAATACAGATTAAAATAAACAGATTCTTTTGGCGTTGTCCACTTGTTTCATGCACATTTCTATGTGATTTAACCATAAATAAATAAAAAAACTTCTGTTGGTAAAAATGAATGTATTTAGATTAATAATATAATTAGGTTAATTATGTTAAATAGTATGTTAAATGTTGCTACCTTTAGGTCACCATTTTTCAATGTAAAATAATCAACTAAATAGAAATTTAACATTAATCATATTTGCTTTTATAGCTTGCATGTCACCATTTTCAGATTGGATCACAAAAATATTTTGGACCCTTTACAATAACACTTTACAGATTTTTATATATGTATTATGTTTATTACTTGTAGAATATCATTTAACAGTGGAGAAAATCAATGCTAATTTTTTTGTACATGCATGCAATAAGATCCAGTTAAAATATCACTTATTGCAACAAAACTCTTATATATTAATAACCATGTCAGCATTTACAACGATCTAAGTCTCATGAGCCATTATACAACATAACTACACAATTGCATTTTTGTTTGTTTTAAGTTGGACATGATGAAAGTACTGACTTGCGTTCACCGAGTAAATCAAGAACTAGTACAGCTGATTCAGTCAGTTCAGTCATGCACAATGATACGATACGACGAAAGCTATCAAAAAGCTCATTCTAAAATCTAGACTCTGTAAGAAACCAATATTTTTCATGAGATTATAAAAAAAACTTATAAAACTTCGTTGCATGTGCACAAGACATGCACACACTGAATAAGCTGTCAGATTGCTAGTAAAGGTACGTGCAGAACAAAATTAGGATAATGAGCAAAAACTAGATGTGATGGGTTTTGCTTAAACAGATTCAGTCAAAGTCAAGTCAAAGTCAAAGTCTGCTTTATTGTCAATTCTGCCACATGTACCATACATACATACAGAGAATTGAAATTGCGTTACTCTCAGACCCTTGGTGCATACAGATAACACTAACAGTAGAACGTAAAAATACAGATAAATACAAATCAAATATATATATACATATATATATATATATATATATATATATATATATATATATTTATAATTACACATATACATATATACATATATATACTGTATATGTATATATACAGTATATATATGTATATATATATATATATATACATACATACACACATAGAATGCAACTATTACAATATACAAATAAGGACATGTAAATAATAATAATAATAATAATAATAATAATAAATAGATAAGGTAGCATAAGGCAGATAGAGTGCAAACCAGTTAAATAAACAACAGTGCAGATATAAATGGTGTAGTGCAAAAGAGCTTATCAATCTATTTAAAGTGACAAAAAGCTCAGAGAGTAGTCTTTATTCAAACTGTCAGAAGAGGTAGTTGAATGAGGTCAGTCCAATGCTGTACAAAGTGACTGGTGCTGGTCACAGTGTGTGTGTGTGTGTGCGTGTGCGTGTGTGTGTGTGTGTGTGTGTGTGTGTGTGTGTGGGGGGGGGTTTGGGGGTCAGAGTTCAGTGGTGCGTGGGGTAAGAGAGGGGAGGGAGGGCAAGGTCGGGAGGGAGTTCGGCTTCCTGACAGCCTGATGGATGAAGTCAAGTCAAGTCACCTTGATTTATATAGCGCTTTTAACAATACAAATTGTGTCAAAGCAACTGCACAATATCAAAATAGAAAAATAATGTCAATAATGTAAAATGACAAGATTAAACACTCAATTTTCAGTTAAAGGCATTTCATTATTGAATTCAGTGATGGCATCGTCCAGCTCAGCTCAGTTCAAAAAGTTTCTGTTCAATCAAGTCGACGATATTGCTGGAAATGAAGTGTCCCCAACTAAGCAAGCCAGAGGCGACAGCGGCAAGGAACCAAAACTCCATTGGTGACAGAACGGAGAAAAAACCTTGGGAGAAACCAGGCTCAGTCGGGGGGCCATTTCTCCTCTGGCCAGACGACCCAGCAGTTCAATTCCAACTGCTGCAAAGTCAGATTGTAAGGGCTCAACTGGTTCCAGTGGTCTTTTCCTGATGGCTGTCTAGGTGACGGGGTCCTCACTGGGGATCTGTCTCTGGGGCCCATCTAGGTGTCCTGGTCTCCGCTGACGTTCAGGGCTGTAGAGGTCGTCTCTAGGTGCTGATCCACCATCTGATCTGGTGACTGCAGTGACCTCGGAATAAGAAAGAAACAGACTAATATTAGCGTAGATGTCAATCTTCTTACGATGTAACAAGTACATCGTGTGTTATGGGAAGTGTTCCCGGTTTCCGGTTGACCTAATTAATGCAGCCTAACAATCCTTTAACGGATTTGAATATTAGAAGTGTATTAGTGTGTTATGTGTATGCCAGGTTAAAGAGATGGGTCTTTAATCTAGATTTAAACTGACAGAGTGTGTCTGCCTCCCGAACAGTGTTTGGTAGATTGCTCCAGAGTTTGGGCGCTAAATAGGAAAAAGATCTGCCGCCCGCAGTTGATTTTGATATTCTAGGTATTATCAAATGGCCAGAGTTTTCAGAACGCAGCGGCCGTGGAGGACTATAATGCAATAAGAGCTCGCTCAAGTACTGAGGAGCTAAACCATTCATGGCTTTATAAGTAATTAACAAGATTTTAAAATCTATACGATGTTTAGTAGGGAGCCAGAGCAGTGTTGACAGAACCGGGCTAATGTGGTCATACTTCCTGGTTCTAGTAAGAACTCTAGCTGCTGCATTTTGAACCATCTGTAGTTTGTTTATTAAGCATGCAGAACAACCACCCAATAAAGCATTACAATAATCTAACCTTGAGGTCATAAACGCATTAATTAATATTTCTGCAGTTTTACAAATGCTAGAAACGTGGCTGTCAAAGGAGAGATTGCTATCAAATAGCACACCTAGGTTCCTGACTGATGACGAAGAATCGACAGAGCAGCCATCAAGTGTTAGACAGTGTTCTAGGTTAATACTTGTGGGGGTTTTAGGTCCGATATTTAACACCTCTGTTTTTTCAGAATTTAGCAGTAAGAAATTTCTCATCATCCACTTTTTTATATCGACTATGCATTCCATAAGTTTCTCAATTTGGTGTGTTTCACCGGGCCGTGAAGAAATATAGAGCTGAGTATCATCAGCATAACAGTGAAAGTTAACCCCGTGTTTCCTAATGATATCTCCCAAGGGTAATATGTAAAGCGTGAAAAGTAACGGCCCTAGTACTGAGCCTTGAGGTACTCCATACTGCACTTGTGATCGATATGATACCTCTTCATTCACTGCTACGAATTGATGGCGGTCAGATAAGTATGATTTGAACCATGCTAATGCACTTCTACTAATGCCAACAAAGTTTTCTAGTCTATTCAAAAGAATGTTGTGATCGACAGTGTCGAACGCAGTGCTAAGATCCAGTAGCACTAATAGAGAGATACAACCACGATCAGATGACAAGAGCGGGTCATTTGTCACTCTAATGAGAGCAGTCTCAGTGCTATGATACAGTCTAAATCCTGACTGGAAATCCTCACATCCTTTTTTCTCTAAGAAGGAATATAATTGTGAGGATACAACCTTTTCTAGTATCTTTGAGAGAAAAGGGAGATTCGAGATCGGTCTGTAATTAACTAGCTCTTTGGGGACAAGTTGTGTTTTTTTCAATGAGAGGCTTAATAACAGCCAATTTAAAGTTTTTGGGGACATATCCTAATGACAATGACGAATTAATAATAGCCAAAAGAGGATCTATGACTTTTGGAAACACCTCTTTTAGTAGTTTAGATGGAATAGGGTCTAACATACATGTTGTTGGTTTACATAATTTAACAAGTTTATACAATTCTTCCTCTCCTATAGTAGAGAATGAGTGGAATTGTTCCTCAGGGGATCTATAGTGCACTATTTGATGTGATACTGTAGCTGATGGCTGCATGGTTACAATTTGATCTCTAATAGTATTAATTTTGGAAGTAAAATAGTTCATAAAGTCATTACTGCTGTGCTGTTGGGAAATGTCAACACCTGTTGATGCTTTATTTTTTGTTATTTTTGCCACTGTATTGAATAAATACCTGGGGTTATGTTTGTTTTCTTCTAAAAGAGACGATAAGTAATCAGATCTAGCAGTTTTTAAAGCTTTTCTGTTGGATAGGGTACTTTCCCGCCAAGCTATACGAAATACCTCTAGTTTTGTTTTCCTCCAGCTGCGCTCTATTTTCCGGGCTGCTCTCTTTAGGGTGCGAGTGTGCTTATTATACCATATATTTGACTCTTTTCCTTAATCTTCCTTAAGCGTAAAGGAGCAACCATATTTAAAGTGCTAGAAAAGAGAGAGTCCATAGTTTCTGTTACATCATCAAGTTGTTCTGAGCTGTTGGATATGCGGAGGAATTGAGATAAATCAGAAAGATTACTTACAAAGCAGTCTTTTGTGGTAGAAGTGATGGTTCTACCATATTTGTAAGAAGGAGTTGAATTTACAGCTTTAACTATATGGAGTTTACACAAGACTAGATAACGATCTGATATATCATCGCTTTGCTGCAGAATTTCAACACCATTAACATCAATTTCATGTGACAGTATTAAATCTAGAGTATGATTTCGACTATGAGTAGGTCCTGAAACGTGTTGTCTAACCACAATAGAGTTCAGAATGCCTATGAATGCTGATCCTAATGCATCTTTTTCATTATAAGCGTGGATATTAAAATCACCCACAATTAAGACTTTATCTGCAGCCAGCACTAACTCTGATAACAAAATCAGCAAATTCTTTAATAAAGTCTGTATGGTGCCCTGGTGGCCTGTATACAGTAGCCAGTACAAACATCACAGGGGATTTATCATTAATACTTTTTTCTCTAGATAATGTTATATGAAGCACCATTACTTCAAAGGAGTTATACTTAAAGCATGTCTTCTGAGAAATACTGAGAATATTGTTATAAATTGTAGCAACACCTCCCCCTTTGCCTTTTGGAAGCGGCTCATTTTTATAACAGTAATCTTAGGGGGTAGACTCGTTTAAAATAATTTATTCATCTGGTTTTAGCCATGTTTCTGTCAAACAGAGCAAATCTAGGTTATGATCATTAATCAAATCATTTACAAAAAGTGCTTTTGTAGAAAGGGACCTGATATTCAGTAAGCCAAGTTTTATCAATTGTTTCTGTGTATTGTAAACCTTTTTATTTGTTGAACATCAATTAAATGTTTACTCATAAATTGGTTTTGACGTTTTCTGTATTTTCTAGTTCGGGGAACAGACACAGTCTCTATAGTGTGATATCTAGGTGAAGGAGTCTCTGTGTGCTGAGAATTAACTGACTTCTGTGACGTGAGGCGGCTAGCAGACAGTCAGTTTAGCCAGTCTGTCTGCTTCCTGACCTGGGCCCCAGTTAGTTCAAGTTCAAGTTCAAGTTGAGCTTTATTGTCATTCCGCTACATGTGGAGTTATGCAGTGGAACGAAATGTCGTCCCTCACAGGTCCACGGTGCTACATAAATACAGACATACAACAATGAAGTAAAACACTATAAACCTATACACAACTAACCTACTGACAGATTTTGACTAAGTATACTATATATAAATGTTTACCCTATACAACTAAAGATAAAAGATAAAAAATACTAACTATACAAACTATGCGAATGCTTCACATAAATACTGTACATGTGCAGAGAGAAACATTGTGAGTCAAGCAGCTGGCTGGGGAACAGTACAAGATTATTTGTAGTAGTGCATGAGCATGTAAATATACATATATTGCGGAGTCTTTTGTGGGATTGTGTACACACAGCAGTGTGTGAAAAGTGTCTAGTGCGCATAGAGAATAGTGTGTTACTACAGGTGGTTTGTACAGGCCCACTCACCTGTGTGTAGCACACTTGAATTGCACAAAAAAAAGTTCACACAGTTTTTTTCTTTGGTGTGGTAAGGTTGGGGGGTGTTTGGAGGGGGGGGGGCATGTTTCAGGAGGTAGGGGTTTGCATGGTTTTTTTTTTTAGAGGAGGGCGGGGTGATTTGGGTTCAAGGCTCTCACAGCCTGGGGGAAAATGCTGTTGAGCAGCCTGGTGGAGCGGGCTCTGATACTCCGGTACCGTCTTCCTGATGGTAGGAGCTAAAAGAGACTGTGGGAGGAGTGGGTGGGGTCCTTCACGATGCTGTTGGCTTTGTTGGAGAATCGTGCAAGGAAAATGTCCAGGATGGATGGGAGAGGGGCACCGATGATCTTTGCAGCTGTGTTCACTGTCCGCTGGAGGGTTTAATTGCTGTCACTGCACCACCCGGCCAGGCGGCTCACCTCGCTCCTGTAGTTTGTCTCATCTCTGTTGCTGATGAGACCCACCACAGTCGTGTCATCCGCAAATTTAATGAAGAGGTTGGACTTGTTTGACGGCGTGCAGTCATGGGTCAGCAGAGTGAAGAGGAGGGGGCTCAGCACACATCCTTGGGGGGCCCCTGTGTTCAGTGTGATGGTGCTGGATGTGTTACTGCCGACCCGTACTGCCTGAGGTCTCCCGGTCAGAAAGTCCAACAGCCAGTTGCACAGCGACGTATTGAGCCCCAGCTGGACCAATTTATGAATGAGCTGTTGAGGGATGATTGTGTTGAATGCTGAACTGAAGTCTATAAACAGCATTCTGACATATGAGTCTTTTTTGTCCAGATGTGTGAGGGCTGGGTGGAGGGCAGTGGCGATGGCATCATCGGTCGAGCGGTTGGACCTATATGCAAACTGGAAAGGGTCCAGGGAGGGGGGGGGAGGACAGACTTGATGTGGTGCATGACTAGCCGTTCAAAGCACTTCATGAGAATAGGAGTAAGTGCTACTGGACAGTAGTCATTGAAGCAGGATGGAGATGACTTCTTCGGGACTGGAATGATGGTGGTAGCTTTGAAGCATGTGGGGACAACAGCCTGACTTAGCGAGATGTTGAAAATGTCTGTGAACAAATCAGTGAGTTCCACTGCACTGTCTCTCAGTACACACCCAGGAATGTTGTCAGGACCCGGAGATTTTCGTGCATTGATCCTGCTGAGGGATCTCCTCACACTGTCTGGGGACAGCGTCATCACCTGGTCGCCGGGAGGAGGTGGAGTCTTCTGTGCAGTGGTACTGTTTTGTGCCTCAAAGCGAGCAAAGAAGGCGTTCAGCTCGTTCAGCAGGGGGATGGTGCTGTCACAGGTCTGTGGTGGGGGCTTATAGTCCGTAATGGTCTGTATCCCCTGCCACAGGCTCCGAGTGTCTCTGCTGTCACTGAAACGATGGGCTATCCTCCTGGAGTACTGTCTCTTGGCCTCTCTGATGCCGCGCGATAGGTTGGCCCTAGCTGTCTTCAGGCCCTCCTCATCTCCAGCTCTGAAGGCAGCGTTCCGAGCCTTCAGGCGTCTGTAGACCTCCCCTGTCAGCCACGGCTTCTGGTTAGCCCGGACAGTGATAGTCTTTGTGACCGTTACATCATCATACACTTGGTGATGTAGGCAGTGACAGTCTCTGAGTACTCTTGGAGGTCTGTGGCGTTGTTGTATGTGGCAGCCTGCTTAAACATATCCCAGTCAGTGGTGTCAAAACAGTCTTGAAGTGCCTCTGACAACCTCTTCCGGCCACACTTGTATCTGTTTGTGTACTGGTTTGATGACTTTAACGAGCGGTCTGTATGCAGGCATTAGGTCTGAGGCTCCGAGGTGGGGGAGGGGTAGGGCCTTGTATGCTCCTCTCTGGGTGGTGTAAACAAAGTCCAGAGGGTTGTTTCCCCTTGTTGGAAAGTCTATGTGTTGGTGTATTTTTGGGAACACACTCTTTAAGTCTGCGTGGTTGAAATCCCCAGCCAAGATGAGAAAAGCATCTGGGTGGGCTGTCTGCTGCTCATTGATGTGCTGGTACAGATCATTTAGTGCCTCACTCCTGTTGTTGTTGTTGGAGCTGGGAGGGATGTATACAGCAACGAGCAGTATGGCTGTATATTCCCTCGGTAGATAGAACGGCCGGCACTTAATAATCATAAACTCCACCAGGGGTGAGCAGTGTTTGCAGACCACAACAGCGTCGCGGCACCATGTATCATTGATGTAAACACAAAGCCCCCGTTGCGGATCTTACCTCCCTCGACGAGAGCTCTGTCTGCTCGATAGCATGTTAGCTGGTCGAGCTGAATGGCGCAGTCCGGTACACTGTTGTTAAGCCATTGTTTCCGTAAACACAAAAGCACAACAGTCTCTTACAGTCCTCTGAGTAGAGCGAAGTAGTCGGTTGTAGTCCAGTTTATTGTCCAAAGAGCGTACGTTCGCAAGTACAATGGTGGGGACAGCTGGCTTGTGTGGGTTAGCCGCTAGCCTAGCTCGGATACCTCCGCGCTTACCCCTCTTCTTCCTCTCACGCCGCTTGTAGCGCCTCCGCTGTGGGCGAGATGCAGTAGTGGGGGACGGTGATGGTGTAGGCCTTCAGAGCAGACTGAGGTCCCACAGCTCTTTGGCATGCGCAGAGTTTAACTCTAAAAATTGTGATTCTGCCGACATCGAGCAGAAACTCACGACTGTATGCGCGCTTAAAGACAGGTAGACGTGACGAAGATGTACAAAAACATTGCGACTTACAAGACAAAAAACACGAAAACACCGTTCTGTCAGGAGAGAGAGAAGCCGCTGCGTCTGCACGTGCCGCCATTGTTGTTACATGACTATTCAGATGAAATTCTGATAACAGGACACATTTACATGACTATGACATTACATGTGAATAATGCTATTGTCAGAGTATTTTAATACAGTGTTTCATCCATGTTAATAGAAGAACAAAGATGTTCAAGAACTGTTTACGGAAACAAATGCCATGAAAATCATTCAATTCCAAGATTCACCTGAATGAGAATTTTTTTTTTTTAAATCATATCTCAAAATTTGTGTCAAGTCCTTTTCAAATAAGATTGACATTTCTTTTTTCAATTCTACAATACAAAACTTGTTGATTTTTCTGGAATACCGAATCCCATGCTGTAATTTGTGAACTTTTAAAAATCATTTTGCCTTCTTTCTCGTACTGTTGATGTTGGCTTTCATATCGTTTCTTGAGTCAGGGTTGCTCTCTCAAATGGCTGAATTAGTCTCACTATCTCTCAGTGTGTTGCTTTCAATTGAATGTGTCTCTTGGGTACTGCTTCATAAGCTCACATCTAGTCTGATTGTGCCTATGTTAAGTTTAGTCTGAAAGGATCGGTAGAATCAGTAATGAGCTTGTCTTACGTGGAATTACCATCACTACCATTACAGGCTAAATACACTTGCTGTTGTGTGGTGTGTAGTGCAAATTCAACTGCTAAAGTGTTTTGGCACTCTGGCACTGTTATACGGTTGCTAAGAGTAGTTTTTATTACTGTGCAGTTGCAAAGGTGGTCTAAATAGTTTTAGCATGTTACTTTACAGTTGCCAGGAATTTTGGATGACTGGTAGGTAGTTTTTGCTAGTAGAAGATTTACTAGCTCCTACGTATAGCTATGAGTTCCCTTTGGCAATGGTTTAAGTCTTTCAAAATACACATCACACATATTTAGGACTTTCCATGAATATCCATGTGCAAGTACATCATAAACAGACAAAATATGTAACTGACATAACAAATAAACTATATCAAATCTTCTACAGGCCACAGTGATGTAGACCAAAAGCGCAAAGTCCTAAGAGTTTAAATTTAAAAAAGGAGAAGTATTTAATTAACAAAATATCGGTAAATGTAATAACATGGTAATTACATCCAGAACTTTGAAATTCATGTTTTAATAATAATTTATTGATCAAATACCATATGGATTTGGTTGCACTTTAAGGTTTAAAGGTTTAAGGTTAGGTTTAAGGGTAGGTTCAGGGTTAGTACCTAGCTACACAGTTATTGCAATTATTATAATAACAATAAATTATACATAATTACATGCAAGTAACCCTAAACAAAACCCTAATCCTAACCGTAACCATATAGTAAGTACATGTAGTTAATTAATATTACTCTGTACTTAAATGTATAATTGCACTGTAACAAGGACACCTTAAAATAAAGTGTAACCAAAAATTTGTATATGCACACATCCAGAAATGTTAGGCAGGTGCTCAATCAAATAAAACACTTCACTATAAATAAACAAGAATCGGCACACTGCCTCTGCTGCTCCCAAAAATCATTTTATTAAAATAAGCACAACACACAGCAACGAAAGCACAGTTGAAGCCTTGTCAAAAAGCCATCTTGTTCTGGAATAGTACATTTAAAAAAATGACATTTGAGCAACAAATATACACGTCAATTCAACACACCAAGGGGGATCATGTGACCCTTCGACAGCGATGCACGCTTAGTCTTTCGCTCTGCTCACTTTGCCACATATTGTGTAATCCTGTCAGTAAATTTTAAACCACTCTGCATTGGACCCATCATGAGTGCTTCGGCAGACAAAAGCGATCGGAAAAGAGAGATTGAGCAATCGCCAATGAATAAAAAATTCAAGGATTCCACCATCTCCAGAGAGGATCTCGACGATGTTATTGCTAACAGCATTAAGATGGCGCTTAAAGAGCAGCAGAGCACTTTGAATTCAGTTGTGAATTCGGCAGTAAGAGATGCGGTGGACTCTGTGCTGATTCCAGCATTGCGTGAACTGCGTGAGGACATACAAGCAACCAACAAGTTTGTTAAAAAGCTAAGAGAGGAGCTTGAGGCAATAGCTACCGCGGCGAAGCAGACACGTGACCGGGTTGATTCTGTTCAGGCAGCTGCACGTGAGGATAGGGGACAGTCACAGACTTAAGAAATCAGCTGGAGCGACTCACCAAGAAGATGACGGATATGGAGGATAGGAGCAGAAGAAATAACGTATGACTGGTGGGGTTACCACAGGGGGCGGAGGGATCCAACGCGGCTGGTTTCCTCAGAGTTAATCTTTCCAAGTGGATTCCTTCGTTGAAAGGCCGTGACATTGATAATGACCAGGCACATCGCATGTATGACGGAGGGAGGGGGCTCCGATCAGCCGCGCACTCTCATCTTCCATGTACTAAGATGGCATGACAGATCGGAGATCCTGAAAGGTGCTCGGCAGGCTTATCCGGTGAAATGCGCACAGGACAATGTCACACTACTATTTTTTCCCAACTTTAGCCCAGCCACAATGATCAGGAGAAAGGCCTTTAAAAATCATTTTGCCTTCTTTCTCGTACTGTTGATGTTGGCTTTCATATCGTTTCTTGAGTCAGGGTTGCTCTCTCAAATGGCTGAATTAGTCTCACTATCTCTCAGTGTGTTGCTTTCAATTGAATGTGTCTCTTGGGTACTGCTTCATAAGCTCACATCTAGTCTGATTGTGCCTATGTTAAGTTTAGTCTGAAAGGATCGGTAGAATCAGTAATGAGCTTGTCTTACGTGGAATTACCATCACTACCATTACAGGCTAAATACACTTGCTGTTGTGTGGTGTGTAGTGCAAATTCAACTGCTAAAGTGTTTTGGCACTCTGGCACTGTTATACGGTTGCTAAGAGTAGTTTTTATTACTGTGCAGTTGCAAAGGTGGTCTAAATAGTTTTAGCATGTTACTTTACAGTTGCCAGGAATTTTGGATGACTGGTAGGTAGTTTTTGCTAGTAGAAGATTTACTAGCTCCTACGTATAGCTATGAGTTCCCTTTGGAAATGGTTTAAGTCTTTCAAAATACACATCACACATATTTAGGACTTTCCATGAATATCCATGTGCAAGTACATCATAAACAGACAAAATATGTAACTGACATAACAAATAAACTATATCAAATCTTCTACAGGCCACAGTGATGTAGACCAAAAGCGCAAAGACCTAAGAGTTTAAATTTAAAAAAGGAGAAGTATTTAATTAACAAAATATCGGTAAATGTAATAACATGGTAATTACATCCAGAACTTTGAAATTCATGTTTTAATAATAATTTATTGATCAAATACCATATGGATTTGGTTGCACTTTAAGGTTTAAAGGTTTAAGGTTAGGTTTAAGGGTAGGTTCAGGGTTAGTACCTAGCTACACAGTTATTGCAATTATTATAATAACAATAAATTATACATAATTACATGCAAGTAACCCTAAACAAAACCCTAATCCTAACCGTAACCATATAGTAAGTACATGTAGTTAATTAATATTACTCTGTACTTAAATGTATAATTGCACTGTAACAAGGACACCTTAAAATAAAGTGTAACCAAAAATTTGTATATGCACACATCCAGAAATGTTAGGCAGGTGCTCAATCAAATAAAACACTTCACTATAAATAAACAAGAATCGGCACACTGCCTCTGCTGCTCCCAAAAATCATTTTATTAAAATAAGCACAACACACAGCAACGAAAGCACAGTTGAAGCCTTGTCAAAAAGCCATCTTGTTCTGGAATAGTACATTTAAAAAAATTACATTTGAGCAACAAATATACACGTCAATTCAACACACCAAGGAGGATCATGTGACCCTTCGACAGCGATGCACGCTTAGTCTTTCGCTCTGCTCACTTTGCCACATATTGTGTAATCCTGTCAGTAAATTTTAAACCACTCTGCATTGGACCCATCATGAGTGCTTCGGCAGACAAAAGCGATCGGAAAAGAGAGATTGAGCAATCGCCAATGAATAAAAAATTCAAGGATTCCACCATCTCCAGAGAGGATCTCGACGATGTTATTGCTAACAGCATTAAGATGGCGCTTAAAGAGCAGCAGAGCACTTTGAATTCAGTTGTGAATTCGGCAGTAAGAGATGCGGTGGACTCTGTGCTGATTCCAGCATTGCGTGAACTGCGTGAGGACATACAAGCAACCAACAAGTTTGTTAAAGAGCTAAGAGAGGAGCTTGAGGCAATAGCTACCGCGGCGAAGCAGACACGTGACCGGGTTGATTCTGTTCAGGCAGCTGCACGTGAGGATAGGGGACAGTCACAGACTTAAGAAATCAGCTGGAGCGACTCACCAAGAAGATGACGGATATGGAGGATAGGAGCAGAAGAAATAACGTATGACTGGTGGGGTTACCACAGGGGGCGGAGGGATCCAACGCGGCTGGTTTCCTCAGAGTTAATCTTTCCAAGTGGATTCCTTCGTTGAAAGGCCGTGACATTGATAATGACCAGGCACATCGCATGTATGACGGAGGGAGGGGGCTCCGATCAGCCGCGCACTCTCATCTTCCATGTACTAAGATGGCATGACAGATCGGAAATCCTGAAAGGTGCTCGGCAGGCTTATCCGGTGAAATGCGCACAGGAAAATGTCACACTACTATTTTTTCCCGACTTTAGTCCAGCCACAATGATCAGGAGAAAGGCCTTTAAAAATCATTTTGCCTTCTTTCTCGTACTGTTGATGTTGGCTTTCATATAGTTTCTTGAGTCAGGGTTGCTCTCTCAAATGGCTGAATTAGTCTCACTATCTCTCAGTGTGTTGCTTTCAATTGAATGTGTCTCTTGGGTACTGCTTCATAAGCTCACATCTAGTCTGATTGTGCCTATGTTAAGTTTAGTCTGAAAGGATCGGTAGAATCAGTAATGAGCTTGTCTTACGAGGAATTACCATCACTACCATTACAGGCTAAATACACTTGCTGTTGTGTGGTGTGTAGTGCAAATTCAACTGCTAAAGTGTTTTGGCACTCTGGCACTGTTATAAGGTTGCTAAGAGTAGTTTTTATTACTGTGCAGTTGCAAAGGTGGTCTAAATAGTTTTAGCATGTTACTTTACAGTTGCCAGGAATTTTGGATGACTGGTAGGTAGTTTTTGCTAGTAGAAGATTTACTAGCTCCTACGTATAGCTATGAGTTCCCTTTGGAAATGGTTTAAGTCTTTCAAAATACACATCACACATATTTAGGACTTTCCATGAATATCCATGTGCAAGTACATCATAAACAGACAAAATATGTAACTGACATAACAAATAAACTATATCAAATCTTCTACAGGCCACAGTGATGTAGACCAAAAGCGCAAAGACCTAAGAGTTTAAATTTAAAAAAGGAGAAGTATTTAATTAACAAAATATCGGTAAATGTAATAACATGGTAATTACATCCAGAACTTTGAAATTCATGTTTTAATAATAATTTATTGATCAAATACCATATGGATTTGGTTGCACTTTAAGGTTTAAAGGTTTAAGGTTAGGTTTAAGGGTAGGTTCAGGGTTAGTACCTAGCTACACAGTTATTGCAATTATTATAATAACAATAAATTATACATAATTACATGCAAGTAACCCTAAACAAAACCCTAATCCTAACCGTAACCATATAGTAAGTACATGTAGTTAATTAATATTACTCTGTACTTAAATGTATAATTGCACTGTAACAAGGACACCTTAAAATAAAGTGTAACCAAAAATTTGTATATGCACACATCCAGAAATGTTAGGCAGGTGCTCAATCAAATAAAACACTTCACTATAAATAAACAAGAATCGGCACACTGCCTCTGCTGCTCCCAAAAATCATTTTATTAAAATAAGCACAACACACAGCAACGAAAGCACAGTTGAAGCCTTGTCAAAAAGCCATCTTGTTCTGGAATAGTACATTTAAAAAAATGACATTTGAGCAACAAATATACACGTCAATTCAACACACCAAGGGGGATCATGTGACCCTTCGACAGCGATGCACGCTTAGTCTTTCGCTCTGCTCACTTTGCCACATATTGTGTAATCCTGTCAGTAAATTTTAAACCACTCTGCATTGGACCCATCATGAGTGCTTCGGCAGACAAAAGCGATCGGAAAAGAGAGATTGAGCAATCGCCAATGAATAAAAAATTCAAGGATTCCACCATCTCCAGAGAGGATCTCGACGATGTTATTGCTAACAGCATTAAGATGGCGCTTAAAGAGCAGCAGAGCACTTTGAATTCAGTTGTGAATTCGGCAGTAAGAGATGCGGTGGACTCTGTGCTGATTCCAGCATTGCGTGAACTGCGTGAGGACATACAAGCAACCAACAAGTTTGTTAAAGAGCTAAGAGAGGAGCTTGAGGCAATAGCTACCGCGGCGAAGCAGACACGTGACCGGGTTGATTCTGTTCAGGCAGCTGCACGTGAGGATAGGGGACAGTCACAGACTTAAGAAATCAGCTGGAGCGACTCACCAAGAAGATGACGGATATGGAGGATAGGAGCAGAAGAAATAACGTATGACTGGTGGGGTTACCACAGGGGGCGGAGGGATCCAACGCGGCTGGTTTCCTCAGAGTTAATCTTTCCAAGTGGATTCCTTCGTTGAAAGGCCGTGACATTGATAATGACCAGGCACATCGCATGTATGACGGAGGGAGGGGGCTCCGATCAGCCGCGCACTCTCATCTTCCATGTACTAAGATGGCATGACAGATCGGAGATCCTGAAAGGTGCTCGGCAGGCTTATCCGGTGAAATGCGCACAGGACAATGTCACACTACTATTTTTTCCCGACTTTAGTCCAGCCACAATGATCAGGAGAAAGGCCTTTAATCCGGTTTTGAAGAGGATGACTTCACTTGATCTCCAGCCCTTCCTCATCTATCCGGCGGTAATTAAACTACGGCACAAAGGGGAGCAGAAAAGTTTTGACTCTCCTCAGAAAGCGGAGGATTTTATCAGCTCCCTGTCTCAGCAGAAGACGTATGCCACGGCTCTACGGGAAGGCAACGGGAAAACGGCGGCCACTATCTCTCCGGCCCGGTGGGAGGGGCTTGATGGCCGGGATGGAGGCGATCCTAGCTGCCCAGGAAGGGATGATGGCAGGATGGACATGGATGCTTGCTGAACCTGTTTTTTGATTTTTCTTCTCTCCTCTCTCCTACTGAGATATTGTCCCTATCTATCCGGTACAATGATCTCTTTGCTGGTAAGACTAAGACCCCTTTTTTCATTTTTGGAGGGGACTAATGGAGAGTAGGTTTAATTACAATTTGTTTTTGGCTGTGTAAACCTTTTGGGGGACATGTCTTGCTTTGAAGTGGATCGGTCACGTACCATCACTATTTTTTGTTGCTCAATCAGACCTATGTTCTCGGTAATGTGCGGTCTGAGTTGTTTCTTGTTTATGGTTGTCGGTTGTTCATGTTTCTATGTTGTTTTTATTTTTTACAACAGACATTTATACTTTTATTTATTTTACCCTATTTCTAAAAGGATTTTTCACCTAGGAGGTTTGGCATCTAAAATGCACATCAGTGTTTACATGTTACTAGTGTTTCTGCTTTTTTTCATTTATTGAATACAATCTTGGGATTATGAATATTCAATGCATACTCTAAATATTGTATCACTGAATGTGAATGGTTTAAATTCTGCTGTTAAACGAACCCGTGTGTTAGAATATTTACACCGTAAATCTATTTCCTTTGCCCCAATACAAGAGACACATTTAAAACAATCTGACGTGGCACGTTTCCAGAATAAGTATTATAAGTTAGCAGCCTTTTCTTGCGCTCTCAATAAAACTAAGGGGGTGCTTATCCTTGTTAACCGGAAGTTAAATTTAACAATTGAACACCTTGGTAGTGATGAGAAGGGTAGATTTGTTTTTATCCGATGTAAAATATATAATAATAGGTTAGCATTGGTCTCTATTTATGGTCCGAATGAGACAGACAGTGCATTCCTTACACAGATTTCCAAAACTCTACTTGAGCAGATTGATTGTCCTCTAGTGGTGGGTGGTGATTTTAATGCTGTAGTAAATCCTGCTTTAGATAAATCTCAATCTGATACAACAGCCAATTCATCCTCTAAATTATTGAATAAATTTATCAATGAGCTCAACTTTCAGAATTCAGAATATTAAATCTAAGGCCTTCACTTTTTTTCTAATAGACATAAGACTTTCTCTAGGATAGACTACATATTTCTCAGCCCATCATTTTGTTTGTGCAGTGTTCCTCTTTCCGATGTTAAAGCTAAGTCCCCTAGATGGCGCTTTAACATATCATTATTAAGTAATCAGACTTTCATTACTTCTCTAAAAGAATATATTAAGGAATTTCTTGAAATTAATATGCCCTCTGATGTGGATCCTCAAACACTGTGGGAAACGACTAAGTGTGCTATAAGAGGTTTCTGTATATCTTTCTCTTCTCTTGCCAAAGTGAAAACTCACCAGTTTACACAATTAGAAAATAAGATCCAATCATTACAAAACCTACAAAAACATAATTTTACTGAGAAACAGTCTACACAGCTGTCCTCTTTAAAAGAAGATAATGATTTACTTTCACACTCAAAGGCGGAATTTATTTTACATAGGACTAGGCAAAAATATTATTTCGAATCAGAGAGACCTAGTCATTTATTGGCCCTTTATTGGTTGAAAGAATGCGAGTCTAAGGCATATATTAGCGCAATAAAATCATCAGATGATCAGGTCACCACGAACCCTGTGGCAATTAATTAAATATTTAAAGGTTTTTACACAAATCTGTATAAATCCGAAACAAATTTTGATGAACCAATTTGTAAGCAGTATTTAGATAAATTGGAACTGCCTCGGATCTCACAGATAGATAAAGAATCTTTGGAGGCCCCATTAAGTTTGGAGGAACTCCACGTCACACTTAAAAGCCTTCAAAAGGGCAAATCGCCGGGTCTAGATGGTCTCCCCCTTAATTATATTTAGAAATTTGGGATTTGGTAGGGATACTTATGCTTAATTCATTTAATTTTGCAATTGAACATGGGGTATTACATAGAGATAAAAAAACTCCATTGATATCATTACTTCTTAAAAAAGGGAAAGATCCATTAGATTGTTCCAGCTACAGACCGATTTCGCTTATCCCATGTGATCTAAAAATCTATGCTAAAGTTTTTGCTTCTCGTATGGAGAAGGTAATTCATAGTTTGATCAAGGAGGACCAAACCGGTTTCATCAAGGGGTGCAATGTGTCTGACAATATGCGTCGACTCCTTCATATTCTTGACTTTGCAGATTCTCATCCAAGTCCTTGTGCGGTCTTTTCACTTGATGCAGAAAAAGCCTTTGACAGGCTAGAGTGAAAAAGGCACTGGATGATATGGAAACATCCAGGGAAAAGATGCATTACCCTGCATTTGACTAGGAACAATGCTGCTCCGTGCAGCTTGTTGATCATTCAATGGATAAACTGGATATACTGGCTGTTGACCTGATGATGACCAAGACGGAGCATTGCCAAACTGAATTGGATTCATACTCATTACAGGGGGATTTCCCAAAGGCTGTGACTGTAAAGTAATATGTGCTGTGGTAACAGGTTCAGTTGGCAATTGTGAAGCAGGAGGCTGTAACGAACTAGATACTAGTAACAATCTTTCTTCTTGTGGTAAGGGTGTAGGCAGCACAGATCTTGATGAAGGAGGGAGAGTACTCTGTCTGCTATGTGTAGGAGGTATTAATGAATCACATTTTTCTTTATGTTGTATTAGACATTCACTCAGTTCATGCAGAAGAGAAGCTCCGGTATTACCATCTTCTTGATTATCTCTAACAGGAGATGTTTGATTCAAACTATGTTCAGAACTGGTAGAAAAGGAGGAACTTCTGCTTCTTGTACTTATTGCTCTCATTGTATGGCTCAGCTCTGACAACATCCCTTTTATTTGCTGGATATCTTCTGCAAGAACTCTCACCTCATCTTGAGTTTTGGCTATGACAGCCCCCTGTGATATCTCCTGAGATGCTTGATCAGAAGTTTGTCCTTGTATGCAGACAGAATCTAACGATGATCTAGGCTGAGTTAATAGATAATCCTGGTGCCATCTTGGGGGTTTTAATATCCGTTTAGGTCTTGCAGGCTCATCATTTTTATCCATCCTAGCAGCCTTTTCCGGCTCGAAGGACCATGTAAAGTTTTGCAACGGCGTTGATTCAGGAAGTGTGCTACCAGGATGGTGTGTCCATTAAAACACATAAGCCAGTAATCAATCCATGATCTTTATTTTCAAGCTGCAGCATTGGAACCAACTATAGAGTTGTATGGTTTCTATAACAAACAATAAGAATAAACATCTTAAATTAACAGTATAACAATTCAAACAGTGAAATACCAAATATGATCAAACTAATTCAACATTGGACAGTTCAACAAATAAGAAAACTAATACCTTCAATGTTATGAGTGATTTATCATTCTTACAAAGATAAACTCAAACAAACATGACTTTAAGAATTAACATTACACAAATTCAAAAGGAATAAACTTACTAAGTCAGGAACACATCAACTCTACAGAAAATCTCTCTTCATGAGAGTAGGAAAGGGAAAGACTGCTTCAGTGGTACAAACACGTCAAGCAAAGGCAGCCAAATATTCATTCAGTGCACATGAGGAGACTTAGCTCCACCCATGGATAACTATGTCATGTGACCTCATTTGAATTCTCAACAACAGCTTTATGGCACAATTTTAATTTTGTATGCGGAAATCGTCCATTTGTCCAACCCTCTTGGTCTTCTTTAGGTGTAAACATGTGCGGTGATATATATGATAACAGGGCCTCTGTTCATTTCAGACATTAAGAACCAAATTTTGTCTACCAGCATCCGCATATTTTGTCTTTCTTCAATTATGTTCTGCTCTGAAAGCGTATGACGTTCCATGGACTTTTCCCATTTCCTCTCATCCTATGCCGGACTGGATTGCACCATCTGCTGGTCGGCCATCTTTTTCCTTAATATATAATAAAATTATTGATTGCATTACAAAACCTCTTTCTATTAAAACTATTTGGAATAGGTAATTATCTGACCTTAATTTATCTGTCGACTGGGAGAGGGTGTGGTCTAATCTCAGTTTAACATCTAAAAATTTGGCTCATCTCTTATTCACTTCAAAGTCATTCATAGAGCATACATAACTCCTTCCCAAAAGATTTAAAATGAAACTACAATCAAATTTTAACTGCCATATATGTAATACTGCATCATCAGGCACTTTTATGTTTTGGGAATGTCCTATCGTCATTAGTCTATGGCAGTGGCGTTCCGTCCATATAAGCTGCCAATGCTCTGCATACCCAGGCCATTTGAGAGAATAAGTTCAAGGGATAACTAATATAAACATGATTATATGTTGATCCCTTGTCGTTTGAAATGTAACTTAAAGCTTAAAGAGTTAGGAGTAAGTATGTACAAAGATGTATTTGCCAAACGGCAGTAATTTTCTGTAAATCTACATCAGTTACGGTTGCTTCCGGGCGAGCGGATTCTCTGCAGCTTTCTCGTCTCCGCTCTGTGGCTATGACTCGTCAGGATTGAGGCACGTTCTCATTGGTTTACTGGCCTGCGGCTGATTTAATGCGCGAGGTAAGCTGTCCGCAAAGCGCTCGCCCAAGCAGAAAAATGCGCTGTTGCTGTCAGATCTCGATTGCCGAAAATCACATTGTTTGATGCAAAACCAACTCGACAAGATCAAAAGAAAAAACATGCTGTAATTGTATTTTTATGTTTTCTCAAGCAAAGCAAATTTTAAAAGTCCACTGAAAACACATCTTAAAGGGGTGGTTGATTGCGATTTCACTTTTTTAACATTAGTTAGTGTGTAATGTTGCTGTTTGAGCATAAACAATATCTGCAGACTTGCGGCGCTGAAAGTTCAATGCAAACGGAGATATCGTCTTTTAAAATTCTGGCAGTTTAATGCCTACAAAAACGACAGGTAAGGGACTACAACGAGTTACTTCCCGGGTTTGATACATCACGAACCCAGATAAACCCTGCCCCCGGGAACACGCAGCAAAGGGGGCGAGGCCATGCTGTGCTGCTTTAGAGAAGAGGCAGAGAAAACTAGGGATGCATATAAAAATCTATTCATATGAATCGCGATTCTGTCTTCTAACGATTCTAATGGATTCTCAAGTTTCAAAATCATTAAAGCAGCGGTTCTTAATACTGTTACTCGTGTCGTCCTGCTCTGCATCTCTCTCTCTCTCTCTCTCTCATTCAGATCGTAAGATCAGCTCCAACAAACTGTTCCAATTATAGACTTATTTTCACACAGCAATGAGAAGCATTATAAATGGACACGCGTGCGGTTGCTGTGCTGTATTAAAGCTTTAATCTGGATAAAACCGTATATTAAAAGCTAACAGAAGCAGTAGCACTTACAAATAGCTGCGCATTTAAAAGTATGAGACAACAACAACCAAACATACCATTAAGAGCCGTGCTTGCACAGGTTCTGCACGATCCTCTTCACTAATATCCTCTGGGTCTCAATCGGGCTCAAATTGATAAGCATTATAGACAACGCCACTGTTTACAATTCAACCGGAGCGCATGCCGCTGAGGAGAGGGGCGGGACGTTTAGATGTGCTCTAGAGGTGGTTTAGCCAATCACAACACACTGAGCCAGCTAACCAATCTCAGCCCATCGAGGGAGGGGCTTCATAAAACCAGGAAATAAATTGAGGCGTTTGTCAGAGAAGGGACAGAGAGGTGTGGAATAAAGGTAAATTATGTGAAAAATAATGCGTTTTTAAAAAAAACAAGCATGAACACATGCTAGACTGCACCCCATAAACACAATCAAGCCTAGAAATAAAAACAGTCAACCACCCCTTTAAATTTTTGGTCATAGACAACGTATGTTTATACGTTATTGTCAACATGCCTAAGCGGTAAAAAAAAAAAAAAAAAAAGTTTATAAAAATGTGGGCTATATAAAATGTTAATAATAAAAAAAAAACATCAGGAAAAGAAAGAACCATGAATCCCCTGAACATTTTGAACATTAACATGTTATTGTTCCCTTTGTTTTGCGTATGCTCGTGTTGCTTACAGTTAAGGTCCTTCTCTGATTTTATTGTTGTCTGCCATATTGCAGTGTTACTAGGCAATATTATAAAGATATTATTTGGAGTATTTTGCATGGTGTCACCTGGGTTGGAGTTTTAACTCCTATTCACTGACAATAAAAAATAAAAATAAAATAAAATAAAGAACCTTTAGCAGACAGAGGTGGCTTAATTTTATTACTCAGCATACCCTGTTAAAAAAGTCACAGCTTGCCACTGGTCTATGGACACATGTAAACCTGGGGCACGTTCAGGCTCACACCGGTTTTGGGATGTTCTCTTTTATTCTGGATGGCAAGGGCAGTGACTGTAACATATTTTGCAGTATTAAACACGTATTTATACAGATTTCAACAGGCTTCGAAAATTCTTCAAAAAGAACAAAGAATGGCCTTCTCAGCTGCCATAGTTGCAACACTTGCATCATCAGAACAGGGTGTTCAACGCATCACCGTTTCCGTTTAAAAAACGTTTTGCACCGTTTTGTCAGGGCTGAACTTGGCCCTGGTTTTGTCATCCTTACTGCGAATTGATTGGTCTGTTAACCCAAGTTTGTGTCTTCTTAATGATGATTCTGGTCTCTGTATAAGTTCAATGCAAAAGAGAATGTTGTTTGCCGGTTTTACAGCTGTGAAGAAGACAATAATACAGAACTGGTTTACACTGCACGTGTGGAAAAACATATTGTATCCGTAGCCTCCTGCAAATAGTGAATTGTGAATGTGTAACGGCGTGAGTCGGTGTGGCCAGGCCTTCGACCATTGATGCTTGGCAGTGTTTTTTGTTTGATATACGTGATTGTATAAAGGAGTGACTTCTGTGTTTTTTTTGTCCTTCCCTCTCTCCCTCCCTTTTTGACTGGACTTTGAGATGTTGAGTATGTGTCTGTTGTTTTGTTTTGTTATATTTTGGATGCTGTGTTGTGTTATGTGTGAAAAAATAAAAAATGTTGATAAAAAAATAAATAATTCAACACACCATCCCAGCAGCCATATAGACATGTGACATCTTTGTAATAAGATGTCAAGTCACATAAAAAACCCTCTCTTTGTTTGGAAAAAGTAATATCTGCGTTCATTAATATATGTCAATAGTATATTACATGTCATCACACAGACCATTTGACAGTGTGAAATTGGTGGAAATGTTCTACACAAGCAATGCAACATAAAACAATATTTCTTCAATTTAAAAAAATGTATTTGTCCATTTGGGATTGATCTTGTGTCTGGCCTGCTCTTTTTGTTTAAATCATCTTATAACTACATGTACAATATATGCAGCTCTAATATTGCATGTGTAAGGTTTCACATCTTTGAAATAGCCCATACAGTTTTTATACACAGGTATTTTTGTTTAAAATAATCAATGAAATTCCCTAATTTTACCTTTGCTAAAATGTAGCATAGAGCTCACAACAGATTGGTTCATTGTTAAAGGGACAGTTGACCCAAGTAAAAGAAAATTCTGTCATCATTTACCCAACCTAATATTGATCCAAACCTTTTTGCATTTCTTCAGCAAGACGCAGAAGAATATATTTTGAAGAAGAGTATTGGAGCCCACTGACTTCCACTGTATGGACAAAAAGCATTACGACTCAAATTACTTCTCAAAATGTCTTTCCGCAAAAGAAAAGAAGCATACAGCTTTGGAATGACATGAGACTGAGTAAATGATGACAGAATTAAATCTTCTGTCTAATCTATATTTGACAATGTTGCACCGGATGTAGTTACTGTGTTACATTAGCGGGCAATTCACAGTCCATTGTCTATTGTCAATAGTGTCTTTTCCTTGCCTCCGTCAAACGGTTCTGAACAGAGTCGATGTGTGGGACTCGAGGAAGGAGAGGAAATGGCCAGAAGAAACAGTTAAATGTAGCGAAATTACTAACCTGTTCAGGGCTTCAAGTGCAGGTCAGTTTCATCTGTTATACGCTACTGTAGATTTGTCTGTATTAACCTAGTTGAGTATTAAACTGCTAGCACCTGTTAGGCTGTCAGTAGCACCCCATTATTATCATCAGTCAGAATACTGTGCTAAAGGACATCATTATCGATTGGAAAGTTACATTAATAAATTTAGCAGGCAGATATTCACATGGATTTATTGTATTGAATGGGAGGGAGCTAGAGCAAACAGCAACACAAAAATATCAGTCAGCCCAAAAATACAATAGTGTGTTCAGTATTAGGATTTTCAATGTACTAAGTTTGGCATTTAGGCACTTTAGAAAATTTGTTTTAATATATTTGTATGAATTATAGGTTTGTTAAATATTGGGTATTTAAGTCATTTTAAGAGAAATAACATTATGTGCAAACAAATTGCAATGAGGTGGTTGTTTTGCAACAAGGTGAACACAGTTCTGTTAATAACAGTAGACCTGCTGGTAAAGAAGTGACAGATACAAGAAAAAAAGGGAGTGACAGAGATACTGGAGAAAATGAAGAAAAGTAAAAGGGAAGTGAAGGTGCAGTTAAAAAGAGAACCTTTAATTATTTTCCATGGCCCTGACTAAAGACTTAGACCTTTTTATGTGATGGTCATACAAATAGGCTAATAGGGTTGTCCATGTTTCAGAATTTTTTGTGGGTGTATAGGATAGCCTGGATGAGTGTAAGATTTCCCGGCCTGAAATTTTGTCCCAGTCCGCCCCTGGGTGGCTCTGTAGCAGCCTCCATGGCCGAGACTAGGAAAGTGGGCTGCTCAGAGACGGCCTTTATGGCAGCAGCCGTGAGATTGGGCTGTTCTGTGGCAGGCTGTTCTGGAGGGAGTAGCTCAGGGACCTCCGAAACCACCAAACTAAGGACGACCTGAATCGGGTCCTCCAGGACCACTGGAATTCGTGTCCTCCAGAACCACCGGACTAGTTAACAGCCTAGAGATGCCAGCAGCTTGCACAGACCTCTGCGGTGGGTCCGCCAAACTGGAAGCCAGCCTTAAAAGCCTTGGGCCCACCTTGTGAAGAGGTTCCGGACTGGCAGCCATTCTGTGGCGAGGCTCTGGAAAGCCAGCCATGAAGAGACGAGACTCTGGGGTGGTGGCCCACCTGTGAAGAGGCTCAGGACTGGCGGCCATTTTGTGACAAGGCTCTGAACTGGTGGCCATCTTGTGAAGAGGCACCTCTTGTTGCAGAGCTGACTGCCTCCCACTGAGGACGAGGGACTCCACAAAACCCTCAAAGGACAAATGCTCCAACCCAAACATCCTCCACGTGCTAATGGGCTGGTCCAGGGCTTAATATTCAAGTCCTTCAGAGCCTAGTCATTGTAGCCCAGCCCCTCCGCAGCACTCCTGAACTCCAGGGAAAACTCCCTCAGGTCAGTTCCCCGTTGACGAAGGGAGCTTAAGGCTTCAAACTGGAGTATGCGTTGGTAGAGGGGGCTGCTGACATTAGAGGCTGGCGGATGGTGTGAGCCCATTCTCCACTGAGTCCTCATTTAGCTGTTTCGTTCTGTCATGGTACTGGAGAGTGATGAGGCGAGGATTCAAGGTGCAGGAAGAATTTGGTATTTTTAATAATAAAATAAAACAAGACAACAACAAAAACTACCCCGAGGGGGAAACCAGGCAGGCAGGCCAGGGCAGAGCACAGCACAGCACAGCACAGCACAGCAGGGAGCAACACAGGTACATCCACTTCGAACACGACAAACACTACTGACATATAACAATGAAACAGCACAGGACTACAGACACCAGGAGAATAAATAGGTAGACAAACGAGGAGGGTAACGAGGGAGACACAGGTGGAGTAACTGAAACAATAATGAGGTAACAAGATTGGTGGGTTCAGACAATAGACAGGAGAGCAAATGGCACCAAACATTTCCTCTGGTGGCCATCCTTGGCACACCAGTTGAAGACTGTGACAGCAGCTTTCTGTTTGTCAAAACTGCACATCTCTGTGACCATCTTGAAGCCGTTGCAAAATCTGCACAATAAATTTTTTCTCCCTCATGCGAAACTGACTGGATTTTTCCCAGTCATAAATGTGACCGTGCTTTTGCTCTGTTACATAATGTGAAAGCTATTTGTGTCAGTGTTAAATATTTGCCCTCTAACGTTTTGCCCTAATGTTCCCCTGAAATTATATTCTCAACCCAAGCAGTTTCATTCTGAAGTGCATATTGAGTTTCCTATGATCCATGGAAATTCGCACCTATGCACGAATCCGGGACATTTCCCTGAAGGTATTATAAAGCCTTATGGAATTCATTCTACAATGTCCCCCTCTCATTTTTTTTTCTCTCAGGAAAGGGGGATGTGTTTGGGGATGTGTTCTGGAAAGAGATGAATTTAGCTCAGGCTTGTGCAAACGTCCGTGCGCTGACCTACTGCGATCTTCACATCATCAAACGGGACGCCTTACAGAAGGTTCTGGAGTTCTACACAGCCTTCGCCGGACACTTCTCACGGAACCTGGTGCTAACCCACAACCTGAGGAAAAGGGTGGGTACCTAGACTATTTAAAAAAAAATAGCTGAAACCCCAAAGTTACAAATCAATCTGACAAGTAATCTCATGTTTCCCAACCCCAGTTCTGAATATTTTGGATGTCACCCTTATATAAAACACTGATTAATTCATTAACTGACTAACTCTTTAGTAGCGGTCTCTATATCTTGAGACCTTCATACTCTAAAAATGAATAGGCATGAATAAAAGTAATCTATATGCTGTTCACACAAGCAACATACTCCAGTCTTTACAATACCATTCATACACCAGCACCAAAATCCTACCCATGCTCATTTGAAACACGTGCCTCTACATACATTTCTGAAAGACAAAAATAAATTATAAAATAAAAAACTTACATACAAATTGCTGCAGTTTACAGTTGAAATGAACACTAGAGGCAGTAAAATGGCAACAACTTTGATTCTTTTTCAATCAAATTATGATTTACAAGGCCAGAGTTTCGATTAAGAAAGCCTAATTGTCACACAGTTCCTTGCATAATATTATCTTATGACTTCAAAACAATTTTGACATGCTGCGAGATTTGAAAACTAATACTTTTGAACATTAGCGTCACATATCCAGCTTCATATATATGGGTTTTCTAACTCGGTAGGTTTGCTCGGTAGCTCAAGCAATATAGCATGAGGTGAGGTGAGGTGAAGCGCTCCTGTATGAATCCCATGAAACTATGGTTTGACAAAACAGCTCAAACCTGCATATAAGAAATTAAGTTGAATGAGTTTTTATATCACTTTCACATTCATTACCACTATGGGGTAGTGTTAATTTTCCAATATGATAGAGCATTAAGCTTTTATCGATCCTCATTCTGAAGCA
This sequence comes from Aspiorhynchus laticeps, assembly GCA_023376895.1. Classification (NCBI taxonomy): domain Eukaryota; kingdom Metazoa; phylum Chordata; class Actinopteri; order Cypriniformes; family Cyprinidae; genus Aspiorhynchus; species Aspiorhynchus laticeps. The sequence continues at coordinate 9,775,043 of CM041793.1, read as the reverse complement.
CCGCAATACGTACTTGATAACGTACATTATAAAAATTGCAACTATACGTGCCTGTACCAATGTAATAAAAACGTGGCCATGGTCACGTATTAAACTCACATTTTAGCACCACTCACTGGACATTTCACTTTGAAACTGCCGCAAAACATGCAATAAGGTACGTAACATCAGTATTGCAGAAATGTTGCCACAAGCACATATTTCCATTGAGCCTAGGTTGACCATAATACTGGTAAAAACTATTATGTCAATCATGACCTTTAAGGAAATGACACCATAGGTCACATGACAAAGTCCTTAACACGTACAGAACTCATTTATGCTATATAGAACATACTTTTTTTAACAGTCAAAGAACGTTTGTTCTTTCTCAAATTTCACAATGCGATTTTGGATACTATTTAAAGTATTGAAATGCGTTTTCATAAAAGGCGGTAATTTTCCGTAAAGGCCTATGCACATGTGTGAAAGCCGCTACTATAGCTGGTATAGTGTGCCTGCGTCCCAATGTGCATACTATCCATCCTAAATTCTATGTGATATTAGTAATTTTCAATACTATTTAGGGCAGATAGGGTGGATAGTATGCACATTGGGACGCAGGCTCAGACTTAACTGTAAAAATGATCTAGCCTCTTTATTTTAATGCATTTGAATGTTCAAATTCCAGCAGCTTTGTGACATTTCATCCGGTTTGTTATTATGTTTTCTTCTTTGCTGTCAAATCCTTGACCTTTCTTTCGCTGTTGAGCAGTTCTTCATTTACTACTGCTCTTCCGAGAACGATTTTGACAGCTTTTCATTAATATTATAGCTGGTGTGGGTGACCACTGTTCATTTTCATCTGCTTTTGCCTCACAATTTGTCAGCTACAATGCATCCATATGGAGTCGGGCTGCAACTTCATTTAAATTCACATCTCGTTTCTCTGTGTAAGCACTTTTTACAGTGAAGTGATTATGAAGCCAACTGAGCTGGAAGATCTATACCCTCTCGCAAACACAATCCCTATTGCACTCCATTACTCATGTGACAGCTGTAGGGACAGTGAGCACCTCTGAATACTGAATGCACTGCTGTTCTGACTGTGATTTACTATTCATCTATTCAAATGTCTTACATTTAAAGGAATGGTACACACAAAAATTTTAATTTGATTATCATTAACCTCCTGTATGACTTGCTTACTTTTTTGGCAGGTTTATCATAGTTAACTAAAACTAATAAAAACATTTTTGTTAATTGAAAATAAAATAAAATAAAATAAAAATAAAACAAAATAAACAACATTTAGATTAAAAACAAACATTAATTGGGTATTGATAAATACTTTTAATTAAAAGTGCTAACTAGAAATAAATAAAAACCACAATTGAAATAAAAATAAATTAAACCTAAATAGTATTTAAAAACAATAAAATCAAAATAATAAAATCACTAACAATTAAACTAAAATTAAAATGGAAAAACAATCTAAATATAAAAGCTTCAAAATATGAATAAAATCAGTAGAAAAACATCTTGGTTTCATATGTAAGATTGCATGTGTTAAATGTATGGACAAATCAATAAAGTTTGGGGAAATTCGATATAGACTAGAATTGAATTGAATTGAATCGATCTAGCTGTTTGTCTGTAAAGGCCTGTTCACAAAAAGGATGATTACTACAACTAAAAAGTTTTGATAATCATTATAATTCTAATAAAATAAAAAAGAGGTTTGCTCAAGGTCATTCCTGAATTAATTTGATGGTAATTTATTGATCTGATGATGAATCAGAAGTGAGCCAGTAGCATAAAATAATAAAGAATGACTGGTTGCTCTCTTTGGTCTAGTCTGACATTATAGGGTTGATTTATGTAATCTAAAGTCTTGGTTCACAAAGCATATGAAACAGTTTGAGGGCTGAAGCAATCATGGCCTGTGTGTGTGCGTGTTTGAGTGATTGCATGGTTATCACCAGAGTAATGGCCTTATTTGTTCAGGTGAGATTGTGGCGTAAGCAGCTCGGTGTATCTGGCTGTATTATCCAGGTACAGCCTAATCAGATCGAGCTTATTGAACTAATGCTCAAATCTTAAGCGTGGCTCTGCTGTCTGTGTGAGTGAAACCTGATACAGAAGTATCTTCATTATCAACCCCCTCCTTCAGTCCCACCCTCCTCATCTCTCTCTCTGTAGATAGATAGATAGATAGACAGACAGACAGACAGACAGACAGACAGACAGACAAATAGGCAGAGAGACTGACAGATAAACAGACAGACAGACAGACAGACAGACAGACAGACAGACAGATAGATAGACAGACAGACAGACAGACAGACAGACAGACAGACAGACAGACAGGGGTGTGTTTCCCAAAAGCGTCGTTAGTTAACTATGTTCGTTAGTTCCATTGAACTCTATTGGTAACGACAGAACTTGCGAGCATAGTTGCTTTTGGGAAACGCACCCCAGATAGATAGATAGATAGATAGATAGATAGATAGATAGGATTTGATCGATCTATCTATTTATTTATCTATCTATATATTTGTCTATCTAATATATCTATCTATATAATCTATCTCTAATATATCTCTAAACCAACATATCTCTAAACTGTTATTGTAAAACAGTGTGAACATACTTAAACAATTCTCCTGTCGTGTTCCACAGAAAATAATTTAAATAAATAAATATAAAAAAAATATATGGCAGTAAATAATGACAGAATTTTCCATTATGGTGAACTATAACCTTCAACAGCAGAGCATTCGGACAGAGACATAATTTCATTCTTAAAGCTCCCAGTCACAGATCAGTGGTTTTGATTGTGTTCTGGAATGGACAGATCTGTATCCTTCAGTGTCTCCTGGACAGGGGTCGGCACACAGCAGAGATCTGAGCACTGGTATTGATCACAGTGCTCACTCACTAACAGCTGCTTATCTTACTAAAGTCATGTGCTTTTAATTCAGACATATCCCTTTTGCTTTTCACCTTTCCTGCAAATATAATAATATTTAATTTCTCTTGTATCCTTTTCACAACATATTTCCTTTTAGCTCTGCATTTGTTCAAGCGGATCAGGCTTATCATGATCTTCATTGGCATTTTAATTCAATTACATTCAGAAGACCAACACAGGCGAGCAGAAGGGCTCGAGGACCGCCTCAGTGGAGCTGATGGTGCAGGAGACCACCAAGGCAGACCGGACTGCACTGGAAGAGAGAGCACAGAGATGTCAGTAACAGCCTTTATGGCCGTAACAGGGCAGGCAGACAGCTCCACAGGAATCTCCCTGGCAGTGACAGGGCAGGGTAACAGTTCAGAGAGAACCTCCATGGCCTTGCTCAAACAGACAAGAGATTCCAAAACGACCTCCTTGTCCATGATTAGAGGGGCAGAGGATTCATAAACAGCCTCCTTGGCTGTTACAGGACCATCAGAGAGTTCATAAGTGGGTTCCACCACCTTAAGAGAAGCAGAAGTGGCTGCTGCCACCGTCACCTCAGGAAGTTCTACAGTAGAGGCCGCTACCTCTGGAGGTTTAGAACCCAACTCTGGGTCAGACTCATAAACTGGGTTGAGATCAGGAGTGGACTCCTGGACTAGAGCAAGTTCATGAGTGGACTCTGAAGGCCCATGGACTGGAGTGGGCTCTTGGGTGGATTCTGAGGGCTCCCGGATTGGAGCTGGCTCTGGAGTGGGCTCTGAGGGCTCCCGGACTGGAGCAGGCTCTGCAGTGGACTCTGAAGTGGCCCATGCACGCAGAACAGCCATGGAGTGAAAAGCAAAAATGGCCTTCTTGACTATGGCAGCAGCAGAGAAATCAGGTGGCTCTGTAGCAGCCTCCATGGTCGAGACAAGGAAAGCGGGCTGCTCAGTGACGGCCTTTATGACAGCAGCCGTGAGTGTGGACTGTTCTGTGGCAGGCTGTTCTGGAGTGAGTAGCCCAGGGACCTCCGAAACCACCAAACTAAGGACCACCTGAGTCGGGTCCTCCAGGACCACTGGAATTCGGGTCCTCCAGAACCACCAGACTAGTTAACAGCCTAGAGATGCCAGCAGCTTGCACAGACCTCAGCGGTAGGTCCGCCAAACTGAAAGCCAGTCTTAAAAAGGTTCAAAGTTTTTTATAAGCCCAGAGGGCAATTTTTGGTGCAGCATCAAGCTTGTTGACATATCATACAAACACACAAACAAAACGAACAGCAAACACAACATTCTGACATCCTACAAATTTAAAAGCCTTACAGCAGCGGGAATAAAATAATGTCTATACCGATCATATGATAGTCGGCAAAGGAATCCTTCTGAGACACTGCTTCCTCAGTCTTTGACGCACGCCACCCTTCTTTCCTCTCTTCCGCGGTTTCCATATTTTTGATTCATCATTGTTCCTAGAGGCATTTTCCATAAAGCCACCATTGTTCAGAAAATGTTGCGATCTTACAAAATCCACTGGGTATCAAACATAATAAGGCCGATGCCAATGAAGCAGAAATTCGCAGCTGTACTGGAGCTTTGTGGTAGATCTCACAGATGTTATGTGATTAAGGCATGAGATAAGCAGGGGAATCCACATTGTAATTATAACCAGCAACTCCATCTTTGCTTTCCACAGGAATATAGCTCATCAATTTGTGTTTCGACTACAACTTTTCCAAAACAAACAAACGCACAATAAACACTGAAACATAACACAAACCCGCGTTCACACATTCTTACAAACTCTGCTGCCAGTCGCCGCATGCGCAGCACCTCATTCGGGGTGCTTGGGCCCACCTTTTTTTTCTTTATTTTTCTCCGTTCTGTCACTGATGGAGTTTTGGTTCCTTGCCGCTGTCGCCTCTGGCTTGCGTAGTTGGGGACACTTCATTTCCAGTGATATCGTCGACTTGATTGAACAGAAACTTTTTAAACTGAACTGAGCTGGACGATGCCATCACTGAATTCAATAATGAAATGCCTTTAACTGAAAATTGATTGTTTAATCTTGTCATTTTACATTATTGACACTATTTTCCTATTTTGATATTGTGCATTTGCTTTGACACAATTTGTATTGTAAAAAGCGCTATATAAATAAAGGTGACTTGACTTGACCTTGTGAAGAGGTTCCGGACTGGCAGCCATTCTGTGTCGAGGCTCTGGAAAGCCAGCCATGATGAGACAAGACTCTGGAGTGGCAGCCAACCTGTAAAGAGGCTCTGGACTGGTGGCCATTTTGTGACAAGGCTCTGAACTGGTAGCCATCTTGTGAAGAGGCACCTCTTGTTGCAGAGCTGACTGCCTCCTACTGAGGACGAGGGACTCTACAAAACCCTCAAAGGACAAATGCTCCAACCCAAACATCCTCTACGTGCTAATGAGCAATCATGGCCTGTGTGTGTGCGTGTTTGAGTGATTGCATGGTTATCACCAGAGTAATGGCCTTATTTGTTCAGGTGAGATTGTGGCGTAAGCAGCTCGGTGTATCTGGCTGTATTATCCAGGTACAGCCTAATCAGATAGAGATTATTGAACTAATGCTCAAATCTTAAGCGTGGCTCTGCTGTCTGTGTGAGCGAAACCTGATACAGAAGTATCTTCATTATCAACCCCCTCCTTCAGTCCCACCCTCCTCATCTCTCTCTGTCTGTCTCTCGTTCTCTTTCTGTGATGAATTCTTTAAAGAAATTTGATTTATGGCTTGTCACATGACTCACGTCAGCATTACATCTGTCTGTTTATTTGTCTGTCTATCTTTCTATCATAGATAGACAGACAGACAGACAGACAAATAGGCAGAGAGACTGACAGATAAACAGACAGACAGACAGACAGACAGACAGACAGACAGACAGATAGATAGACAGACAGACAGACAGACAGACAGACAGGGGGTGCGTTTCCCAAAAGCATTGTTAGTTAACTGTGGTCGTTAGTTCCATTGAACTCTATTGGTAATGACGGAACTTGCGAGTATAGTTGCTTTTTGGAAACACACCCCAGATAGATAGATTAATATATAGGATTTGATCTATCTATCTATCTATCTATCTATCTATCTATCTATCTATCTATCTATCTATCTATCTATATAATCTATCTTTAATATATCTCTAAACCAACATACAGGTGCATTTCAATAAATTAGAATGTCGTGGAAAAGTTAATTTATTTCAGTAATTCAACTCAAATTGTGAAACTCGTGTATTAAATAAATTCAATGCACACAGACTGAAGTAGTTTAAGTCTTTGGTTCTTTTAATTGTGATGATTTAGGCTCACATTTAACAAAAACCCACCAATTCACTATCTCAACAAATTAGAATATGGTGACATGCCAATCAGCTAATCAACTCAAAACACCTGCAAAGGTTTCCTGAGCCTTCAAAATGGTCTCTCAGTTTGGTTCACTAGGTTACACAATCATGGGGAAGACTGCTGATCTGACAGTTGTCCAGAAGACAATCATTGACACCCTTCACAAGGAGGGTAAGCCACAAACATTCATTGCCAAATAAGCTGGCTGTTCACAGAGTGCTGTGTCCAAGCATGTTAACAGAAAGTTGAGTGGAAGGAAAAAGTGTGGAAGAAAAAGATGCACAATCAACCGAGAGAACCGCAGCCTTATGAGGATTGTCAAGCAAAATCGATTCAAGAATTTGGGTGAACATCACAAGGAATGGACTGAGGCTGGGATCAAGGCATCAAGAGCCACCACACACAGACGTGTCAAGGAATTTGGCTACAGTTGTCGTATTCTTCTTGTTAAGCCACTCCTGAACCACAGACAACGTCAGAGGTGTCTTACCTGGGCTAAGGAGAAGAACTGGACTGTTGCCCAGTGGTCCATAGTCCTCTTTTCAGATGAGAGCAAGTTTTGTATTTCATTTGGAAACCAAGGTCATAGAGTCTGGAGGAATGGGTGGAGAAGCTTATAGCCCAAGTTGCATGAAGTCCAGTGTTAAGTTTTCACAGTCTGTGATGATTTGGGGTGCAATGTCATCTGCTGGTGTTGGTCCATTGTGTTTTTTGAAAACCAATGCCACTGCACCCGTTTACCAATAAATTTTGGAGCACTTCATGCTTCCTTCTGCTGACCAGCTTTTTAAAGATGCTGATTTCATTTTCCAGCAGGATTTGGCACCTGCCCACACTGCCAAAAGCACCAAAAGTTGGTTAAATGACCATGGTGTTGGTGTGCTTGACTGGCCAGCAAACTCACCAGACCTGAACCCCATAGAGAATCTATGGGGTATTGTCAAGAGGAAAATGAGAAACAAGAGACCAACAAATGTAGATGAGCTGAAGGCCACTGCCAAAGAAACCTGGGCTTCCATACCACCTCAGCAGTGCCACAAACTGATCACCTCCATGCCACACTGAAATGAGGCAGTAATTAAAGCAAAAGGAGCCCCTACCAAGTATTGAGTACATATACAGTAAATTAACATACTTTCCAGAAGGCCAACAATTCACTAAAAAAATTTTTTTTATTGGTCTTATGAAGTATTCTAATTTGTTGAGATAGTGAATTGGTGGGTTTTTTGAGCCTAAATCATCACAATTAAAAGAACCAAAGACTTAAACTACTTCAGTCTGTGTGCATTGAATTTATTTAATACGAGTTTTACAATTTGAGTTTTACAATTTGAGTTGAATTACTGAAATAAATGAACTTTGCCACAACATTCTAATTTATTGAGATGCACCTGTATCTCTAAACTGTTATTGTAAAACAGTGTGAACATACTTAAACAATTCTCCTGTCATGTTCCATAGAAAATAATTTAAATAAATAAATATATAAAAAATATATGGCAGTAAATAATGACAGAATTTTCCATTATGGTGAACTGTAACTGTGACAGAAGCGTGAGGCGAGCGGATCCATTTGCAAGGCTTTATTAAGGGACGTGGTCACAAAAACAAGCAAGTTTCATGCAATGGCAAACAGGTACAACACAGGTAAGACAAAGAGTAATCCTAGGACAAGCGTGGGTCTTCGATCGGCGAACAATATCCAAAAGGGCAAGGCAGAGAGATAATGCAGGTACACGAGCAATAGTCCAAGCGAGGTGCAAACAGAGTCCGAACGGCAAGGCAAAGGGTTAATCCAGGAAACACAAGCAACAATCAAAACACTAGAAAACAGGCAAGGCAAGGCAAGCGCGAGGCAAGCGCGAGGCAAGGCAAGGCAAGCAGAGATCTGAGCACTGGTATTGATCACAGTGCTCACTCACTAACAGCTGCTTGTCTTACTAAGTCATGTGCTTTTAATTCAGACATATCCCTTTTGCTTTTCACCTTTCCTGCAAATATAATAATATTTAATTTCTCATGTATCCTTTTCACAACATCTTTCCTTTTAGTTCTGCATTTGTTCAAGCAGATCAGGCTTATCATGATCTTCATTGGCATTTTAATTCCATCTCCCACAGATTCATCCTTTATATACATTCTCCTCCGTCTTTTGTTCCTGTCTATCTCTCTTGTATCATCGATCTGTGGCTGGGCTTGTGCTATAAGTGTGTCTATCTGTATATGATAATCACACCACACAACTGGACGCATGTGGCCTGACTCAGCCCTGTGTACAGGGGCGCCGTAAGGGGGGGGAAAGTTAGGACGATTCTCAGGGCCCACGATAGGAGGGGGCCCCCCGAGGGAGAAACGTGATTTCTACAGAGGGGAACGCTAGAGCCCTGCATTTCAGCCCGACCCCGACCGGGCTTCGATCGGGCCAATTTTCACGTCATAATTCAGACTTTTAGGCTTCTCAAGTTCTCCTTATGTTTATATTTTAGACATCCATCAATTAGTGATGAAAAAAAATTGCCACGCTGGTGGAAACAACACCAGACCGTGTCCCGACTGTCAAGAGCGGCTCGACAGTGTTTAGTGTCCAGCAGCAGCACAGAGCCGTCAGCGCAGCTGAAGAGTTCTGCTTCAAATACACGCAATAAAGCTCGCCATAACCCCAGCAAAAGTAATTACCATGAGTGTGTCAGGGGGAAATAGTAAGGAGATATTTGAATTATTTACTAATAAACAGGGGCGGCGCCCGAGAATGTTGAAGGCAGGTGCTGAGGGGGTGCTAGATCAATGACAGGGGGAGCTGGGCAATTAATAGTAAATATGACCAAAACAGGTTGTTGTTATTATTATTATTATTATATGAATAATAAAATCACTATATAGGCGCATTTCAAATGTTTATGGGGAATGTGGGAGTATTATGGCGCTTAGCCTACTGCATGGGGGAGCACACAATTATTTTTATTTATTTATTTTTTTCCTGCGGAAAGAGCTTATACTCCTGTCATTTTTGGACGTGCTTTCTCTCGTTTCATGCAGTCTCCATGAATGGAGCGCATCACAACAATGAACCAGCTCACAGACATAAGAAATAAATCTGCAGAAAGCTTGAAAACCAATTAAAATAAAAAAACAAATCTTCTCTGATTATGTAGTCCGTATAGGTGCATTTCTCTATTAAAGGCACGTCCACTGTGAAGATGTTGAGTCTGAGAAAACACTAGTTTATTAATAAAATAATTAAAATGTATTTTTCCCCGATGCATTCATAATCATTACTTTAGCCGGTGCTTTGCGGCAAGCGTTATGCGTGCGTTTGAGCGCGGAATAATACGCCTAAATACCTAAATAATAGGCATAAATAATAACCTAAATGTTATTATACTACCAATTTAATATAAACATGCGAATAGTTGACTAGAATAATCTTTAGTCGGGGCAGGCCAATAGTATTTGGCACAAGGAACCGATCCATTTTTTAAATAAAATGCTGACATTAGGTGCGACTGCAAATCACGTCATTGCATTGCAGTATTTATGCATGCGTTTAATGAGTCAAATGTTTTTATTTTATTTCATTTTTTTATGGGGGTGCTTTGGTTTTTCTTGGGGGTGCTGGAGCACCTGCTAGCCCCTCCCTAGCGCCGCCCATGTTAATAAACTAGTGTTTTCTGTGTCAGTGTCACAAAGATGAAGAATCAGATGCAGATCCTGACTCGCCGTCTCCTCATTAGACGCGCCTTTAGAGAGAAGTGCATCTTCACGGATTATAATGAAAGAGTTTTTGTTTTCGATTTGATTTATTTCGTTAAGTAGTAATTTAAAGCTTTCTATAGATATATTTATCATGTCTGTGAGGCATGTATTCGCTGACTTTCCGTTCATTTTTGTTTAGTGCTCCTGTTCAAGACATCATTTTTTTCTTTATTTTATAAAATAATTTTATATATTCAGGGCTCTAGACTGCGACCATTTTTTTGAGAGTGTGCGAGTAAACATTTGAAGTGGTCGCACTTTGTGTCACACACCGCACGCGTGAGCAGAGCAGAGGCAGTGTGTATGCAGAATGGCCGCGTCAGCACGAGCGCGAAGGTGCGCGCAGCAGACGGAGCACAACAGAGGATTTGGTTTTCAAACTAAAGTAAAAGACTGCTTCTTAAAACAGAGAAGGTGAACATGTTGGTATTCTTTTAGAGAAAACATGCAAGTCCTGTCAGGGACAGACAGTTTAGTTTGACTTTTTGTTTTCATTTTGAAAAGCTTGTTATCTTTGCTGTTTACCTCATGTTACACTATGGAGGCTTTCCTTATTTTTTATATTTGATTCCTCAGTGTTTGCTAAACATTCTGTTATGTATTAGTCGGTATAATACAGCATGTGATGTGTCCTATGCCTCTTCTTATTCGTTTTTGTTAATAAATGTTATGTAAGCTAGTTTGTCATTGTAACATACTGTTTTATTGTTGTTGTGCTTTTTAATTAAGAATACCAATGAATCCATCTTTTGTTTTAGTCTTAAAAAGTGAAAGGTGTATAGATATAAGCAAAACAGACCATTATCTTTTCTTGTAAAGCGTCACACCAAGATCGTGAAAGTGAAGCAAAAAGAGGAATTCCTGTCACAAAATATAAATCACAAATAATACTGATGAAAAAGAACGGGTTGAATGTTGAACACTTTCGTTACCATATAACTATAAACTATGATAAAACTTCACCAGCATGCATTGATTAATCAAATGTTGTATAAAAAAAAAATAAAAAAAAAATAAAGAATTTGCTACCAAATGATGTGCACCTGCGACCAACTGAGAAAGTGGGAAGAATGATATTTTATAAAAAGCTTTGTAAAGTAGACCCTTTACAGTTCCGAATGATGTATTACTCTTACTTTTATGAGCTAAAATTACTGCGAGTTGTTTCAATTGAAAAAAAATGCAATTGATTGCACTGCCTCCATGTTACTCTCTGCACAAACTAGGATGCAGCGCACATTTATCTGGTTTAACGTTAAAACATTGTTATATGCTTGAACTGTTTTAGTATATCTATAGATTTTATTTTAGGCAACTCGTGATGATTTGAGAAGCTAAATTGATCAAACATGGCTATGATCAGCTCACTGTCTGCCGCTGGCCGCTTGGTCGTTACTTTAAGAAAGAAAAAACGTATTTAACGAACAAAAAAATGCTTCAAACGTTTTTCTAAATTAACTTTATAAAAAAACAAAACGAAATATTATCACTTTGCCATTACATACAAAACTGAACGATTTTAATAGCTGAAACAGTATACACTGATTTGGGAGAAGGGGAAAAAAAGAGTGGCTCAGGAACGCTATAATATATACCCCCCCGGGCCCGAGTGAATATGCTGTCCAGGGGGCCCAGAATCCGTAGCGGCGCCCCTGCCTGTGTAACAACAGCGTCTTGTTTCCTTTGCGATACATGACTCTCAGAAGACCTCATACCATTGATTTAGGTCACATCAAATGCTCATCTGAGGCGTGTTTCGTCTGTACGCATGCGTCGTGGTCTGCTAGTGAACTCAAGAACGCCCTTGCAGGAAGTGTCACGGAGGTGAAGAAAAAGTTGAATAAAGTCAATATTTTGTTTTCTTTGCACACAAAAAGTGTTCTCATCACTTCATAAAATTCAGATTTAACCACTGATGGTAGATGGACTTTTTTAACGATGTCTTTCATACTTTTCTGGGCCTTGACAGTGTTATTTACTTGGCAGTCAATGGGACATTCACAAGCCTCCCGGTTTTCATCCAAAATATCTTAAATTGTGTTCCAAAGACGAACTAAGCTTTTACGGGTTTGGAACGATATGGGGGTAAGTGATCAATGGCAAAAATTTCATTTTGGGGTGGAGTAACCATTTAAACAATGACAGGTTCTTTACAGGCAAAAAGATGGTCACTGTGACACTCTAAAGCAGGCATCCTCAAATCTGGCCCACTCCTGCAGAGTTTAGTTCTAACCCAAATCAAACACACCTGAGCATGCTAATCAGAGTCTTCAAGATCATTAGAAAATCACAGGTAGGTGAGTTTGATCAGGGTTGGAGCTAAACTCTGCAGCAGATTGGCCCTCCAGGGAAAGATTTGAGGAACCCTGCAAAGTGATGAAACTATGGCGCCATGTGCTTTTCTTAAACAATTTTCATAGGTTTCACATTATATTGTTGGCTCGGAAAATATGTAAATGCGCATACCCAGTAGCCACAGCTGTTTCCCTTCTAGCCTTAACCACAAATCAGACTCTTTCTGAGTCTCTTTAAAGACTTTGAAATCATTACTGGTAAACCTTCTGGTAATGTCTTAAAGAAACAGTTCAGCCAAAATGGAAAATTTTGTCATCATTTACTCACATTCATGTCATTCCAAATCCACATGACTGTCGTAATATTAACAGAGCGCTGCTCTATTTTCTATCTATTTTCTGTAGAGCGCTGCTCTATTTTCTATCTATTTAAAAAAAAAAAAAAAAAAAATCTATTTTAAAAATCAAATTAAAGACATATTTTTGGCAACTAAATTCTGTTAACCAGCACCCCCCATATTGGGAATCACAGCTGAAAATGACTAACTAACTTAAAATGGTAACAGCTCCTGACTTCAGTGTGCCACACACACAATTTTGGTGTCTTTGGAAAGAAGACCCTTTGGGCTTTACTATCCATAGTCACTGAAGTGCCTTGATAAAAATTGTACCACACTGATTTTTTTTTTAATTTCATATAAAAATACATGAAATCAGTCCTGGAGCAATCTAGAAAAGTAATGGGTTGAAAGTCACATGTCTCATGAGTTTATATTTCAAATCTGAAGAAGATACCATGAAAAATGAGATTTCTGCAACATTTTTCTAGACCCCCCCCCCCCCTCTGTTTGAGGAAAAATATTTACCAGATTATTGAAGGGTTCTTCATGCCACTGCAGTTTTTCAATTATAAAACAGTAGACAGAATCTTAGACATCGTATCAGTGATTTATTTGAGCACTAGAAAAATACAATAATAATAATTTTTGAGTGATGAAAAAAAAACAATAATAATAAAAGAAAATAACTTAAGTGCATACTGATTTCCTGACATACAGATAGATGCTCCTGCTCATATATTAGTAATCACATGCTGACGATCATTCATACAGATGCAAATCATACAGATGGCCGCCCAATATAGTCAATAATCACATTATAATGGCCTTTTATATAGACCGCATTCACACTGATATCTGAACAATCAGTAATTGCATGCTGATTATCAGCCATAGAGATGTTAATCACACAGATACAGGCACATTCCCCACAAAACACGTAAACATATATGAAAACTGCTGAAGAAGAAAAAAAAGAAAGTTATTTGTGCTAAAAAGATCGCTAAGTTACGCCCCCATCAGATGACAGGTGCGTCACAGCGTGCGTCACGCGCCATCGCGAGGGAGCGCCAGAATTCAAATAAACAATCTTCCGTGTATCTTTGACTTTTTTTTTTGGATGATTTCATTCTGTTTGGGACATTGCCTGCTACAAAATCATGCTATTTTTTTTTTACCACCAAGACGCTGTTTTTGAGCGTAATTTGTTCCATAACGGACACAAACAATAACTCTCCCTGAAGAGATGAGACGTAAACAAATGAATAACGATCCAAATTACAACGTTATTGTTTCTTTGGACTAAAAGTGCTCGATGGATTGTGGTTCCGTGGACCCTTATCTTTCAAACTAAACCAGGATTTACAGCAGTGGATACGTTTGAGAGTCGTTATCAGGATGAATGTGGTATGTACTGCGGTTTTTTATACATGTTTTGATGTGTACTACTTACACAAATTTAGCAAATACATTCCGTATAAGCTTTCTATCGAAAAACAGCGATCTGTCGTCGATGCTTGAGGCTTAGACCTTCAAAATGATATATAGTTTGTCAAAATTCATTTTGTCCTGTTTTACTTTATCTGTTTGAAAACAATGACATGTGCAAACAAAGAGCTTTCAGTGCGCCGGTGTCCTGGTGCATGTTAACAGGTTAAATATATTTTAAGAAAATAGCCTTATGGTCAAAAAACATAACAACCCAAGTAATCCACACATACAAAGAAAACAAAACAAATAAGTTCAGAAATCAAGTTATGTGTAATAAACTGGAATGACACAGGACAAAAGTATTGAACACATGAAGAAAGGGAGGTGCAAAAAATATTAATTGGTTCATGATAAAATCACCTTGAAATCAAAACAAACTAGTCTTATTTTTTATGAAACATTGCCTTGTTTATTGTAAATGATGTATCTATGCACATAATAAAAAAAAAATACACATGCCCTCGTTATATTTAATCAAAATAACTTAAAATATAACTCAAAATAACTCTCCATCTTGCAATGGCATTTCTTCTCTGATGTACGGTGGCCCTGTAATGCACAACACAACGTAAACGAAATCACCACAATACAATGCATAGTACTAATTTTGTTTTGTTGCGCTAATTTTACTGTATTGTGGATTGATTCCTTTGTGTTGTGCTAATTTCATTGCGTTGTGGCTTGTTTCTGTTGTGTTGTGCTAATTTCGTTGTGTTGAGGCTTGCTTCCATTGTGTTGTGCTAATTTCGTTGTGTTGAGGCTTGCTTCCATTGTGTTGTGCTAATTTCGTTGTGTTGAGGCTTGCTTCCATTGTGTTGTGCTAATTTCATTGTGTTGTGCTAATTTCATTGTGTTGTAGCTTGTTTCCATTGTGGCTTGTTTCCATTGTGTTGTGCTAATTTCGTTGCGTTGTGGCTTGTTTCCGTTGTGCTGTGCTAATTTCTTTGCGTTGTGGCTTGTTTCCGTTGTGTTGTGCTAATTTCATTGTGTTGTGGCTTGTTTCCATTGTGTTGTGCTAATTTTGTTGTGTTGTGGCTTGTTTCCATTTTTTAGTGACTTGTTTCCAATGTGTTGTGGTTCATTTCCATTGTGTTGTGGTAATTTCATTGTGTTGTGGCTTGTTTCCATTGTGTTGTACTAATTTTGTTGTGTTGTGGCTTGGTTCCTTTGTGTTGCGGCTTGTTTCCGCTATATTGCAACTTGTTTCCATTGTGTTGCGGCTTGTTTCAGTTGACTTGTGGAAATTTTGTTGTGTTGTGGCTTGTTTCCATTGTGTTGTGCTAATTTCATTGTGATGTGGCTTGTTTCCGTTGTGTTGTGCTAATTTCATTGTGTCGTGGCTTGTTTCCATTGTGTTGCCAATGGGTTATTGACTGCATCAGTAAACAAATGCAAAAGGTTGCTTTTGCTGTCTCTATAGTAACACATGTTTGTCTTGGACATGCAACACTATCAGACAGGATGAGTATGTAGCATATATTTTTCATGTTATCTCAAACTGCAGTAATTCTCTACATATGGCTGATCAAGATTCTACATGAAGAAATACGTGTTTGTTGTTTTCTGTCAGTTTTCAGACTCGAGCAATAAATTATGATCCTCTCTAAACCCCAAACTCATTATCTTTGGCTTTGACACATCAGAAAAATGACACTCCTGAATATTGTCCTCCTCCAGTCCAATGCTGCTCCCACCACACATCTCACAGTCATCCGTCTGATCTGTTCGAAAATCCATTTATTTTTGCACTTTACAATGCATTTAAGTGGCTTTATCAGGAAGCAGATTCATGTGACCTGGTAAGTAAACAAAGTCTCGCTGAGTCAGTTTGCGGACAGTAATGAATTAATGAAGCAACATCATTAACACGTTAGCTTCCGCATTCATTAACATATTGCTTGTAATTAGGTTTGCAAAAAAAATAACGTTTGTCTGTTCTTAATGCCCTGTGCTTAATTTTCATCTGTTTTACATTTAAATGCAGTTCCATTCAGTGTCCACCACCTTCAGTGATCAATCTAATCTAAATGATTACACATTTATGAGTTAATAGTTATAACAAGATAGTAATTAATTACATTGTAGCAAGTAAATGCATGAAGCACTTTCCAACATAAAGAAGGAAAACAGGCTTTAATTCAGCCTCCAGGTTCATTCATAATTAAGTTAAAAAAAAAAAAAAAGATCATTCTCCCAGGGTATGAAAAGCTGTTGTCCACCATTTTGGAAGAACACAGCATGAAATATCTGTAGGATATTACAGTCCTCTCCCATTTGCATGTTGACTTGGACAATTACCACCATGTCTAGAAGCTGAAGGCACAATGTAGACCCAGATAAATTTGCCTTGGATGTACAGCGAGATGTGTTTGAAGAAACTGACTGAGGTTTTGCCAAGTTAGACATATTTCTGGATCAGGATCTTTTGTTTGTCTTGCAACAACATTCGTGTTAAACAAACATAGTAATACCCTAGCGGTTAAGGTTTGGCTGGTTATCATTAACCAGTTAGCACCTGATAGATGCTGTTTTTCTTTTGATTTTGGGGTCAGCTTGAGTTTTGCAAGATTCAACCAAAGACACCATGATGAGGTCAACAATATAGCATATAGCCTACGCATATACAACATATATTTTTAACAAAAGAAAATGTGAGATAAAAATGCATTTGCTGATGCAACCATTTCATTTTAGCTTCTACAAGTCTATTGTTTTATCGTGGCTCAAGTTTCACAGCTACGTACCTGAGCGCTTCACATCTAAAATGTAATGCTGTACCGGGTGCACTACCATGCAAGTTTTACTAAGAAACGCCATACATATGGAGATGGTTATGTGATGCAAATGTTAAAATGTATTAATTTACAAATCATGCACTATGGTAAAAGTATTTTAAGGTCATAACATAGTATTGTGCAAGGAACTGCACAAAAATAAGTCTACCCATCGTAAATTCTGTGAAAAGGAATAAGTTGGTGTGTTTTTCCACTGAGCCTATGTTGAATTTTTTGAGTGTTCTCAAAAATAAACTTATTTATCTGTCTTTTACCTTTCACATTGCAGCTTTAGTCAAGTCAAGTCACCTTTATTTATATAGCGCTTTTAACAATACAAATTGTGACAAAGCAACTGCACAATATCAAAATGGGAAAATAGTGTCAATAATGTAAAATGACAAGATTAAACACTCAATTTTCAGTTAAAGGCATTTCATTGTTGAATTCAGTGATGGCATCGTCCAGCTCAGTTCAGTTCAAAAAGTTTCTGTTCAATCAAGTCGACGATATAGCTGGAAATGAAGTGTCCCCAACTAAGCAAGCCAGAGGCGACAGCGGCAAGGAACCAAAACTCCATTGGTGACAGAACGGAGAAAAAAACCTTGGGAGAAACCAGGTTCAGTCGGGGGGCCATTTCTCCTCTGGCCAGACGACACAGCAGTTCAATTCCAACTGCTGCAAAGTCAGATAGGGTTTGTGTTTGGGTCTGTGTGTGTTTCTGTAGTCTCATAATATTTACAGCTAATCTGATTGTCTGTGATGTGATCCATTTGGAAATTAGTTACCATGAGCAAAAATGGCAGCATGCGGGTCACAGACCTCAAGGGGGTCCTTTGGCAACTGACAAACGCATGGGGTTCAGAGTTATTCACATGAATTGGACCAGTGGAACCGAGACCAACAAGGATGTTTATCCAGGAAAAAAATCATATTTACCTTTTGGATACAACCGCTTATCAACTTATTGTATAAATGGGATTTGTTCTTTCAGAAATCAGTACACACTTGCCTGATTTTGATGCATCCTGAAGCTAAAGATAGCAGGGACTAACTCCTCTAGCAACACTTCAAAATGAACCATGTGACTCGCGCCTCATCGTTCGAGATGCTCAAGGGTCAAGAGCTCTGATAGATGTAGATGTAGCGCACAGTGACCAAGGGCTCTGAAAGTTTCTGGGTCAATGATGTGTTGCTCATTTATGTCATACCAGCTATTAGTTTATTCATTAAAAATGCATTTTCTGTAATGAGCATGGTTTTAATTTCTGTATTAAAATTCATTTTGATATTTATAGGGGACATAAAGTAAAAAATTGAAACAGGAAATTGTTATAGAGAGTGGATCTTAAAATAACAGATAATTTGACAAGGAAAGGTTGATTTAGGTTGTAAAATGGTGCAACTCCCCAAACTTTTTATCTACACTTATATGTATAATTTTTATTATACATTTATATCAAGTCAAGTCAAGTCTGCTTTATTGTCAATTCTTCCACATGTACAGTACATACATACAGAGAATTGAAATTGCGTTACTCTCAGACCCTTGTTGCATACAGTTAACATTAAACACTGACAGTAGACGTTCAAATACAGATAAATACAGTTTAAACATATGTACATACAAACTATACAGATATACAAATGAGGACATTGTAGAAAAAAAAAAAAAGAGATAAAGTGGCATAAGGCACATGACAGATAGAGTGCAAACCAGTTAAATAAAACAAAACTGTGCAGCTATATGTGTAGTGCAAAAAAGAACAGTCTTTTATCAGACTGTCAGAAGAGGTAGTTTACAGTCAATGCTAGATGAGGTAGTGATCAGTCCAGTGCTGAACAAAGTGACTGGTGCGGGTCACAGTTTGTGGGGGGTGGGAGGTGGGGGGTGTCGTAGTGTCAGAGTTGCGTTTGGTAAAAGGGGGGGGGGGAGTTCAGCTTCCTGACAGCCTGATGTATGAAGCTGTCCTTCAGTCTGCTGGTCCTCGCCTGGAGACTCCGCATTCTCCTCCCTGATGGCAGCAGACTGAAGAAGCTGTGTGACAGGTGGGTGGGATCACCTGCAATGCTGAGGGCTTTGCGGGTGAGACGGGTGCTGTAGCTGTCTTGGAGGGAGGGGAGAGAGACACCAACGATCTTCTCAGCTGCTCTCACTATCCGTTGAAGGGACTTGCGGCAGGACGCGTTGCAGGCGCCATACCACACAGTGATGCAGCTAGTCAGGATGCTCTCGATGGTGCCTCTGTAGAAGGTGCACATGATGGGGGTCGGGGCTCTGGCTCTTCTGAGTTTGCGGAGGAAGTAGAGACACTGCTGTACTTTCTTGGCCAGTGCCGCAGTGCTGTTAGTCAAGGAGAGGTCCTCTGTGATGTGCACACCCAGGAACTTGGTGCTGCTCGCTCTCTCCACAGTCGTACCGTTGATGGTCAGAGGAGCATGCTGAGTGTGCACTCTCCTGAAGTCAACAACAATCTCCTTCGTCTTCTCCACATTCAGAGAGAGATTGTTGTCCCTGCACCACCCGGCCTGGTGGCTCACCTCGCTCCTGTAGTTTGTCTCATCTCTGTTGCTAATGAGACCCACCACAGTCGTGTCATCCGCAAACTTAATGAAAAGGTTAGAGTTGTGTGACGGTGTGCAATCGTGGGTCAGCAGAGTGAAGAGGAGGGGGCTCATCACACATCCTTGGGGGGGCCCCTGTGTTCAGTGTGATGGTGCTGGATGTGTTAATGCCGACCCGTACTGCCTGAGGTCTCCCGGTCAGGAAGTCCAACAGCCAGTTGCACAGAGAGGTGTTGAGCCCCATCTGGACCAATTTGTGAGTGAGCTGCTGAGGGATGATTGTGTTGAATGCTGAACTGAAGTCTATGAACAGCATCCTGACATATGAGTCTTTTTTGTCCAGATGTGTGAGGGCTGGGTGGAGGGCAGTGGCGATGGCATCATCGGTCGTGCGGTTGGACCTATATGCAAACTGGAAGGGGTCCAGGGAGGGGGGGAGGACAGACTTGATGTGTTGCATGACTAGCCGTTCAAAGCACTTCATGGGAATAGGAGTGAGTGCTACTGGACGGTAGTCATTGAAGCAGGATGGAGATGACTTCTTCGGGACTGGAATGATGGTGGTAGCTTTGAAGCATGTGGGGACAACAGCCTGACTTAGTGAGATGTTGAAGATGTCTGTGAAGACATCAGTGAGTTCCACTGCACAGTCTCTCAGTACATGCCCAGGAATGTTGTCAGGACCCGGAGCTTTGCGTGCATTCTCCTCACGCTGTCTGGGGACATCGTCATCACCTGGTCGCCGGGAGGAGGTGGAGTCTTCTGTGCAGTGGTGCTGTTTTGTGCCTCAAAGCGAGCAAAGAAGGCATTCAGCTCGTTCAGCAGGGGGATGGTGCTGTCACAGGTCTGTGGTGGGGGCTTATAGTCTGTAATGGTCTGTATTCCCTACCACAGGCTCCGAGTGTCTCTGCTGTCGCTGAAACGATGGGCTATCCTCCTGGAGTACTGTCTCTTGGCCTCTCTGATGCCGCGGGATAGGTTGGCCCTAGCTGTCTTCAGGCCCTCCTCATCTCCAGCTCTAAAGGCAGCGTTCCGAGCCTTCAGAAGTCTGTAGACCTCCCCTGTCAGCCACGGCTTCTGGTTGGCCCGGACATACGTATAATGGTACTTGAAATGGACTTTTAAAACCCCTTTTTATTGTCATTTTATAGCTTTTGTAGCTCATAACATTTATGTGTAAGAAGTTTGAAATTCAAGTATTAATAGATTATTTTATGATTTTGAAGGTTTTAAAGGGTGAAATTGTCCTGTTATTGTTGTAAACAAGTATCCAACTGTATTGGGAACCTAACCTTCCTTTCCTTGTGATCTAAATACATATTTGTGCATGTTTGTACAAGGAGGATTATATTTGCGATTTTAGGAAAATGTATATAATATGCTTTGAAATCTTTCACATGCTCTGTTGTTCTGTTCCCCAAAAAAAGTTTATGGTGACTTAAAGAATGTTGCATAAATCAGTGAGTGACATTATTTCGTTTTTAGAAAGGGTTACCAAAGCAAGATACGTAATGCAGCATTCAGCCATTAAAAAATGTTTAAAAAATTTAAAAATTGCAAAAAAAACAACAAAATATTAAGATGTACACACACATAAGGAAAATATGTTAGCACTTTTTATTTGATGGCTGTGCCACATTACAGATCAATGTTTAAACTTTTTTCATTTAAAGGTTATTTAAAACCATACAAAACAAGATGAATACAAAGAGTACATTTCTTAAAAATAAAAAAAAACCTTGCCATGTTTTAAACCATGTCTGTCAGACACTCTTATATTGACCCTTTTAATCCGCATTAAAGTAGAAACTAAATATATACTTTTTATTTCAAGCTTTAATTCCAACTGTATGCCAGTTTTTCTAATACTGTAGGTCTATAAACGTTTCCATTACCCTGTTTTTATGTGCATTTTGAAGTATAGCATCAGAAAAAAGTGTTGAAAATGCCAAATTCCGAGCGAAAAATTCCCTTAATTCGCAAAAAAGTTTTTATGCTCACTTGAGGTATTTTTTGGCTTGTGCAAAAAAAAGGTTAATGCAAATAATGGGAGATGCATTTGCCGAATAAATTCCTCCATGCGCAAGTCATGTGACTTTGTGCGATGCAACGGCAAAACATGACTAACCAGCAGACCGATCTTGGTGCTCAGCATCTGAAATGTTATTATGGTCATTCTGAAATGCCCGAGCGAAGTCTGTTGTCAAAGTATTTCTGTATAATTGCCTCCCAGAACTATCTTACATGACTGCGTCCACCTCTGAAAGCAATGACTGCATTTACTGAGACGCAAGTAATTTATTATGAAAATTATTATATTCCCCTACATTTCTTAATGATATTTAATGCCAGTTTATTAGGAAGTGACAATGTTGTTCTCTTTGACTCGTTGGATGGAAATGGTGCTTATTCACAAATGTTTTATGCAATATTCCAATTTTTTGTGCATAAGTTAAATTCGCAACTTTGGATGGAAACGCGGCTTATGTGAGAAACAGTCCAAAGTTCAAACCAAAAGTCATTACTTGCTTAAAATCTTGCCCTCTGCCAAAGCTCTTAAATCTAATTTGTGTTGTATTCAACACATTCAAATGCATCTTGTGTATTATGGTCATCAAATGACGTCACTGGTGTCAAATAATGCTGAACCTGAGAGTCTTAAAGTCTGGATGTTTTTCAACTAATTTTCTTCACATAAAGCTATCATAAGCCCGATTCGAACGGTAATTGTTTCTCATGGACGTCTGTTAAAACAAATTTACATATCACCGACCTCAGTGATAAAACTCATGGATTCCGATGGCGATTTATTCACAATGAGGCATGATCCTACGAGCCCGGGAACGCGCTGCTCACGCGGCCAGTCACATGATTGTCTGCTGTAAATAAAATGAATTTTATTTACAAATGTATTCTTATTATTGTGTAAAATGTATTTAAACATACTTATTATTATGTAAAATGTATTCTTATTATTCCAAGCATATTTTATAGTATATAATCCTATTTATTATTTGATTATTTAGATATCTTGTTTAAAAATAGGAAAATAGATGAGCTATAGTTGTAATTATATGTGATATATATCTGTACATAATACACATTTTAAAATTGTATTGCATACCTGCTGCTGCCTAATAAATACCCATTTCGAATGTTTACTTTTCTTCTCTTTCTGCTCCAGTCGCTGTGGCTGAGCAGTTATGAAGCATTGTTCTTTTAAATACTTTCCAGCATTTCAGAAATAAATATGTATGCAAATTACACCGAAGTACAACGTTACCTTACGGTGTTCGGGAGTGCTCAAAAAGGGTTTAAACACTGAATTTTGAATCGATTTCTTCTCGTAAACTCAGAGATGTGGATTCGGACGGTAATTAAATTACCACACGACCTCGGTGTTTGTCAAAAAACAGTAGGTAATTCGGCCGGGGATTTTTACTGGGGTGGTGAGAGAAAAACACTGAACATCCTGGACTCGGATGGCAATTAAATCACCAACTACCCCCTGTAAATGGTAAAAATCACTTACATCCCCCTAAGAAACAATTTCCGTCCGAATAGGGCTATATAATATATTCTTTTAAAACTGAGTTCATCCTCATGTATAATTATACTCTCCTGTTTGGATCACACAGATCATCTTCCGTAAAATAAGTGACGTCAAACGGGAAGAAGAGGAGATGCTGCGAAGGAAGAACGAAGCACCTTTGAATCTTCCTCCAGATCACCCGGTGCGGCGTCTCTTCCAGCGGTTCCGTCAGCAGAAAGAGGCCCGTTTGACGGTGGAGCAAGCAAGTCAAGGAGAACAGGACATGGAGAGAGGCAGAACGGAGACCGTGGTACATGAGATCACGGCGACAACCAGCATCGTCACAGTCACTGAAAGTCCAGCCACACCGATTACCTCGGTGTCCTCCTCCTCATCGTATAGAACACCATGTCGAGCTAAACTCTACACTCCTGTGGCCCCTAATGGAAACTGTACAGGAAACAAGTCAGCAGAGCCTCCCAAAAACAAAGGCTGGGGTCGGTTTAAAGAAGCCACAGCCAAGTCTGATCTCTCCTGGTGTTCTGTGTCCAAAGCCGAGTCCATGGAGATGCTTCCAGACAGGACTAAGTCGCAAGACGAACTGTCCCTCAAGAAGACAGACTCATGCGACAGTGGCATCACCAAGAGTGACCTGCGGCTCGACAATATGGGCGACGGTAGCGCTCGAACCCCTCAGGATCGGAGCCCCTTGCAGGCCGAGGGCAAGCGAGCGTTTTGCCCCATTCCAGAACAGAGTCTTTATGCCTCCTTTATGGAACTGAAGCAGGAGCTGCGAGGAGACATCCTCTCCCTCAGCAGCAGAATGAGCACGCTTGAAGGCCAGCTCGTTGAGATGCTCCAGCTTCTCAAAGACAGAAAGACCTCAGGATCTTCAAACCTGTTTGACATATCAAGACCGGACTCTCCAGATTCAGAAAAAGATGACAACATGTTCTCCTAAATGGGTTTCGTGTCTGATGCGGTTGGCTGAAGGGAACACAGTTTGGTCCTGTTATACTCAAAGCCAAACTGACCTCAACTAGTATCTTTCTTTAAAGATGAAGAGAGGACATTTTTTAGTGTTGTCATTTTTTCAGCCTTGAGTTGAGGCGTTCATACACTCCTAAAAATAAAGGTTCTTTACAAGCATCAGTGGTATCATGAAAAACCTTCAAAGTAATAGTTCACCCAAAAATGAAAACATTCACTCTCATGTCATCCAAGATGTAGATGAGTTTGTTTCTTCATCAGAATAGGTTTGGAGAAATTTAGCATTACATTTGTTTAACAACCATGGAAGCTTTCCATTGCACAGGAGGTTCTATATAGTGGAAAAACTTTCTTTAGATGATTAAAACGTTCTTCACACAAGAAAAAAATGGTTATTTTAAGAACTGTTCACTTGGGGAACCAAAAATGTGTCATCTTTAAAGTGATATGGTGCAACAGTGTTTATATTTCAAATTCTGTTGCCTTCAGTGGAACAAGAATTACATACTTTGGGCCAGATTTACTAACAGCTGGTGCCAGCACAAACCATCTTTTGGCATTAAAATAGTACTGTCAGGAGTAACTAAAGATACGCAGTGAAGAATTAGCGCTGAAAAGGATGTCTGACCTTATTGAATATGCATTTGTAGAAGTTTCCCTTTCAGATGCAAAATTTATGGGAGGAGAGTATTAAAATGAATCGCGCAACATTTGCAATCGTCAAATTTCTGGTATCTGTGCCATTATTTAACACCCAAAAGCACGTCTTAAAGCAGGCGGTAATTTGCGCTGCTCTTGGTAGATTGCGCTGGTCATTATTAGAAATGATCTGACTGTGTTCTTTAATGTGCGCATTGTCAGTAAATCACACACAGAATTTTCCCTCCCATCAGCGCTTTTATGGATTTTTTTTATGGAAATGCTAATTTGCCCTGTTTAGTAAATCTGGCCCTTTAACTTTAATAATCAACACATAAATATATGGATATATGGATGAATATATGGAACTTGCATATTATGGAATATATCACTATAATGAAAATTAATTGTAATTATTTTGTACAATGGTTGACATTATTGAATGGTCATCTAAATCAACATATATTTGTATCTGTGAAATGTACAACTGCTGTCTGTCTTATTCTCCTTCTGTTTTTACTGTTAAATCATAAGTCTGATAATTGTAAGTAAGCCAAGCAAAATGTGACAATTTATGAATGATTTCCTAAGCTCTTGTTTTATGGATAGGCCAATTTTGCCACCTTGAACATGCACATACTGATGAAGCCACATTTCAAAAGTCTTACTAAAAATCATCAACCTGGTTATTGAATGTTTGGGACTGACAGTTTTTTTTTCACATAGCATCATTTTGACATCATACTATAAAATACTGTCGCCTGTTTATGTGACTAAATGCTGTGCTCTTAATAATGGCACAATATGCAATATAGCAATAGTGACAAATGCAAAATAACCAAAATTCCCCTGTCCGTGAATCCTTGGTGGATGTTAAATACATTGCGCTGATTGTTTTTGATTTTTAACAGCTTCATAACTCTGGCTTTTTTATTTTAGATCAACTTTAAAATACATTTAAAGGAAACAGTTAACAGAAATTATTATGCTAAATTTGGGAATATCAAGAAGTGTGTTATGTATGTACCATTTTTAACAGATATACAAAGCTAACAAATTAGGGGGTGAATAAGCAACAATGATAACCGTTGAAGTGCATAAATGAGGCATATGCCATGATCTGGAGTAATATGAGAACAAATGAAGCATGAAATGAGGAGCAGTGTTATTTAGCATATGATTTTTTAGCATTCTTGCCAAAAATCTATTCCCTTTTATAAAGTGTTAAGTCCTTTTTGTTTTGTAAATGTCATTTCCCAGAAACTGAAGGAGAATGGTATATCATAGCTTGTCCAAACCATTGAAGTGTTAAATACTTGAACGTTTTGAAAAATGTGCACTGCATAACTTTAATGTTTGATTCAATGTATATCCTGTATGCAGAATGAATCATTGTGTACACTGTGAAACTGACTTGATGGGACCTGATTTTTACCCTGATTTTAGTCTGAAGATAATCAGAAAAATGGAACTGCAAAATATTTTAAAGCTAGAGATAGTAGTTCTCTTACCTTTACATTAGCTCTTATCAATTACTGTCCTTTTTTATTTATTTTTTTATTTTTTTGCAAGATCCAACTTCAGCTAAACTAATGGACATACTTGATTATTAAAGTATGATGGTTCTAAATGGAAACTGTAAAACAGCCACTTTGGGAATGAAAATCAATATATTTTCTGAAACATATACTCTCATGAAGCACAGCACAAGTGGCAGGAGCTCATCTTAGCCTGTTGAATCCTGCCACTGTTTGTCCTGGTGGGTTTGTTTTGCCTTAATTGCGCTGACTCCTTCAGACAGTAGCAATTAAAGACGTCTACTTTCTCTGATGGGTCTCGTAATCTGATTAGGGCCACAGAGCCCGTCTGATCCTCAGAGCATTCTGGGACAGATATTTAATTAAAGTGCAGGTTGATGTCTTATGCTAATCACCTGTGTCATGCTTTCTACACAAATAAATCTGTTACAGGCCCTTTAATTAAATTCCTTGATAGGTAAATTAAATGTGCAATTGATATTCATTACACAAAGGGCCAGTTGATGTCAGAATTTTAGACATGCTAGTATCAGATTATGCTAATGCTAGTTTTAACCTGTAGCATACACATTTCCAGTTCTGTCATGAAACTCAGATGGTGCAGTAGGTCATTTACATGCAATCTACTTGCAATCACATCATTTAAAACATGACGCAAGCTGATTGGCCTCTATTGATTCTGCAGCCAATGAGCTTGATTGCTCAACATTTAAATATTCTGGCTCAAGTGTTCACTGTAAGCTGGTCCTGGAGTCTGCTATCAGAGAAACCCTCCACCTCCCCATCTCCACCTGTCTAGATCTGCTACAGTATGGAATTTATATTCACACAGCAACAGCATTACATGCTCACAGCAGTGTGTCTGTGTATATATTGGCAGTAACAAGCCAACACTTTTGCAGCAGCGGCATCAGATGTAGTCTGCCAAAACCAAATACATCAACATATGCATTTACATGATAAAACTATTCTGAGAGTTATCATGATTGCAATGTATTTAAGCTTTTTTTGTTTCCTGTATATGAGAGGACTAAAATTATAATGTCTATAATATATATATAAATATATATATGTATGTGTGTGTATATATATATATATATATATATATATATATGTATGTGTGTGTATATATATATATATATATATATATATATATTATTTGTGGTAACTACACTACCAGTCAAAGGTTTTTGGGATGAATTATGTTTTTTTTTTTTTTTTATGTTTTGGAAAGAAGTCTCTTATTCTCACCAAAGCTGCATTTATTTGAAAATACAGTAAAACAGTAATATTGTGAAATATTATAATAATTTTAAATAACTCTTTACTATTTTAATATTTAAAAATATAATTTACTCCTGTGATCAAAGCTGAATTTTCCAGAGCCATTATTCCAGTATTCAGTGTCACATGATCCTTGAGAACTGATTATGCTACTTAATATTGCATTTTTTCCCTGTAATCTTTTATGAATATAAAATTCAAAAGAACAACATTTATTTGAAACAGAGATCTTTTGCAACATTATTAATGTCTTTATTGTCTCTTTTGATCAATTTCATGTGCCCTCGCTGAAGAAAATTATTTTACTTTCTTTTTTCCTCCCTTAAAAATAATAAACAGCACAACTGTTTTCAACATCGATAATAATCAGAAAAGTTTATTGAGCAGCAAATCAGCATATTAGAATGATTTCTGAAGAATCATGTGACACTGAATACTGGAGTAATATATAATACTGTATATATTATACTGCTTCTAGAAACATCTTTTGATGCAACGCTAGGGCACATCATCAGTGATATTACCTGGGGTCTCAGGGTGTTTCGAATATCATACACCCTCGCCCAGGCGACCCGACCAGGGTTGATCAGACCCCGGCCTGTGCCCTAACAGCAACCCATGGATCTGCCCTCTTTAGCCAAATCCACCTAGATGCTTTTTCAACTGCGTCTGTCGTGGTGTGAATCGCTTTCCTTCACCTCTCTCCTGTTATTCCGAGTGCCGTGTACAGCGACTGGCCTGCAAATCCCCGACACCCAACCTCCACGGGCCAACACTTGGCTTTCCAGTCTTTTCTTTGTCAGTTGTTCCTCAGTTCCTCATACTTTGCTCTTTTCCGCTCAAAGGCCTCCTCCATCTGCTCTTCCCATGGTACGGTGAGCTCAAGCATCAGAAAGCTCTTTAGTGAGTCTGACCACAGCACAATGTCAGGCCGCAAAGTAGTCTCTGTGATGTGAGGAGGAAACCCTCAGCTGCTTTCCCAGGTCTACTTCCATCCTCCAGTCATGAGTAGTAAAGAGTAACCCAGTTGCCTTTTGATGTTCTCTAGTTGGTCTTTCTGGTCTTTGGTCTTTGACAAAGTGAATGGCATTCCTGCTTGTCCCTGTCCTCCGGCAGATGTTAAGAGTGTTGCTGATGGATTCTGCTATTGTCCTGAGGACCTGGTCGTGCCGCCACCGATAACGACCGTCGGCGAGAGCTCTTTTACAGACACTGAATACTGGAGTAATATATAATACTGTATAATACTTTATATATTATACAATACTGTATATTCCAAAATATTGACTGGTAGTGTAAACTAATACCTGACAATTTTATTTTATGTTTCCACCTCAGAAAACCATCTATTTGCTTTTCCATGTTTCCACCTCCGCATACTCATCCCAAGGTCACTGGATTCTGTATTCCATGCCTCACCTCACCTCACATCCCACTGCCTCTCCTTCTGTGCTGCTGAGTGACGACTGCAAACCACAGGCGACTCCAGCCAGACAGTGACGGTCTTCACTGACCAATGCATGCATCATCACAGTCCACGGACTCCAAAAACCATTTACTACAGCGAGACCTATCGCTGGCATCATTCCAGTCATTTAGAACGGATTTAAAAAGACTATGAATCAATGTACACCTACCAACTACAGTTTTTACCAGCCAGACTGACTACTGCTGTCAGTCCTCACAATTTAATCATTATCCTTATAGTTTGTATCTTCCTTATTAGCATATTGAAAACATCATTGTATTACACACACTATATAATATTTAAGTGCAATTACTCTAATGTTAGAGGAGGATGGGCTCATCCTGCGTCTGCTTCCTCACAAGGTTTTTTCCTTCCGCTACCTTGTGGAGTTTTATATTGTGCAGTTTTTTCTTTGCCACAGTCGCCTTCGGCTGCTTTGGGAGCTGTTTCAAGGTGTAATATATTCATGCATGATATTCTGTAAAGCTGCTTTGAAATGAATTGTGAAAAGTGCTGTACTTTATATATAGTCCATGGAAGCCCTTTGAACTGTATGGAACGAGGTTTTAGCAAAGTAATGGGGAGATTGCTGGTGACAAATTTGGGGTCTCTATCTTCAACCATCTAACGCCACCATCAGGTCAAAGTTATACTTAGGCTTCAATATCATATGTGTCCTGCAAACCTTTTTTAAAACCTTTTTTCTTCAATTATGCCTAGATTCTTCAGGGTATTGAGATTTGCTGAAATCATAAGACTCTTTAGATCTCTACAGATTCCTTAGAATACAGTGATATAAAATGTACAATAATCACCCATATTGACATAAAATAGGGTATATTTTAATGTATTGTGACAAAACCTGAGAGATTTTAGGGGCACGAAATATAACATTGATGAAGTGACTTTTGTATAATTTGGTTTAATGTCCCTAGATACCTCGAATCACAGTATACTGATACCAATTTACCTGCAGGTTGTATTGCCAACTCTTCCTACAACGTTAATGGGATCATCAAATTTGTGTCACCTCTTGACAGCAGTCCATCTCATGAACACTTGACATTAAACGTGGAGCACACAACACTCTTTATTATTTATTCATCACATACGTATTTATTTTTTTCATTTCAATTTTGCACATATCAGACCTGTACACACATAATTGTCTATATTATATATTGTGTTTTTGCCATTTTGTACATTGCCTATTTGTATATTATTCTTTTATTATCCGTGTCCTGTCCTGTTGCTGTCATTCTGTTGCACTGTGGAGCTTCTGTCACTATAACAAATTCCTCGTATGTGTAAACATACCTGGCCAATAAAGCTCATTCATTCATTCATTCTTGCAAGACTCTAACCACAAAGATTCAAAAGCGGAAGAGGCCAGTTTCCACTCTCAATGTCAAACCAAAATATTAATCAATTTCTGCTGCTGAACCAGACATTCATATTCACTTCTTCTCTCTAGAGGGAAGTCGTACTTCTGGTGGGAATTTTCTATGTAAGTAATAATATACTGTCATTACCACAAAATAAAGCCCATCAGGGTGATTAAGAGTCAGGACAGGTCTTTAACCACTCTAAATTGGGTTTATTTTGTGTTATTGACTATAAATTGTCTCCTGCTTATCATAGAGATAATGGCCAAACAAATGAACATTAAAATAAATAAAGATTTTTTTTTTTTACTTTAAAATGATTTTATATTACATGTAGATTAACTCAACATATAAGACAAGTATTCCACTGCATTAATTAACATATCATATCATATGATATTTATATGTTATACTTCCAACTCATTATGTGTCCTTTCCTTTCTCTTCTTATGACAATTTTATTCTCTTTAACTGAGGACTCCTAAGCTGCCAGGCATCTACTGTGTCAAAGGATTCACGCTTACCATATATATTAAAATTAATTACTTAAGTCCAATTCTCCAAGGAGAATATCTGATATAGTTGGCTAGCTACCATATTTAGCCATAATTTGGCACTAGCCTGGTGTCGAAAAAGAAAAGGCAATCAAATTTTCACAAGATAACAAAATTATTTTATGAGGCTATTGTATTTTAAATATTTTAAGCAGTTTTTACCAGATTGTACAAATTATATTTAGCAACAATTCCACAAAATGTACAATACTTCCAAATTGCCATGAGAGTCTTTTAGTGTGATAACCAGCACAGCTGGTAGTAAAAAAGTCCTTGGGACAGCTGTCAAATGTAGTTTAGCGCTCATTACACAAACACTCACATGTTGTGTTACATAGGCATAATGGTTTTTATACTGTCAACTGTATTTTCTATCACCTTACCCTGAACCTACACCTATGCCTACCCCTTACACAAACCTTTCGGCATTTTTAGATTTGCAAAATACTTAATTCTATACGATTTATAAGCTGTTTTTCTCATGGGGACCAAAAAATAAATGAAATGTCCCTGCAAGGTAAAAAAAATACTGGTATTGCTATTCTTGTGGGGACATTTGGTCCCCATAACGTAATGAATACCAGTACACACACACACAACTCATGGGTGACTGACAAAGTATTCCAGAGAACAGTGAAATAAATCTCAATGTCACCTCTTTAGTTTCATTTAAAAAGAATAAGAAGGTTATTAAGATAGAACAGGGAAGAAGGTAATTACAGAGAAACAGAGACTAATGTCCTTGGTAAACTAATCAGAGGAGTTTGTCCATTGAATTGGTGAATCTTTGCAGCTATTGTGACGTTATATGCAATATCGTGTGCAATAGTGTCATACAGGTTCATGGAACAAGAGCACTGTTCATTCATTACCAATCATTATATATTCTGCAACAAATAACATGTTGCTCTGCATGAATGACTGCAACAACACAACATAACAGTTTTTTCTTCATCAAGAACTTATATGAAGCATTTATTCGTGCCACTTATGATACATCTTGTGTCTAGAACTGAAAAACTGCTCCAGTCTTTCTGTAACATGTCTTCATGCAGTGAGGGTTGGGTGGGTGTCTTTCACAGGCTTCACGCGCACAGATGATGGAATCCCGCGGTATTTATCGCGGCTGTATGTCATCCCTGCAGACTCATGCAGTCTCCTCCTCTCTCTCATTTGTTGATCTGCAATGCAGTGCCAGGCTTCCACCGCTCTCCCTCTCTCGCATACACGGGTATCCTCTGCAGTATGTGCGGTAATATCCTCCTCGCGGCGTGTTTGGTCTCTCACCGGAGTCTTTACCGGCTCATAAGCGCGTCTCAAGCAGCGCCATACCGCCCCTCACAGAGCGGAAAAGACACTGCACTGAAGCGCAAAGAACAGCTACAACAGGTTGCAGATTTCATAAATCAAAATAAAGAAATAAGAATTCAATTGTAAAAATAGTATTAATTTAAAATCATTTAAAATAACCCTTTTCTGTGTGAATAAATGTTAAAATGTAATTTATTTCAGTGATCAAATCGGAATTTTTAGCATCATTACTCCAGTCTTCATTTGACTGTTTATTGTTTATACTGATCAATTAACTTATTTATTATATCCATAAAGGTATTAAGAGCTACATTAACATCTTTTTCTTGACATACTTCAGTCCAGTGCACACTCTGAACTTCATTAATGAACAAATCTTGGTTGAATCTTTTATATGACTTGGATAATACAATCCTAGTTCCTGATTTGGGA
Organism: Aspiorhynchus laticeps; assembly: GCA_023376895.1. Lineage (NCBI taxonomy): Eukaryota > Metazoa > Chordata > Actinopteri > Cypriniformes > Cyprinidae > Aspiorhynchus > Aspiorhynchus laticeps. The sequence continues at coordinate 9,742,398 of CM041793.1, read as the reverse complement.
TTTTTTTTTTGTCTTTTTGGTTATTGCAATCAAATTATGATTACTACAGCCAGGGACGGACTGGGAGTAAAAAACGGCCCTGGATTTTCTCTCAAATAGGCCCACCACAACTACAAACAGTCGCTACTATCTCACAATATTACAGCAATCCTGTCGCATTTATGGCAAGTAACATCACAAAACCCATGGTGACCCTGCTGACAAAACAATAGAAACCATCACAGAAATTCTAATGATTTTCACTACAAATACCATTACAAACATTACAAACCATCACCTTTTAACCATTAAAACCATTTATGGTTTCCTGTAATAATGGTCTCCTGTAGTGTCATATGAGGATTTAGTGGTTTTAAGAAAAGACATAGAAGGCGACCAATTACCAGTACAGACCAACAGGATGGTTTTTCCATTAAAACCAATACAATTTTCGCTATAACCAGTAAAACCATTACAAATTCTATTGATGTTTCTATTTTTTTTCAGCAGGGGATTGAAATAAATGTATTATTGTAGCTATGAAC